>CANTUR010001236.1:0-356833 GCA_947683625.1 Mallotus nudiflorus
TAGTGGGCAGCACTAGGACCGAGTACGTATCGGTACGCCTATAGTATTTAGGCTATATTACTAACCATTTGTGGATATTGATTTGATGTGATTATTGATATGTGTGAGATATGGTTTGGAGGTGTGATTGCTTGAGCTCGGTTGACCAAGTGTCTCGGGGTCAATCACACTGGCAGTCAGACTGCTGGAGCTCGATTGACTTAGTGTCTCGGGGTCAGTCTATTGTCTAAATGGATTAAGTGGATATATTTGGATTCAGTGAGCCTGTATGGCTAGAGTGTTGTCTAACACTGTTTTCGAGGTTGCGATATTCTAAGGTTCTATGTGATCCTTCATAAACTGTGATTTTCAATATAAATATATAAAAATGATTTTTCTGCATCTGTGTGAATTTGCATGTATATATTTACATATTATATATATATATTGTTGACTGTATGCATTGTCACTAGTGTGTATGTATATATATTATAGTAATTCACTCAGTGAGGTCTGACTCCCCTCCGTTGACTAATTTTTCAGGAGAGTCAACATCTTCAGACCTCGGTAGCAGGTCTATACGCCGGATTTCTTCTGCCCCGGCTTCTTTGTGTAAACTGCTTACTTGAGTCTTATTTTTATAATCTAGACACTGCAGTAGTTGTAAATTAATTGTGAGATATTATGTATTTTATTTATGCGAGATGCATTTTAAGAATTTGAACTGGATTGTATTAAAGAGATTTTATATATGTGATGAGTTGAGATTTAAATTAAATCCAGTTGATGGAAATGTTATTATTATATTTATGATTTTTATTTCCGCTGCAAATTTGATATTGTTATTATTACTATTGCATATTTTATTTATTTTTAGGCTTGCTACGGGTTTCGGATTCGAAAGAATTCCCGTTCCCTAGTGCCGGTCATGGCCCCTATTTTGGGTCATGACAAAGTTGGTATCAGAGCGGAGTTCTGTGTCAAGGCTTAGTTATGTGAGTTGTGGCCCTAGTTTTAAGGTTGTGTTTTCTATTGAACTACTGCAGTGTATTAGGTTCGAGTATGTCTTGATAAGTATTCCTTGCTGTAGTTTTCAATGTTATTCCTCCGTTGTCTATTTTGTCTGAATCTTTTCGTTTATCTTTTCAATATGAGGAGGCGAGCGCGTGTCGCTCCACCGGTCGTTGAGGTCGAGGATGATGAGTCTTTTCAGGATGAGGTTTTATCTCCTGAACAACCAGTTAGACATAGAGGTCGTGGCAGAGTAGACCTCGAGGAGCGGCAGGTCACCGTAGGCAGAGAGAGTTACAGGACGAGGAGCCTGTAGAGCCTGAGTTTGATGTTCCTGTTCCTCCAGTTGTTCAGCCTGTTCAGCCTGCCTATCAGCAGGGTATGTCTGACCTTGAGGCAGATTGTGTTCTATGCCCGAGTTGGCAGGATTACTTTTGATGGTACTTTCGATCCTTTAGATTTTCTGCATACGATTGAGACTAGGACTCGGACTGCTCATACCAAGTACCAGCGGATCATGATAGTTGAGTTGTCTGTCGAGGGACCAGCCTTAGATTGGTTTATTCAGATGATCCAGCCTTATATGATGATGATGATGTGGCTCAGTTTCGAGAGCGATTTTTGAGGAGATTTTATCCAGAGCCTCTTCGTTTGAGCTATCATCTTCGTTTGACCAGTATTTTTCATGGAGATCGATCTGTAGAGGAGTATACCTGAGAGTTTCTTCATCTGGGTAGATATGCTGAGGATCTTATGCGAGATCAGTATTTTGCAGTCACTACCTACGTTACTGTTTGGGTTCAGCTTTTGCTGGTATGCCCACAGCAGGTCTTACTCTGGAGTCTATGATTGAGTTGGCTAAGGAGATTGAGCTGAGGCTAGTTAGGCAGGGAGCGATGCTGATTACTACCAGTTGGGAGTTCAGTCGAGTGGATTGCAGGCTACTCCATATTCGAGCTTTCATGTTGGTTCGAGTAGTCAGTAGCGAGGTCTGACTCAGCAAAATCAGAGACAGTAGCAGCGAGTGCATCGGAGTAGTAGACATGGCCGTGGAGGTCAGCGTAGATCATTCAGATTCGGGTCAGGTGCTTCGAGCAGCAGCAGTGGTCATAGTTATGGATCAGCGGCAGTGTTTGTCAGACTTGTGGTAGAGTCCATCAGGGACCATGTTATCTGACACCGTTGACATGCTTCAGATGCGGACAGACAGGACATTTTGCTAGATCGTGTCCTTACTCCGGATATCAGCAGCAGCAGATTTCATGATTCCCATAGCAGGTCGATTGCTAGTGCTACTCAGCTCAGTATCAGAGTTCCACTCAGTTTGTTCCACAGCAGAGTCGTGGTAGAGGTACTAGAGGAGGTGCCAGAGGTGTTGGCCAGGCTTCTACCAGTCAGCAGGGAGGTCGAGGATAGGCCAGAGTTTTTCATCTCACTCAGCAGGATGCTTAGGCATCTAATGCAGTCGTGGCAGGTATTGTTTCTGTTTGTTTACCTGGATGCTTGGGTTTATGTTTGATCCGGGTGCCACGCATTCATTTGTTTCTCCTAGTTTTGCTTCTAATTCTTGTTGGCAAGCTTCGAGGATGGCTTTTCCTTTATCTGTTGCCACTCCTCTGAGCGATTCCTGGACGCCGATATTATTCTTTCTGGTTGTCCAGTTCTCGTGGGAGATAGAGAATTACCCGGTGATTTGATTTTGTTGGATGTGATGGAGTTTGATATTATTTTGGGAATGGATTGGTTCTCTCAGCACTATGCTGTGGTAGATTGCAGGAATAAAGAGGTGACGTTCAAAATTTCTGGTGAAGAAGAATTTAAGTTTGTTGGTGATAGGAGTTCAGCACCTCAAAATCTTATTTCTGCTATTACGGCTAGGAAGTTGTTGAGGAAAGGTTGTCAGGGATATTTGGCATTGGTTAGGGATACGTCAGTGGAGAAGTTGTCACTCACAGATGTTCCTATTGCTTGTGAGTTTCCTGATGTTTTTCCCGAGGAGTTGCCAGGTTTACCACCTCACAGAGAGATTGAGTTCTGTATAGATATGGTTCCAGGTACTACTCCTATATCTATGCCACCCTATCGAATGGCTCTTGCAGAGTTGAAAGAGTTGAAGGAGCAGTTGCAAGAGTTGTTGGATAAAGGTTTCATTAAACCCAGTGTTTTTCCTTGGGGTGCACTAGTCCTGTTTATGAAGAAGAAGGATGGTACCCTGAGACTGTGCATTAATTACAGAGAGCTGAATAAGGTGACAGTGAAGAATAAGTATCCTCTCCCGAGGATAGATGATTTGTTTGATCAGCTACAGGGTGCACAGTTCTTTTCTAAGGTTGACTTGAGGTCGGGTTATCATCAGCTACGTATCAGTGAAGCTGATATTCCTAATACAGCGTTCCGCACTAGATATGGCCATTATGAGTTTCTGGTGATGTCTTTTGGTTTAACTAATGTACCAACAGCTTTTATGGACCTGATGAACAGGGCATTCAGACCGTATGTGGATCAGTTTGTGGTAGTCTTCATTGATGATATATTGGTTTATTCGAGGAGTATGGAAGAGCATGTATATCACTTGAGGATTATACTACAGACACTGAGAGATCATCAGCTTTATGCTAAATTCTCAAAGTGTGATTTCTGGATGGAGAGTGTTTCTTTTCTTGGACACGTAGTGTCTAAAGAAGGTATTCAGGTTAATCCACAGAAGGTTGAGGCAGTATCTGAATGGCCTAGACCTACTTCTGTTACTGAGATTCAAAGTTTTATGGGTTTAGTCGGGTATTATAGGCGGTTTGTGCAGGATTTTTCCAGGATTGCAGCCCCTATGACTCGCTTGACTCAGAAGAATGTTAGATTCGAGTGGTTAGAAGCTTGTGAGAATAGTTTTCAGTTATTGAAGGAGAAGTTGACCACAACGCCAGTATTAGCTTTGCCTAATAGTGTGGATAAGTTCATAGTTTACTATGATGCCTCTATAATTGGTTTTGGTTGTGTGTTGATGCAGAATGGAAGGGTGATAGCCTATGCTTCAAGGCAGTTGAAGAAGCATGAGCAGAACTATCCTACACATGACCTTGAGATGGCTGTAGTGATCTTTGCTTTGAAGATTTGGAGACATTATCTGTACGGGGTGACTTGTGAGATATTTACTGATCACAAGAGCCTTAAGTACATTTTTCAGCAGAGAGATTTGAATTTGAGGCAGAGAAGATGGTTAGAATTATTGAAGGATTATGATTGTGAGATCTTATATCATCCGGGTAAAGCTAATGTGGTAGCAGATGCCTTGAGTAAGAAGTCCTCAGGCAGTCTTGCTCACATCAGTATTGAGAGGAGACCATTGATCCAGGAGTTGCATCTGTTGGTGGATCAAAGTCTGATGATGAAGATTAGTAGATCAGGTGGACTGCTAGCTCAATTTAAAGTGCGATTTGTACTGAGGGCTAGGATTAAAGCAGCTCAGAGCCGAGATCCTATTCTGGAAGAGCTTGCAGAGAATGTCAGAGCAGGGAAGTTCACTGATTTCACACTCGATGATGATGGTGTATTGTGGATCAGTGGTAGATTGTGTTTTCCTGATGTGGATAATTTGAGAGAGGAGATTTTAGAGGAAGCAATTCTACAGCTTACAGCGTTCATCCGGGAATTACTAAGATGTACCACAGTATCAGAGATCTATACTGGTGGGATGGATTGAAGAAGGATGTCGCTGAGTATATTGCTAAGTGCTTGACGTGTCAGCAAGTGAAAGCCGAACATCATAAGCCTTCTGGGAAGCTTCAGCCTCTTCCTATTCCCGAGTGGAAGTGGGAAAAGATAGCTATGGATTTTGTGGTCAGTTTACCTCGTTCGAAGGATGGATACGATTCCATCTGGGTGATCGTAGACAGGTTGACGAAGTCTGCACATTTCTTGCCTGTAAAAGCCACATATTCAGTTGCTAGATTGGCGAAGTTGTATGTGAAGCATATTGTGTGCCTTCATGGAGTACCTGTGTCCATTATATCAGATAGAGGTTCGGTGTTTACTTCTCATTTTTGGCAGAAGTTGCAGGAAGCGATGGACACTAGGTTGGATTTCAGTACTGCTTTTCACCCTCAGACAGATGGTCAGTCTAAGAGGACGATCCAGACACTGGAAGATATGTTGAGGATGTGTGTCCTGGATTTGGGAGGTAGCTGGGATGATCATTTATCACTTGTTGAGTTTGCATATAATAACAACTACCATAGCAGTATTGGTATAACACCGTATGAGGCTTTGTATGAAAGGAAGTGTAGATCCCCTTTGAGTTGGGATGAGATTGGTGAGAGAGCTTTGATTGGACCTGAGATCGTTCAGGATGCTGCAGAGAAAGTCACCGTGATTAAGCGCAGATTAGAGACCGCAGTTAGTAGACAGAAGAGTTATGCGGATCCTAGGCGCAGAGATGTGGAGTTTCAGGTTGGAGATTTCATTTTTCTGAAAGTATCTCCGATGAAGGGTGTGATGAGATTTGGTAAGAAAGAGTAAGTTTGTAATATCCCGAATTTTTAAATATTTTTATACTGCATCGGGATATGCAGTGTTAATAATTTTTGTATATATATTTATGATATTTTATGAGTTTGTTGTTTTTTTAAAGCTAATTTTAATTATTTTATATTATTTTAAGTACTTTACGTAAAATTTTCCCGAAAATTATATTTTCGAGGAAATTGACACGTAAATAAATTAATACTATTTATTTTGACTAGTTTTATGAATTTGCATGAACTCATATATAATTTTAAAGTGCTAAAATAAAATGTATATATGTGTATTTATTTAAATTAATTAGAGCTTAATTAATTTCCTTGATTTTATTATTTAATTTTTGTATTAATTAATTTTAAGTTTATAAATTATTAAACATATTAAAATATGTGTGTGGCGTATATTTAATGTGTGTGAAATTTTATATTATTATAATATATAGTGTAAATATATATATATATACATATATACATAAATTTTTATCAAAAAACCAAAACTTTCATTTATTTACAGTTTTGCCCCTCCTTCATCTTCTTCCTCCCAAAACGTTTTCTTCCATTTCCAGCCACTTTCAAGCTGGTTTTCTTCCTGTTACTATGCCTCTCAGTCTTCCTCTTCCACCTCCAACCATTTCCACCACCTAAAACACTCTTTTTCCGGTGAGTTTTGGCCGGATTTTCTTCAAAGAGCCAAAAATTCAACTTAACTCCGACCAAGCACTTTCCGGCCACCAAATTTGATGCTTTCGGTCTCTATATTCTCCTTGAGCTCTGGTGAGTGTGATTCCAAGCTTTGTTTCACTTGATTTGGTCTAGAATTTCTTAGGTTTCAATTTCTTCAAATCAGCCATTTTGGGTTTCGAATTTTTTTTAGCTTCAATTTGATTGATTCATAAAAACTTCCTTCACAAACTTTGTTCCTGGAAGCTTAATCTACATGATGTAATTTTTTTTAGAATTTTTGGAATTTATTTTAATTTTTGTGAATTTTTGATTATTTTATTATTATTTTCTAATTTTCGAAAATTAATTAATTAAATTATGAAATTGTGTTTTATGGTGATTATAGGAGTTTAAAATGAATTATAGAAATTTATTTGTAATTTTTGTGAATTTTTATGTATTTATTTGGAATTTATTAAGTTTAGGTAATTTTGAAAAATAGGGTTAATTATGTGTTTAATTGAAATAAATTGGTAAATTGAGTATATTTATTGATATTATTGAATTATATGCTGAGAGATTAATTTTTGAGTAATTATATAATTTTTGGTGAATTTTTGAACATTTATAGTGAATATATATATATAGGGGTATTTTGGTAATTTTACACTAAATTGGTTAAAAATATAATTAAATTGGTTTTAATAGTTATTTAGGGTATAAAAATGATTTCTGTAAATTTTTAGTATTTTTAACTAATTAAAACTATTTTTCGTAAATTATTTTCAAATTATATATAATATACTATTTTTCTAAATAAATGGGTTTTTATTGATTTTTAGTATGTTTTAGGGTTAATTACGTAATTTGGATTTATAAAATGTATTTTTATTATATAAGGGCATTTTCGGTATTTTATAAATATTTTGTGAATTGTGAACCTCGGTCGGTGAATTGTAGTTTGGAGTCCGACCGAGGGATTTTGATTATAATCCTGTATTTATTCCGAAGTGTATTTCTTTGTAGGACCGGCTCTACTCTTTGAGTAGAGAGATGTCCGTTTTACAGGGGAGGTTTCTGCCGGATTTTCGGTAGAATTCTCGTAAAACGTGATGTCCGGTCAAATTCCTATTCTAAAGCTGTGTCTAAAATTCTAGATCGAGTCTTTAGAATTTTTGTTAAATTTATTCTGATTTCATGTTGTCATTTGTTGTCTAGCTGCGCCGAGACCGAGGCCTAACGGATTAGGCCCGCCGAGTTTGTCTCGTGGAGCGCTAACATGTGAGTTATTATACTGTATATATATGCACTGCATATAGGATGCATTATTTAGACTTTTTCATTTTCATTGTATGTTTTAAAAATGATTTAAATTATAATATTTTTGGTATATCTAGGGTTGCATTTTTATATATATGCATATTAAATAATTATGCATGTTAGTTTGATATATGCATATTAAACAATTAGGTTTAGGTTTAATACATTTGAGTAATATACACATGTTTTAAAATGTACACTTAGACATAATTATTTTATTAAATGATTAGTATACTTTAGGTATAGTTTCAGTAGATTTTAGGTTTATTCTTAAATAATTGCATGGTTAAAGTATAAACCTACACTTAAAGTATTTTTAAGTTTATTTTTGGTATATTTTTTATTTATTTCCGAATAAATAAATATTTTATTATTAAATTAAACCTAACACATTAGTGGTATATTTAGGGTTTATTTTTGATATATGCATGCTAGATAATTAGGTTTATTTTTAATATATTTGTGAATATATGTTAAACACAAACACGTATTTAAATGAATATTTATACATAAATGGTTTATTAAATGATTTGAGTACTTAGGGTATATCTTTTGCATATTTAAGTATATTTTTAAGATAATGCATGTTATATTATTGTTACTCATTTAAATTGTTTCTAACTATATTAATGATTTATCTTTAGTTTATTTCATATTTTATTTGACTATATATATATATATACCTGAAATATACTGGGTATATTTTAGGTATATTTTTGGTATATATATATATGGTTGGTTTTACTATTATGAATATGGTTCTACATTAATTATTTTTTTCGAATGAATGATTTATTCGAAGTGAAGGACATCAATAGAACGTGCTTCCTAGTGGGCAGCACTAGGACCGTGTACGTACCGGTACGGTAGATAAGGATTGAGTGAGAGTTAAAATTGGGTGATTATAATTGATTTAATTGATTTGACTAAGATTAATGGTATGTTAGATAGTGTGATTGCTGGAGCTCGGTTGACCAAGTGTCTCGGGGCCAATCACACTGACAGTCAGACTGCTGGAGCTCGGTTGACTTAGTGTCTCGGGGCCAGTCTACTGTCCATAAGTGAATTGAATGATCTATTGGGTTGATTGAGATGTGAGGTGATGGATAGTGTGATTGCTGGAGCTCGGTTGACCAAGTGTCTCGGGGCCAATCACACTGACAGCCAGACTGCTGGAGCTCGGTCGACTTAGTGTCTCGAGGCCAGTCTGCTGTCCAAATTGGAATAAGTGTTCTATTTGGAATCAAGTGAGCCTGTATGGCTAGAGTGATGATGGGATTGTTTGAGGTTGTTATTATTTAGGGTTCTATGGATCCTTCATGAATTAAAACAAACGTTTTCTACATTTAGCATATTTATAAAAGCAAAGTTTGGCATTCGTGTGAAATGTGTGTATATACATATATATATAAGAATGCCTGATTGTTATGGTTTAGTTTGTATGTATATATAGTATAATAATTCACTCAGTGAGGTCTGACTCCCCTCAATTATTTTTTTCAGGAGATTCCATATCGTCAGACCTTAGTTGTAGAGTTCCTCGCCGGTGTTCTTCAGTCCCGGCTGTTTTATGCAAATGTATATTCTGAACTTTGAATTGTATCCTAGAAACTGCAGTAGTAGTGTCATTATATTGGAAGTGTATTATTTTGTTTGGATATTAAATACTCTAAAAATTTGTATTTGAACATTGTACGAACATGTATTCATTATAAAAGGATGTGGAGTATTTATTTTATATATTGATTCAGAAAAATTTTAATTTGGTCGTACTTTTATATAATTATTGTATGATTTTATTTTCTAAGGCTTGCTACGGGTTCCGGATTCGAAAGAATTCTCGTTCCCTAGCGTCGGTCATGACTCCTAGTTTGGGTCGTGACAAAGTTAGCACCGAGATATATTGGACCGTTTGAGATTCTGGAGAGAGTTGGCACTGTTGCATATCGGTTGAATTTGCCTCTGAGTATGTCACAGGTGCATCCAGTATTTCATATCTCGATGCTGAGGAAGTATATTTTAGACCCTTCACACGTGTTGCGACCTGATAGTGTAGAAGTGAGTGAAGATTTGACCTTTGTGGAAGAACCTGTGGCGATCGTTGATTTTCAAGTTCGACAGTGGCGATCGAAGCAGATTCCGATGGTCAAGGTTCTGTGGCGTAGCGACAGAGTCGAGGAGCATACGTGGGAGACTGAAGCTGAGATGCGAGCTTCTGACCCGTATCTCTTTCCTTCCTGATTCTGTAATCTTTTCTTTTTGGAATTTGGGGACGAATTCTTGTAAGGGGGGAAACTGTAATATCCCGTGTTTTTAAATATTTTTACACTGTATCGGGATATGCAGTGTTAATAATTTTTGTATATATATTACGATATTTTACGAGTTAAGATGTATTTAAAACCTATTTTTATTATTGTGTATTATTTACAGTACTTTACGTAAAATTTTTCAGGGACTTGCATTTTCGGGGAAATTTTCACGTAAATAATTTATTATTAATTATTTTAAATATATTTTCGGACTTGCATGAACTCATACGTATTTTTAAAATACTAAATAAAGCCTATGTGTGTAAATATTTATTTAATTAGGGTTTAATATATTACCTTAATATTTTATTATTTATTTATTAATTTATTGTTATTTAATTATTTTATTTATTATTAAATTATTAAAATATTAAATTATATGTGTGGGTGTGATTTTTTTAAATATTTTATTGAAATTATTTTTTTTATTATTTTTTCTTTTTCTTTTCTTTTTCTTTTCTTTTTCTTCTTCTTCTCCCGAGCGCCCGACCACCCCTCACCACCGTCTGTCACGTCGATCACCTACCATCGGTGTGCCTCCCGGCTTGCCACCGCCGTTCCCAGCCGTCCCCAGCCGCCAGCAGATTCCTTCCCCGGCGCCGGAGAGCTATTTTTCCATTTTTGGCCGAAATTCTTCTCCTCACCGTTGACGACGATTCCGGCCACCTTTTTCGACACTGCCGGTCTTTTTCTTCTCCTTGAGCTCCGGTGAGTGTTATTCTAGCTTTGGTTTGAGCTTAAATGGTCTAGAATTGCTTAGGTTTTGAATTTTCCAATTCGGCCATATTAGGGTTTTTGATTTTTTTGAGCTTTGAATTGATTGATTCATGAAAAATCCCTTCACAAATGTTGTTTCTAGTAGCTTAATATACATTTATGAATTTTTGTGGAATTTTTGGAGATTTTTTGGATTTTTGGGTATTTTTGAATATTTTAATATTATTTTCTAATTTTCGGAAATTAATTATTTAAATTATGAAATTGTGTTTTATGGTTAAATTAGGTGTTGAAATGAATTATAGGAATTTATTTGTAATTTTTATGAATTTCTAAGTGTTTATTTTGAATTATTGAAGTTTATGTAATTTTGGGAAAATTAGGTTAAATGTGTTTTTAATTGAATTTAATTGGGTAATTAAGTTTAATTATTTATATTATTGATAAATATTTTGAGAAAATTAATTTTGGATAATTATACTATTTTTGGTGAATTTTTGAAGTAATTATAGTATATTTATATATATAGGGGTATTTTGGTAATTTTACCCTAAATTGGCTAAAAATGTAATTTAATTGGTTTTAATAGTTATTTAAAGTATAAAAATGATTTCTACAAATTATTTAGTATTTTTAACTAATTAAAACTATTTTTCGTAAATTATTTTTAATTATATATATAATATACGATTTTTCTAATAAAATGAATTTTATCGGTTTTTATAGTGTTTTAAGGTTGATTATGTAATTTCTACCTATAAAATGTATTTCTATGAGATGAGGATATTTTTGGTATTATCAAAATTATTCTGTGTTTGTGGACCCCGGTCGGTAGATTGTAGTCTGGAGTCTGATCGAGGGGTTGTGGATTTGTTTTGAGCTTGTTTTTCGAAGTGTGTTTCTTTGCAGGGTCGGCTTTACTCTTTTGAGTAGAGAGATGTCCGTTTTACAAGGGAGGTTCTGTCGGATTTTTGATAGAATTCTCGTAAAACGTGATGTCCAGTCGAACCCTAATTCTGTTTCCGTATTTAATACTCTAGATCGAATTCTAGGATTTCTGTTAGGTTTATTTTGATGTCTATTATTTATTGCTTGTTTAGTTGCGCCGAGACCGAGGGCTAGTGGACCAGGCCCGTCGGACCCGTCTCGTGGAGCGCACTAGGATGAGTTACTATACTATATATATATGCTTTAGGATGCATGATTTAGAAATATATGTTTTATTTTGATTAAAATGTATAAATAATGTGATTTGTATTTTAGTATATTTTTGATATATAATAAATTGTATACATGTTTTATTAATAAATCATATTTAAAATGTTTTTAAATATATTTCTAGCTTAAATTGTAAATTAATTGAATTCATTTGACGTATATATACTCGAAATATATCTGGTTTATTTTTGGTATATTTCCGGTATATATATGGTTTATGTTGTTATTTTATTTAAATTCATGCATCATTTATTTGTGAATGAATGTTTTATATTCATTAATGAAGGATATCAATAGAACGTGCTACCTAGTGGGCAGCACTAGGACCGAGTATGTACCGGTACGCCTATAGTATTTAGGCTATATTACTAACCATTTGTGGATATTGATTTGATGTGATTATTGATATGTGTGAGATATGGTTTGGAGGTGTGATTGCTTGAGCTCGGTTGACCAAGTGTCTCGGGGCCAATCACACTGGCAGTCAGACTGCTGGAGCTCGGTTGACTTAGTGTCTCGGGGCCAGTCTACTGTCTAAATGGATTAAGTGGATATGTTTGGATTCAGTGAGCCTGTATGGCTAGAGTGTTGTCTAACACTATTTTCGAGGTTGCAATATTCTAGGGTTCTATGTGATCCTTCATAAACTGTGATTTTCAATACAAATATATAAAAATGATTTTTCTGCATCTGTGTGAATTTGCATGTATATATTTACATATTATATATATACTGTTGACTGTATGCATTGTCACTTAGTGTGTATGTATATATATTATAGTAATTCACTCAGTGAGGTCTGATTCCCCTCCGTTGATTAATTTTTCAGGAGAGTCAACATCTTCAAACCTCAGTGACAGGTCTATACGCCGGATTTCTTCCGCCCCAGCTTCTTTGTGTAAACTGCTTACTTGAGTCTTATTTTTATAATCTAGACACTGTAGTAGTTGTAAATTAATTATGAGATATTATGTATTTTATTTATGCGAGATGCATTTTAAGAATTTGAACTGGATTGTATTAAAGAGATTTTATATATGTGATGAGTTGAGATTTAAATTAAATCCAGTTAATGGAAATGTTATTATTATATTTATGATTTTTATTTCCGCTGCGAATTTGATATTGTTATTATTACTATTGCATATTTTATTTTATTTTTAGGCTTGCTACGGGTTCCGGATTCGAAAGAATTCTCGTTCCCTAGCGCCGGTCATGGCCCCTGCTTTAGGTCGTGACATTGATGATCAATAAGTATCAAATAAATTAAAAAAAAAAAGTTTAAAACATTTTAATAAACAAATTAAAGTAAAAAAATAAAATTCTTATCTAAAGGAGAAAATTTTATTTGTTGTTGTTACACCAGTTGAAGATATTTATTGTTTAGTTTAACAATAATTGAATATGTTTAGTTCATAATTATTCATTTGAAAAAAGAGAAAAAAATATTGAGCAAAAAAAAGAAAATGTTGAGAATTAAATGAAGATAATACCTTAAAAAATTTTTAAAAATTGAGAAAAAAAGATAAAGATATTAGAAAAAAAATGTTGAGAAAAAAATGAAAAACAATAGAAAAAAATGTTGAGCAAAAAACATTGAGAAAAAAATAGATAAAAATGATAAAAAAATATTGAGAAAAAAATGAAAATAATATAAAGAAAAAAATTGTTGAAAAAATAAAATAAAATAAATAAAATGTTAAAAAAAAGTATAAAGTAAAAAAAATTAAAAAAATAAGTAAAAAGGAAAAAATGTTAAAAAAAATAAAAGACAACTCTAAAGATAAGGATAACAAGGGAACGAGTTATATGTAAAAGAAAATAGTTAAAAAAATAATTTTAAAAGTTTTTAAAGTTAATATTTTTTTGAAAGATTTATTTATTTATATTTATGTAAAAACTCCCTTATTAATCCAACATTTGGAGCAGATACTCGAGCTAAATTTGAAATTATTGATGTGATTGGGCTGTAGTGAATTGCTTTTAGAACGCTGTTTGAACCGTTTCTTGCGAATCTTAGACTGGCCCATTAGAAAACCTCTACAATTAAAGATCTTTAGGCTCACATTGCTTTACCTTTGGTTCTTCTACTTTAAAAACACAAAAAGGCTAAATTTACTTTCAAATTTTCCTAATCCTTATGTCATGTAAAATTATCTAATGGAACGTAATAAAAGTTTATTTTTCAAAGGGTAAATAAAGGATAATCAAGCCAGCTAAATTTATATTTGTTTGTGTATTAATTTTTACTAATTTAAATGGTGGAAAATTAAAATTTCGTTAAATAAAATTTTAAATTTAGATTGAATATTTAATTTTTAAATAATTTTTTAAAAATTCAATTACTAATTATCTTTATTTGATTGAAATATTTATTATATATTTTTTTAATTTCTTAATTATTATTTTAAAACTTTTACTTTATTAAGTTGCATTAACCTCAATGCAAAAAATTCAATCGTAATCTTCAACAAAATAAAGTTATAATGGTTTCATGAGTATATCAAATGGTAAAATATATCAATATTCAGTTAAAAGGATCAGAATCGAGTCTTCTATTCCTGATTTTCTCATATTGTAGTGTTGAAGTTCAACCCATTGATATAGGATGAAAAAAAAAAAAAGAAGCAACAACAATGTTACCAATCTAATCCTTCAAAAAACAAAGAAAAAAAGTGGGATTTGCACACGTACAAGAAGGGAAATCCATCATGATGAGCCATGATGCAAATTACCCACCAAAAAATATATGAAAAATAAACAAAACAAATTATAAATAATAAAAAGAAAATTATCAAAGTGTTCTTTTTCTTCTATTCTCTTCTGTTGTCTTCCCTAGACAAAGATGAAATGATTACCCACCGCATCCCATCCTCTTGGTTTTGACAAACCTAATCATTAAAAATAGGCCTCTTTCCCCCACCCCATAATAAAACCTTCCTTATTACCTTAACTTTAGTCTCCACCTTTCATCATTACTTCCTTCTCCTTTACCAAATACTCCACTTCTCTTCCTTCTTTTACATTCTACCCCACTAATTCTTCCAATTTTTGTTTTTCCCCTTCATTCTTTTTAATTCAAAATAAATTAACATCATCTTAATTGTAGGTTACCTCCCAAAATTGAAAAAATAAGACATCTATTTTTACTTTCAAGTAAATAGTAATATTTAATATTAAATTTTAGAAATATATATATATATATATATAATTAAATTTTAATAGATTTTCTTAGATTATAAATTATTTAAATTTATTACAATATACAAGCATCTATAATTAAGATGATTTTTATAAACTAATAAAATGTAATATTTAAAACTGGCTATTAAATTGGTTGGTTGTTTTTTCTCATAACTTAATATTTAGTGTTGGCATCTAAAATATCAATATTTAACTATATTTTTTATGTATCTTATTAAAATTTAACTACATTAACAACTGTTATGATCAACTAATAAGATTATTCTTATTTAAATAATATTTTAAATATAAATTTATGATGTACTTAATCAGATTAAATAGTTATTAGAAGATTTTTATCGCTTTTGTGGTTCAATTTAAATTAAAATGAATTAGACATAATTTAATAGATTTTAAATATTAGTGATTAAATAATAAATAATTGAATTTTTTAAAATTCAATGCATTATAAACTAAAATAAACTTTCTCAAATACTTGAATTAAATTAACCTTTTGTAATTTGACAAAGTTATATTTTATTTAGCGAAGTAATTTGTTTTGTCATTAAATTTTTATTGGAAATTGTGGAGTTTTCATTTATAGTGATGGTAGCAATAGCATAATTAGATGTAAAAGGGGCTTGACATAAGGAAGTTGGAAAACAATGGTGAAGTACTACATGAATTAAAGCAGGAAGCAAAATGCATCCATGTATGTGCCTAGCCGTGACAACGTTCAAAGGTAGTTGATTGATGCTTCACTCAACGCATGACTTTATGTTGGCTTGAGTTTTAAGTATTGGGATGCCTGCGACAGTTTACCTGTTACTGTTTCATTACATTAGCTGCAACAGAAGTCTTGTAATCTGAAAATTCCAATCCATCACCAAAATATTTTTCACACACTTTATCATAACTTTAAAGGAAAATTTTATATAAAAAATATATTATTTTTAGTAAGTCTTATGTTATTTTTATGGAAGCTCTTATGTATTTTACGTAAACATATATATATATATATATATTTCACAAATTAACGATAATAAAATTAAAATTTTATTCTTTAAAATGAGTTATCATTCGACTATTTTTTATTAGAAAATTTCACTATAAAAAAACTTAAAATCATTTATGCTAAATTTCAATTACACTATCAAAAAATTATGTTTATCGAATTTATAAACTAAACAATGTTACGCATGAAAAACGAATGGAAGTTTTGAACCAAAAGCTATAGTGATCATTAAGACAGCAGGCTAATTACCCACTTCTGCACCGAGTGGGATTATATTTGTCTGCATTTCACGAGTAGATGAATCTTTTCTATATATAATATCCCACCAAGCTTTTGCAATCATGAGGTAAAATTCAATGCAAAACAACTTTGATATAATGATCACTATATATATATATATGTTTTACATATAACAATAAAAAACACAATCGCATAATTGAGATTTATTTTGCTTCTTTAGTATTTGTAAATTAATATGTAATTTTATTTTTTAAACTACGAAGTCTTTTCACACAATATTAAAAATGATATAAATTTTTGTTTCATGATTTAAAAATTTTGATATTATGAATATTTTAACATAAATTTTTTGCAATAAAATTTAATAAAATTATATTATTAAACTAAATTTTAATATTATATATACACATAAACGTTATTTGAAAAAGGTACAGATATGGATTAACTTCATGATCTCATAATGACTTAAATCGAATATCTTATCATCATTCAAAAATTCTACAATATGCTATAAAAACTAGCATTCCATGATTAGCAACAAACTATGATGAAATGGGAAAAGAGTGTGGGGACGACAAATAAGAAAGTTTTTTTTCTTTTTTTAACAAATAAGAAAATTATATTTTGAACGGTTTATAATTAAATTCATGACTTCTTATATTATGAAGAAATAATTATTATGTCTTTTTTTAAAAAATACAAAAAAAAAATTATTTATCATTTAACTATTTAACTTTTGTCCTTAAAAATGACTTAAGTTTCAGCATATTTCTATAAAAACTAGCATTACATAATTAACAAATTATGATGACATGGAATGAGAAAAGAGTGTAGTGACGAAAAGTGATAATTATCATTTTTCCAAGGGCATAAATGAAATATCGCAAAAAGTATATCCCTAATTCTAACAAAATGATGATAATTGTAGAAAAGTAGAGGACAATTATGCCGTGTGCATGGAACGAAGCATGAGAAGAAATTGAGAAGACGAAATCTCGACCGTTGATTCCTTTTTTAAATCTACAAATCAAAAAAGGATAAAAAAATGAAAAGGCAGTCTTTGAGTTTTGGTCTTATTGACCATTGTAAGCCTGTGTTCACACACACACGTGGAAGTCTGGTCAAATCAATATTTTACTTTTTAAAAAAAATTAAAGGAAAAAAATTTTCTTCTATTTTATGATTATTATTATTTGGATATATAAAAATTTTACGGTTATTTTATTTTTAAAATATTTTATTTTTATTATTATAAAATAAGAGTATTTTTTATTTAATAAATAAAATAAATTTTTTTATAAAAAATAAAATAATCATAAAATAAAATACTATATATATATATAGTATTTTATTGGTTAGATAATTAAAATATTATGATATATCTAATTTTACTTATTATCAAATTTATTTTAACAGTTGAAAAAAAAAACTATTAAGTTAGGTGTTTGCTAAACATGTTCAATTTAATTATAATTTTCCACATTCATCATTGCCAACCACTTCACTAGCAATTGAAAATGATATTTTACTCATCTCAATAATAAAAAAAAATATGATTATGTTACTGTTTATAAGCAACCAAGTGTAATTAATCATCATAAAAAAAATTATAGATTCAAATGGAAGTATGACAATGTGTTTGGGGAAAAAGAATATAATGCAAGAGGAAAAAACAACAATGATTTATTTAGCTGCTTAAAACATTATTTTTTTCACCATTACGAGAAGATAATTTGATAATAGGTGAGACCAGATGTTTATAATATCTCGATTATGAAACTAATAATACAAAATATACCTATTGCTTTTTTGAAAAGAAATTGAAGTGTAGCATTTATAGGAATATTTTTAATTTTTCAATTTTAGCTTAAAAGTTATAATTCGGTTTCACTTTTAATATCCAACTAAATTAAATATCATTTTTTAGCTCAAATACTTAACATATCAATTGATGCAAATGAGATTGACAAAAACAGAAATAAGTTATAATTAAATGTCCAATTTTTTTTAGTAATATTTATCAAATAATTAGATAAGTTAATTTATAAAAATAAAATTTTCACAAATTCTCAAAGATTAATGTGAAAAATGAACATACAAAAATAGAAATAAGTTATAATTAAATATCCAATTTTTTTAGTAATATTTATCAAATAATTAGATAAGTTAATTTATAAAAATAAATTTTTCACAAATTCTCAAAGATTAATGTGAAAAATGAACATTTTTGGTAATATATTCCCTATTTAAATTAAAAAATTTGAATTTAATATAGTTAGAAGGTAAAATTGAAAATATATTAGAAATTTAAAATGAAATTCAAAATGGATGGCATATTGTATAAGAATTTTTTTTTTTGTTTTTATGTTATAAGAATTTTAAAGTATAGATTTTGTTGACAAATAATTTTTTTTTTTCAAAAAATATAGTAGAGGTATATTTTACAAAGGAAAAAAAAAAAAAACCTATAGAAAAGAGAAAAAGATAAAAATACAAACAGAGGCATTAAAGGAAGCAAATGACAAAAGTAAGCAGGGACAAGAAACAAGCAAAAGAGTGAGAGATAAAAGGAACTTTAAAAGCAAGTATCAACAAAATAGGAAAATAGACCAAACATAAATGGTTTCTTTTTAAATAATAATTTATCAATTATTATTTTGAGTAAAAAAAATTAATATAAATCAAATTTATAAACTATTACCGGTGGAAAAGGGTGATATCATTAAACTACTAAATTTTTAGTTTTTATTCTACAAAATAAACAAAATAATTAAAAATAAAAATAAATAAATAAATTATCTTTTTAATTTAACTTAAGTAGTGAATTAATTGAAGGACGTGCGGGTGAGAAAAATAAATTAAAAGAGAATTTTAAAAAGTGGGGTCCAAAATCTGACGTGGTGAAAAACCATTGGCTAAAACGATTTATAGAGAAACAGAAAATGGCTCGAGAGCTTGAGCAGCGGCAGCTCCGCTCTTCTCTTCTCTTCTCTTCTCTTTTCTGTCTTCTCAATCTCAGCCCTGCTCATTCATTTATTTATTTTTTTTTGGTTTATAAAATCTGTGTCTCTCGGCGTCTGCCCGCCTGCCCTTGTTTGTTTACAAGGGCATGGAAGGAGAGCTGGCCATGCTCAGGCAGCTCATCGGTCAGCTTCAACATCTCTTAAATCTCTACGGCTCTCCTCTTCCTCCTCCTCCTCCGTCCGACCTCCGTCACCGGCACGACAGGGACCGCAACAGGTCAATCTCTCTTTTTCGCCTTTAGATCTCTTCCGTTTCTTGGTGATTCAGTTTCCATTTTGCTTTTATTAGAAAATACCTAATCTTTAATTTTAGGTTTTGTGAGATTTTTTTTTAAATTGTTTTGTTTTGTTTTTCTGTGTTAATTGTGATTTTTTAGGTTTGCTTTTAATGTAATTGCGACTGTTTTGTGAGTTTGGTAAGTTAGGTGATGTTTGTGACTTATCCTTGCGTGTTCTTTCACGCAATGCTTCGTTGTTTTGGACTTAATTTCAAGATTTACCTGTGATTGCTTTAAAACGATGATCTAATTAATTTCAAGATTTACCTGTGATTGCTTTAAAACGATGATCTAATTAGACCAGACTAATGCCCTCAGTTATTGTTTGTTTTCTTTCTTTTTAAGTTATTAGGCTACGGTACATGATGCTTTTCTGGAGTATATCTAATCTACTTGATTAGTTGTCTTCGCTGAAATTTTTCATTCTTAATAAAGTAAATATATCTGTTGTCGTGGATCATTGAGTTTCAGTTTTGAGTTATCTAAAAAGGTTTTTATTGTTTTTTTGTGTGTGTAGATGATCAAATTTATGCTTACAGATTAATAAATTGGCAAATTTTCTCAATCTTTCGGGCTTCTTTTTTCTGCAACTTGGATGTATGTATGCCTGCGAAGTAGTTTCTTGTAGGTAATAATCTGAAATTATCAAGTACAAATTCTTTCTGCCTTCAAGATCATGTACCCCTTTATGTGCATCCCTCTATGTATCTACTTTCGCTGAGGAGTGGCTAATTCCATGCTTAAATTACCCTAGCCTCTGGACCACATGGTGCCATTCTATCTTTGGCTCTGTCTGCCTTCCAATTGTGACTAGAGCATATGTCTTAGGACTTGATTGGGGGATGTTGCGCCTTCCCCTATGGTGGCTCCTTTATCATTCTTTTAGTTGTGAATTGTGATGAGGGAAATTAAATGTGCGTATATTGAAGGAACATGTGATTAATTGCTTTCATGAGAATTATTTGAAACAATCATTGCTTTATACTATGATTTCTAGGCTGGGCCAGTTTGCAATGAATATTGCTGCATAACATTTATACTCGGGCTGATGCTTTGTTAAAGACTAGAAGCCTGAGCAGTTATGTTTTAGTCAATGCTGGTAATGAAATTTTGTATGCTAAATGTTGGTTGTCTTATTTCGCTCTCCCTTTCATCTAGAAGAGAAAGAATGGGAAAGAAAGCTTCTCTAGCCTTATAAGAATCCTGTTTTGTATGCTTGAACCTAATGTGAGTTACATGGGGAACCTGAAATTTTGTAGGCCAAGGTAACATTCTTGCTGATGCAAGCTCAGATACTTTCCTTTTTCTTTTTTTTTTTTCTTTTTTTTGGAAAATAAAGATTGTGAGAAACGTTTCATGTTATTGTATTTTTAGTCCATCTAGATTTGATTAATGAATTTATCGTGTTTACTTTCTGTCAAAAGCTATATTAGGTATGGAAATATGGTGGATGCTTAGAACATTCTTCAAAAGAGTCTTCCAAGTCAATAAGTTTGTTTTGTTTCATAGGAATTCATGATTTGGACAAATTCCCTCTTCCCTCTTGACTGTTGAGATCCTTTGTCTAATGTAAAGGGCAATTTGATATTCATATCTCCTAGGTGGGACTTGAAATCTTTCTTTTTAATGGATTTAAAGGGATGGCATTTTTTCATGAATTCTCTTCTCATAATTTTTTTCCACTCTAAACTGGGGATTCTTTCAAGATCCATAGATTTTTCATTTCTCTAATTTAAAATCTTCGCGTAATTTGTGCATTACGTTTTGGACATTATCTTGGTGTCATGTCAAGTTATATTGTTTGACGCAGGGGATATTGTAATTCAAGATTTTCCATTGATGATTTGCAATATACCTTGTCTGCTTCAGTCAAACCATGCATTTTCATGTTTTTTTCACATGCAATTTTCTTTGCATGATTTTCCCATTTGTTGATTACAGCTTCAAGTGTCCTTTCCTAAATTATATTTTCTTGGAGCCCTATCATGCACTATGCTGATGATCCAAAGGTTGCTTCTAAGTGCTTCCATTTGAGCAGTTGATTCTGCATCTTTTGTTGCTGCCTGTTGTTATCTTTTGATGATGTCATCATGTACAAAATGCTGCATAAATGAATTTACCATCTTATGCTGCTCATGCAAACAAATGCATGTGTAATGTTTTTACATATTGATTAATGATGATATCTATGTATGTTTGTCCATGTGCTGTAACTTATCAACGAGGCACTTGTCTGATAATGTGACCTGCTCAATCCTTGATCGATATCCTCATAGACACATATATCTACTCTGGATTCTGGACCAATCTTCAGTTTGCTTGCTTTTTTAAGTATTGTGATATCATGCGATTCTGAGCCTCTGTGCTTGTATTTGTTTCTTCACCAATTTATTTTAGGCCTGTGCATTGAGGTATAAATAAGTACTCATTTATGGAAATATAAATTGCTTTTCAACAGATGGTGTGTCCTTGATATCAACGATGGTTCTGCAGATGATTACTGCGATCTTGTGATGGCAGCTGGAAAACGTGGAAGTTGCAAGATGTTGGAACCTTCCAAGCCTCCACCCTCCAAGAAATTAAGGAAGGAGCGGAATAGAGGAAAATTACTTGGAACTACCAATGCAACTGAGGTTATGGAACAAGAAATATGGAAGGAATTTCCAGAAGACCTTTTTGAAGCTGTCATAGCCAGACTTCCCATTGCTACATTTTTCCGCTTTCGCACAGTTTGTCGGAAATGGAATTCCATGCTGAACTCTGAGAGTTTCTCTCAGCATTGTGCCCAAGTTCAGCAGGCCAACCCCTGGTTTTACACTATCACCCATGAGAATGTGAATTCTGGAGCCATCTATGATCCTTCCTTGAAGAAATGGCATCACCCCACTATTGCTTCTCTGCCCACTAAGATGATCGTATTGCCTGTTGCTTCAGCAGGGGGTCTAGTGTGCTTTATTGATATTGGTCACAGAAATTTCTTTGTTTGCAACCCTCTAACTCAATCTTTCAAAGAGTTGCCAGCCAGATCAGTCAGGGTCTGGTCTCGCATTGCTGTGGGGATGACCTTGAATGGAAATACATCCAGTGGGGGCTATAAGATCCTTTGGGTTTGCTGTGATGGAGAGTATGAGGTTTTTGACTCCTTGAAGAACTCTTGGACTCGACCAGGAAGCATGCCAGCTAATATTAAGCTGCCACTATCACTGAACTTCAGGTCACAAGCAGTTTCCATTGGTTATACAGTTTATTTCATGCGTTCAGACCCTGAAGGAATTGTGTCTTACAATATGGTTACTGGGGCATGGAAGCAATTTATAATACCTGCCCCACTCCATCTGAGTGACCACACTCTTGCAGAGTATGGGGGGCGAATCATGCTCGTGGGATTGCTTACCAAGAATGCGGCCACGTGTGTGTGCATATGGGAGCTGCAAAAGATGACGCTCTTGTGGAAGGAGGTTGACAGAATGCCAAATATATGGTGCTTGGAATTTTATGGGAAGCACGTTAGAATGACTTGTTTGGGCAACAAAGGTTTGCTCATGTTGTCACTGAGGTCAAGACAAATGAACCGACTAGTTACTTACAATGTGAGGAGCAAGGAATGGCTTAAGGTTCCTGGTTGCTTAGTGCCACGGGGTAGAAAGAGGCAATGGATTGCTTGCGGAACTGCTTTCCACCCATGCCTTACTGCTACAGCTTGATATTTGTAGCACCATCTGCATGTCAATGCAGGGTTTTTGCTCTGGGTGTTGCTATTTTGGTCAGCCAGTTGGCTGCAGGCTGCTGCTGCTGCTTATTTGCAGCCGAAACTTTCGATGTTAATTTAATGAAGCAGATGGTCAATGGGATGATTGTACAAACATGTTTAAAAATAACTTCAAAATGGGTAAGACTACGTTTTAAATGCTCTGCTTAGCTGGTCTATGTTTTCTATATGTTTTCAAAGCAACAGAAACTATAAAGTTATTCCCTTGCATGGCTTCAGCTTCATATATATATATTTTTTTGTTGAGAAATGCTGATAGTGAAAAAATAGTTAGGCCGCAGGGAGGATTCATGAGAAGAGACAGTTGTCTTCCAGAAGACAGTTGCAATTCACATAATGGTCCCTTGAAGGTAGCTTATGTCATTCTAAACGCTCTCATGCTTCCCTCATAATGCCCAGGATAATGAAATTTCTGTATATTTGTCATAGAGCCAATTGAGGCCAGAAGATTCGTGTGCATGACAAGTAATTACTAGTTATGTCAAATTATGCTTACTACAAATGCCTGTAAAATAGTTCAGTACAAGAGTAGGGTTGCAGACATTAGGGGTGATATATTTCAACCTTTTTTATGTGCCATACGATTGCATGCATAGAAGAAAAGCAACGTCTAGACAGACATAAGCATGTCCAACAAAAGATGCAAATGCAGCGAGGCACCATTGGATGTAGCATAAATCATAAAAGAATTTGGTATCAAACTCAGCCCACTATTTCATCAGTTAGAAAGTATATGTATAATGGGAAAGCACCATATTTTTATTATAATAACCAAGTTCAAATACAAGTTCGAAAAAAAAAAAGGTATTTTCCGTTCAACTACATGCTAACAATTTCTTGCATCTCTCAAAATATGTTCATCTACATTTATGCCATGCCTCCACTTGTTGCTGTCCTGATAATCTGGAACAGAGCTGTTGCAAACAAAAACACATGCCATCAGAAACACAATAGACAATCAGTTAGCAATACACAATTTTTGATTGTTGGTATCTTTTTTTTTTTTTTAACAGTTAACACTCTTGATCCAAACTTAGCAAGACCCTTAGCATTCAAATTTTCATTATAACAGAAAAGAAGCACCTATTATGATTATTGTACATTGAGGTACAGCACTAACATATATCGCAAAGCACATATTGGCCTAGTGTCCAAATGACTCCCAATGGCCCCTATTTACTCGAATTGGAGTCCCATTCTCCCAAAAAAAAAAAATCATTTGGGTTTCTAAGAATTTGTTAAAATTGAAGTCTTCATCATATCCAAATTGGTAGAACATATAAATAAAAAATCATGATGAAAAACAAAGTGAAGAATTCTATCCAATTTTTATTTTTAAGTCCAAAACCAATTTTAAATTCCGTAGATTTTGTAGGGATATCCAACAAGTTACATTCTTTTTAAATTAAAAATTCCTCAATTCCATGGATTTTGATGAACCGATGGATGTCATGCAACCATGAAACAGCTAATGCAACGAACAAAATTACATATATACATTCCAACAACAATAATCTTAACCAAAAAAGAAAAAAAAAGTGATTCGAAGAAGAGGACTTACATGAACCAATGACAACAAAGATGAAGAAACCGAGGAGGATAGGGCCAACAGGATAGTCCTTTCCCTTTTTGGTAGCTGTCTCTGGAACAGTTCCTCTTTTTGTTATGTTCTTATCAAACTTCTCCACCTTCCTATCCGCCAATCGCCTTGAGGTCGTCTATATCAACACCACCAAACAATCAATAATTCACATTAATCATCAATATATCCGATCTATTTCAAGTTAACCTGACTAAGAGATCAAGATCGAACAAGAAAAAGCTAATTCAAATTAACCTAAATAACAGATCGAGATCGAACAAGAAAAAGCCAATAATTTCGAATTTTTACCATGATTACAGGGAGATCTGATCTCGTAGGAGCGAGGAAAGCTTTATCGATAGAATTCAACCACACCGCGCCTGATTTTACGACGTCGTTTCCCCTTTCCCTCTCCGGCGCCGATGATCTCCTTCCTATGTTTTTGTCTCTCCAACCTCTGCCTGTTTTTATATGTGAGTTCTATACAAATATAGATATGTACGAATATACAAATTATCTTTTGATAGAATGCCTGACCGTTTCGTCACAGGATTTGATGTGATTGGCTCCGCCACGCATATGGAACACGCGTCGATTTTTTATTGGATGGACTATAAAACGCGCTTCTAGAAAATAAAAGTGGTAAATAATAGATATTTACTTTCTTTTTTTATGATTTACTTATTTTCTAATAATGGAGTTTTCTTATTTATTTGGATAAGCGGATTGCTGATTTCCAAATTAAGATGTCCAAAATTAAGATTTCTAAATTGGTGATCATCAATTATATTAGTACCTTTTCAAAAAAAAAAAATTATATTAGTACCAAACACTATAGATTATATTACCAAAACTATGGACTATATTACCAAAAACTATGGATTATATTATAAAAAATTAGTGATAATTAAAATTTATTAAATTTTAATTAAATCAATTCAATTATATCATAATTACATATATCACATCTTAACTTTATAACGAAATTAATTTTTACTAATTGATATCATAAATTGTTTTATTATAAAAAATTCAAAACTATACATTTTCAATTATTTATACATTTTCAATTATCTAAATTACTATTGAAGTTGGGTAATTTTCACTTATTATACCTAACTTTTAATGAAAGTTCCCCTGCAATATATCACTTTTTTTTTGTCATATAAAATTATATAACCTTTTTTTATTATTAATAAATTATCTAAACCCGATTTCCGATCGGAGCTGACTACGTGACACGCTACATGGCATCTGACGTAGTGTCACATGTCACATTTGCTGATGTGGAGCCAAATGGCACTAATGTGACATTTAAATATCTGACACATCAGTATAATGCAACCTTCATCAAATGATATACCTGTAGGCGGTAGGGTTTAGTGCGCGCTTAAGTATTTGGCGACCACGATACTATGTGGGCTCGAAGTCCATTAAGAAATACAAAATAGGTCTTAAAGCCTAATTGGAGATGCAGTCGTTATCCGGATAAAAGTCGGGATACATTTATATGGCAACTAGATTTCATGGAGGTTCCCAAAAGCCGTCATCGGAGAACGGATTCAGAAACTGGATATAGATTTTTGGAATGTCCACTTAAACTTGCGGTTGGCCTCCGTTTGTGTTTTGCAATTTATTACCTTTAATTATTCAATTATTTCTTTGTTAACATGCAAATTATAATTGCCTTCAAACAATTGGTCAAGTTTTACATTAAGGTCAAATTCACACATTAATCCTATTTCATGCTTTAAGTCTCAACATTTAATGTAAATAAAACAAGTAATAATTTACAACCATACATTATAAATAGATGAGGAAGAGATTAGGGATTACAACACTTTGTATAAGAAATGGGTAAAATAAACCATAAATAAACCGAAAGTAAACTTCTTGAATGACTAATAAAACCACTTAATAACTAATTAATAGATTAGATATCTAATGATTAAGAATCACTTAATAACCTTGCAATAAACATAAGTCAACCCTTTCTCACAAAACAATAATAAACAAACCTATAAGAGGGAATCATAAAGTTAACTCATAGAACAAATAAAATACTAATAAGAACAATAGATATCTAAAACATTGGTTAAACATAATAATAAAATGATCGTAAAAGATAAATGAAAATACAAAGCATAGGCATTCTAAGGAATCATACACAATTTTATAAGAAAATCAAGACAAGGTCGTGCAAGACCCTGTCAAATTAGTGATCGCCTGGTAAAGAGATGGTGCCTCTTTGTAGAGATGTCGCCTGACCAACAGACACAGGCAACTCTTAAAAGCAGTAAACTTCAATTTTAAACAAGCAATAAGTAATATAAATGAACAAGACTTACAACTACACTTAAAACTTTAATGGATCATGTTAGGGACAAGGCATAACATAGATGATGGACATAAGAAAATGAATAAATAAGCAAATAAATAAGAAGTTATGCAAATCTATAATTTTAACATTAAAAAGAAGTGAAAATCATTATTGAAATATGAGCTTTTCCAAAATAGTTAGCCCTTAAAGTTGGATTTGGGTGTTAAACTCCATTTGAATACAAGCTTTTCACCTTTTTCCTTAAAGAAAATGACCTTTGAACATGATTCCCTTTCTTCCCTCACTCAAGGACGTTTTTTCTTTCTCCTTCAGAGTTCCTCATTTTTTTTCTTATTTTTTTTTTTTATTATTGTTGCCAACCTCCTTTTTTCTTTATTTTCTTCCCCTTTTTAATCCCATGCATAATCCATACCCCTACCTTTTTACTCATCATTGCCCTTTTTAGCTCTCCACTTCTCTTAAAAAATTCAATTCTTCATAAAATAGGCTGAGTTCAGTGGAAGGTGGGCCTACCAAGTTAGTTGTCATGGTCACCTTTACATTTAATGCAGAGGTAAGTGGCTACTGTTGAGGCGGTGCCTTTGTGATGAGATGATTGCCTCATTGCCTACTGCCATAAAGGTGATCACCTCTTCAAAGAGGCATCGCCTCTTTGGCCTTGCTCTATATTAGGCCAAATGGGCCGAGGTGGGTTAGGTTTGCTTTTGGATGAGTTTAGGTTTTGGGCTTAGGCTCTTAAGTCCATTCTTAAGAAAATTTTTGGGCTTCTTTTGCATTTGAGTTTTGTATTTGCTTATCATTGGGCTCTATTATAGGCCGATCAAATTGAGCATTCATAGTTTGCCCCCTATCACGGGCCAATTGAACTGGGTGTCTACAATTTACCTCTTAATTTTTCAAAACCAAATGCATGCAATGATAATTTTTTAAAAAATCACATGTATAATAAAAGCAATAATCAATAATAGGCATACCTGACTTTTGAGCTTTACTCGCTTCGTTGGCCTCGGGAATTCTAACCCGAAAAGTCAAAGTTTTACCCCAAAATATGACTGTGCTCTTCAAGTTTTCTTACCCCAATCTAAAATGAGAAAATCATGTTATTATTCTTGGGTTTTCTTAGCCTAAAAAGTAGTCCCTTGTTTGAAACGGGAAACTCATGTCGTCATCCTTAGGTTTTCCTAGCCCAAGAGGCAGTCCTTTATTTGAAACGAGAAACTTACGCCATCATCCTTGAGTTTTCCTGGCCCAAGAGTCAGTCCCTTATCTGAAACGGGAAACTCACGCCATTATCCTCGAGTTTTTCTAGCCTAAGAGGCAGTCCCTCATTTGGAACAGAAAACTCAAACTATCATCCTTGGGTTTTCCTAGCTCGAGAGGCAGTCCCTTATCTGGAACAAGAATTTCAGGGATATTACCTGATCTATCACTTTTTAAATTATGAACTTAAGGAATATAATCTAACTGATCGCCCTTTTTTTAACTAAGAAAACTTCCACTCATAACACCAATTTTCAAAATATGTTTAGGGAAACCTTCCTCTTCTTATTTATCATTTTTCTCCACTTTTTTCTTTTTTATTTTTTTTGCTATAAAAATTCTTCATTCTCCCTTTCGTTCTTTCTCTTTTCCTTTTTTTTCCCATGTCCACATTCTTTAAAAAATGGATGATAAGAGGATGTCGCCTATGCCTAAGTAGGATTGCATTTTTCCTTCCACAAACACCTCATGCAACCTCAGATTATCAAAGGGAGACCCAATTCCTCTTTTGGCAGATTTTAGGAGCCACATTTTTTCATCAGCATCCAAAGAGGTTGGCATTTAAATCTTCTATATTTTTCTGTGAATCATATTGGGTAAGAGTGCATTCATGTCTATTTGCCATTTACAATAAAAAATAAGATTGATTAAATGTGAATCTTATGGATTTAGGAGAAAAAATTAGAAACTGCCACTATTCTCCAAAGTGCAGAGGCTATCATCTTTGCGTTAAGGTGATCACTTTATCACTCGGGTGATCACCCCTTATCGAGAGATGACCATCTTTATACTAGAATGATCGGGCATTGCCCCTTCTCAAAGGAGATCACTACTATGATGAGGTTATCGCCTCATCCATGAGGCGCTATGCCTCTATAGTAGGGCGCATTAACCATTCCTTTCTCCTTTATTTATTTTTCTTTTAAAAAATAACAAAATTATGCTATATTAATTCAACTTCCCTAATTTCTTTTGCAGCATGATGCACAAACATTCAAAGGTATCGGGAACTTCCACGAGGCCTGAGTCTTTTACAATGACTTGATAGAGGATCAAAAGGACAGGATCTAGGACACCGAGTTTGAAGACTTTATTTGTTCACTCCTCGATGAATAGAGATGGACAGATTATCAACCACTCCATGCACCGACGGAGAGATGGTTTGACATGACTCACACTATCCATCTCCCCTTCAGGGAACTCACTCTAGATCCCATTTCATTCACCACCATTATCGGGATTGCATGTGCCAAAATTCCTATTCCTCTCGATGTGAGCTTACATTAGTTAACTCCATACAAGGTCGTCTATATTAAGCATCTCTTTGGTATGATCCTAGACATGAAGGGGATGTATACCATTAAGGTTGACTCAATCCAGAGCTTCTATAATTGAGATAGAGTTACAGCGATGGTCACTCCTTACGAGGTCAATTAGGTGGAGCGAGCATTTTTTTTATTTACCTTCTCGACACCACCTTCTTTGCTGACATTGCTAGCTCAGTGGATTTGATGTTCCTACTACCCCTGTAAGACTTAGATCAAGTATCTACATATGATTGGGGTAGCTGCGCTTTGGTTTATCTGTACAGGAGTATGGGTGAGGTGGTGCACGGAGCTAAGCGGTTATGCAGCTTTTGGCATGTCATCCTAGTAAGCTATATTCTTCCTTTCCCCCCTAATTTATTCTGATAACCATTTATCGACTCCTATTACAATATTCCTTTGGTAGGTTTGGGCATTGAAGTTGGAGTTGTTGGTCGGGGTAATGCATGTTAGAAATGATTTTCTGGCCATAGGAAGGTGGGGTGCTATTCATGTCTTGAAGAGGCATCTAGCTCAAGTGCACATCCACCGGCAGCACCTGAAATCTTTAAAATAAGATGTGGTACCAATAAAATTTGCAATTATATTAGCAACTTCATGAATTTAACGCACTTACCTATTAGTGTTCCCTTTGCAGATTCAAAATGACTTGTGGGGGCCTAAAAATGGATGGAATACCAAGATGACCAGTTCCAGACCACTAACTTAAAGGAGAGTCCTTCTTTATAGGCCAAGCTATTAAGTCTGGTATCTTAGTGAGTAGGTCCTTAACTGGAATCAGGGATCTGGGGCCAGGCGAGTACCCAAGTCCTTTTCAAGGAGTATGCTTTGGATGCACTAGTTGGAGGGTGCGAAGCTTGATCAGGCTATTGTCAAAGAGCTAGATATGGACCATATTGTACGAATTAAGAGCTGCTACTTAGAGTTTGTTTGGACCCACCTCCTGCTGACAGTTCCTTTATTTGCTACTTCTACCTCTCATGTAAACATATGATGCTCAACTTGCATTTAAGATTATCACATTCTGACATGATTTCTCATTTTTAGGTTGTGGCTACCTGACCTGCACCCTAGGCTAAGCCTCATACATGAGAGGGAGATCCTCAGAGACCCTGCATTGATCCGAGCAGAGAGGGCTTTTTTACTATGGCTGAGCAGATGTGACCCCCTACTACCCCTAGCTTGTAGCTAGTTGCTGACAGTTTCACTTATATTCATGACCCGTTAGTTCATTATTGGGTTCCTTATGGGGAGCTATCTCGTCAGTTCTTGAACTTGGATGAAGACCTTACACCCACATCTAACCAAGGGGGCACTACTCATGTGAGTTTATCTTTGACTTGTCTCCTGAATCACTCTTAATAAGTTTGTTAGTTTTAATATTCTCTTAATAACACATATTCCTTTGGAGCAAGGTTTATACATGTACAGGATGATTGAAGCTCAAAGGGATTATATGTTGGATATCACCTAAAAATGAAAGGTAATTATTCTTCCTATGTCTATATATATACGTCCTTGCATGATTCACTAACCTTTAGTATGCTCAAACAGGATTGTAATGAGGCTAGTCATACAAGGATTGCCACCCTCTAACGTCAGATTGAGGTGCTTGAGATTAATGGGGATGGGGATGAGGATGACGACGACGAGGATGAGGGTGATAATGGTGCTAGAGGAGGGGATGATCTTGAGAGCATCGAGTCAAATATCTGATAGATTTGAGCCCATTAGTTATCTCTTCGACACTGTTATCTTTACTTATTTGATTCTGATATTACAATATTTTCATATCTTATTCTAGCTTTTATCTTTTATTTATAAAATTTATCTTTTATTTCAGTCAACCTTAATCTTCATATACAATTTAGCATTAATGATTACATAATTCTCTTTTTTGAAACTGTGTAATTCTACCGAAAAAAATTCTTATATTTTTTACTATTGGAGAGGTGAACGCCTCATCCCTGAGGCATTGCCTCTTCACTGTCTGCTTAAGAGGTGTACTGAGGCATCACCTCTTTGATAAAGTGATCATCTCAATGTTAAGTTAGTTTCCTCTCTTTAAATCTCTTAACTCTTCACTTTTAGCCCTATCTTCGAACTTCTTCTCCTCAAACCTCCAGTTTCTTCCCCAAGACACTACTAATAGCTTGAATCATAACTGAAAGAAGTCTCAAAATACTACAGCCAATCTTAAAAGGTTTAAACAATGGATCATAGTCCAAATTGGAGTCATTCCATATATCAGTCTTCAGATTGCTACATGCTAGAAGAATCGACTTCCCTTTCCTCCATGCTGCAGCCCAATTCTAGGATCCTCAGAAATATGTCTTTTGGTTAAATACAGTAGAATAATGCCCCTTACTAGAGGAGTTTGAAGCCATTCTAGGTTGTCAAATATATTCCACTTGCCAACTTATAGTCCCTACCCTTAGAATTCCATACTCACACTCTATCCAATATTAGATGACCCGATTGTTCAATCTTCTACCCTAGTCTTCATCTCACTACATTCTCAACTCAAAAATCACATTAGAACCCTTTCTTAAAGCTATCATAGACATAGACAGGAGAGAAGTTTATTGGCCTCGAATGATGACCCTCTATTTGTATGCTCAATTCCTGCTTGTTTCCCTTTCTAGAAATTGTGATTCAAAACTCCTTCACATTTTGGACTAAGTAGAAGTAGGACTCAACCTTTTCCCTCTCATTCTAGCAAAAACCAAGATTGGAATAGACAACTTTATGGAAACCAGGCAATTCTCTAGAAGTTCGCTCTAATTAGAGGCAAACTTCTTCTTTTTTTACTTTTATTTTTAAATTTGCTAACATTTTTACTTACCCCTCTCTCTTGTAGATGTGGTTCCATGAGAAACTGAGATTACTTGAACCTCCTCGATATATAGTATGTTATAGAGCCAAGCATTGCTGAACTAGAAAGGTGTATCCCATACTAGAAAATGTTCAGAGCTGGCGGTCAATATTCTCTGATACTCTAATCCGATGGATGTGCCCATAGTAGAGGATGCAGAATGTAACTATTCGGTCTTACACTAACTGTGTTCCAATTACTAGCCTTCATTTTGCCACTTTTTACAACCTTGCTCGTCTCTACTGCTAATATAGATAAAAGCAACTGATTGTGGAGTTAGTGCATAAGTTCGAACCAGGACTCCTCTCCTAAAACTTCTTAGATAACTTAGTGGCTACCTGGCCTCAGATAATCATTTAGAGGAATATTTACTACAATGGAGATCCGACCATTGATGATAATTACAAGGTTTGGATTTAATTGCAATAAATAGAAAAAGATGAGTTTATTAAAAATAAAAGAATAAGAGAGTTATAAATGTCGAGTGCTCAGGATATTCAACAAAAGAAAAGGAAACAAAATTAGTTTATGAATTAAGTCATCATTTCCCTTTTTGTTAGATAATATTTCCTTTAGTAGTTAAACAGTTTGTAATAAACACTTAATGTGATGTTTAACAGTAATTAAAGCGATATATTTCATTTAATTTAAGCATAATTTGCATATTTGCTTCTAACATATCTCATATTGTTAGTTGACTTGTCCTTGCAAGTTTTTCAACTAACCATTTTTCCTCTATCTCTCTTTTTTATATGTCCTTGATGTTTTAATTATTTTTTTTATCTTTAACTTTTACCTAAACAACTTCTTTTTGAGGTTTTCTCCTTAGTAAGACTTTTATAGAAATTACTTTTTGAGCTTGTCCAGGTTAATAGGCTCTCTGAATTCATTCCCTTCTATATCAAATAGGATAGCAGCACCCTTGGAAAATAAAATTTTCACCACATACAGGCCTTTCTAATTTGGCTTGAATTTCCCTTATGGGTTAGTCATAATTAGCTTTGTAAGCTTCAACACTAAATCTCCCTCTTTGATATTTCCTAGATTGATTTTCTTATTATAACTTGAGTTATCCTCTTCTGATACAACTGAGAGTGATACATAGCTCTTATCCTTTTCTTATCCAGCAATGTTATTTGTGCCAATCAACTTTCTACCTATTGGTACTCAAGGATCTTGGACTCTAAGAGAACCCTTAGTGATCAAATCTTGACCTTTATTGGTAACACAACTTTATACCTATATACTAAGGAATACAAAGTGACCCCCAGTTGATGTTCTAGTAGTAGTTTTGTATCCCCATAATGTAAATTGTAAGTAATCCACCCAATCCCGATAATTCTCCATCATCTTAGTCAAGATTTTCTTTACATTCTTATTTGTAGCTTCTGCTGCTCCATTCGCTTGTGGCCTATATAGAGATGATCTGTGATGCTCAATCTTATATTTTTTTAACAACACAGACATGTCTACCTAAAATTAAACACCGTTATCAATGACGATATGGTAAGGTAACCCATATCGATAGATTATGTTTTTCTCAATAAATCTTGCCATCTGCTTAGAGCTGACAATGGCATAAGATTCAGCTTTGACCCACTTAGAGAAATAATCAATTGCTATAATAATGTATCGATGGTCGTTTAATGCCCTTAGTTTTATCTCTCCTATAATATTAATTCCCCAAACAGTGAAAGGCTAAAGAGAAGTCATTCCCTGAAGTTTCATTAAAGGTAGGTGACTTACATCTCCATAAGCTTAATAGTTATAGCATTTCTTTATGAAATAAACATAATCTATTTCCATAGTTAGCCAAAAATAACCATGACGAGCTATTTTCTTTGTAAGGCGCATCCTATTCAAATGTAGCCCGCACACTCCCTCATGGACTACTTCTATAAGTTTCTGAGCTTCCTCTTCATCAACATATTTCAAGTGGACACCAATATGCATCCTTTTGAACAATATCCTATTATAGTTAATGAACTACCGTGATAACATTCATAGTGGCATCCTTTCTTTCTTATCAGCATCCTCCAAGAATTATCCCATTTCCAAATATCACTGCAAATCATAAAACCATGACCCCTCAGCCGCATCAACCTGCTTTTCCCTTATTTCTTTATAGTAAGGGTTTCGGGACTTTGCTAAAATTAGAGGCTTAACTTTTATTTTGTTGACATTAGTAATAATCAATATTAATTTTTAATCTTAAAAGACTTAATTTTGAGCATTAATTTGTTTTTTAAGTGTGCATAAGTTAGGACTCTATTGGAAGTTAAAATGAAGTATGAATGTCTTGGGCTCATTTGACCTTTGAGATTCAATAAGGCTTTTGACATTCTTAAATCTTTATAATGAGAAAGTTATCTTCTTTACATTTGAAGTAGACATCTTGAGCTTTCTGAATTGGGTATGCATATGTAGCTACCATTTTAAATTGCACAGCTCTTAGTATTTTAAACATATATTGAGCTACAAAAGTCCAATTGAGGTAATTCAAAATGATATGGAAAGATAAGTTAAATATATACAACTTTATTGAAGAAAGTGTAAGAAAATTCAAATTTCTCTAATATAAAATTTTGGTTTCAACTTGTACAAAGTTGTCTAACAGTGGTTTGCATTTCAAATTGCACAGCTCTTAATATTGTAAACATATCTTATGTTATAGAAGTTTAATTGAGGTGATTCAAAATGATATAGAAAAATAAGTCAAATATCTATAACTTTGATAAAGAAGTCTCTAATAGAAAATCATGGTTTCAACTCGTGCATAGCTATTTGACAATAGTCTGCATTTTAGATTGCATAGCTCTTAGTATTTTGGACATATCTTGAGCTAAAAAAGTCTAATTGAGGTGATTTAATATGATATGGAAAGCTAAGTCAAATATCTACAACTTTTATAAAGAAAGTGTGGGAAAATTTGAAAGTCTTCAATAGCTAATCACGATTTCAATATTTGCATAGCAGTTTGATAAAATTACTTTCAATAATTCAAAATTATAAATGTTGGATTCAAAATATAGACATTAGACACAGTGTTTATACCTCCAATAGCTATATTTTTTAGTGTTTATCTATATAAACACCTCTAAAGCTTAATAGAAGTTAAAATATTTTTGGTTGTTATCATTCTCTATCTTAACATTCATTAAAGCTTTCAAATTCTCAAATATTCACTCTTTGTTTATAACTCTTATGAGAGTTGGTTATGTGTTAGAAATAAAATTTCTCTTCATCTTAAATCTTAGGATAAATTAGTAGGGAAGTGAGATTTATTTCTATAGGAATAAGTTTAAGTGTTGTCCATTTAAATACTTGGGATTTGGTTTTTTGAGTGAGCCTTGAAAACTCATGTTGTAAGGTTATAAGAGTGAGCCATAAAACTCTTATGTAATCTTAATCTTATGAATAAGATTATAGGTGATTAAAAATCCTAACTTAGGGATAAGTGAGCTGGAGATGTAGGATTATTGTTGAATTCGAACTCTTTAAATCGTTATGTTATTTATTCTTCCTTCTCAACATTCTTTAAATTCTTATAAAGAATTATTTTTAATTCTGATTTTTATTTAATAGCCTATTCACCCCCTCTAGGGTTTTTTCATGTTTGTTTCACACTCTCCCATATAAAAGCCAAAGTCGCTAGGCATCAACTATCTAGCTCTCTTCCCTTGGTAAATGAATAAACTTACATTGCATAAAGGACAATGAAACAGTAACTAAATAACCTCAATACAAATGTAGCTTGTGTTCTTTTACTTCCCACTCTTTGGAAGCTTGTCTTATAACCAACATGGAATCCCTATACATGACGACATGCTCTGCCCCCACACTGCATAATGCTTCCAAACCAAAGATGTAGGCCTCATACTCAGCTTGATTATTTATTACCTTAAATTTGAGTCTCTTTGCCATTGGAATCATTTCTCTTTCTAGTATAATCAGGATTACACCAATCCCAGCTCTTTTATTGTAAACGGCTCCATCAAAGTATATTTTCCATCCTTAGACCTCAATTGCCCCCAAATGCTCATTTAGGAACTCCAGTTCCTATTCCTATTCATCAATTACTGGATTCTGAGTTAAAAAGTTGGCTACTGCCCTTCCTTTTACTACCTTCTTTGCTATATAATCTATGTCAAACTCAGTGAGCAAAACTAACCATTTGGCCAATTTTCCTGTGAGTGATGTATTTTGTTGAAGGTATTTAAGGGAATCATGTTGAGAAACCACCTGTACTTTATAAGATTAAAAGTAATGGCTGAGCTTTTTTGTTGCCTAAATCACAGCTGAGCAGGTCTTCTTTACAAGACTGTAATATATTTTGTATTACAAAAGCTTTTTACTCAGGTAATACATTACATATTCAACCTTCCTTTCATTTTCTTGAGCTAACATTCCCCCTATCACATATTTTTCAATTGCCAAATAAAGAATTCAAGGTTTACCTAGCTTCGACGGCTATTAAACTAGTGGATTCATTAAATAACTCTTAATAGTTTTGAAAGCCTATTGATACTTATCATCCTAAATTACCGGTTGATTCTTCCTCAAAAATTTAAAAATTGGCTCATAAATTGTAGTTAACTTGGCTATAAACCTACTAACATACTGCAATCACTGGGTAAACTCCCTAACTTCTTTTTTATTTTTTGGTGTGAGCATCTCTCTAATTACCTTGACCTTGTCCAGGTCCACTTCTATTCCTTTCTAATTGATAATGTGTCCCAGCAGTTTCTCAGATGTTATACTAAAAACACACTTCTTTGGATTTAGTTTAAGATTGTACTTTTCTGCCCTTTCTAGGAACTTGTCTAAAGCTTTAAAATGCCCTTCTCTGGTTGCAGACTTTAACATCATATTATCCATGTACACTTCTATCTTTTTGTGGATCAAATCGTATAATAGAGCAATTGCCATCCTCTGATATATGTCCCATGTATTTTTTTTAATCTAAATGACGTTACCAAATAATAATAGATGCCCCACTTAGTGATGAAAGACATCTTTAACTTATTTATTACTACCATCATGATTTGGTCGTACCCTAAGAACCAATCCATGAAAGAGTACATTGCACTGAAATTGCATTATCAACAAGTATGTCAATATGAGGGAGCAAAAAATCATCTTTAGGCAAGCTTTGTTGAAATCTTTATAATCCACGCACATTCTGACCCTGCCATCTTTTTTGGGGATTGAAACTATATCTACTAACCATCAGGTGTCATCTACTACTACTAAAAATTTCACCTTTAGCTACTTCTTAACTTCCTCCTTGATAAAAAAAAAGCCCATTCTGGCCTTAATCTTCTTTTCTTCTGCTTTGTAGGTGATATATGAGGATAACCCTAAGTAAATACTTTTTGTGTTATTTTTAACATTTCTTTCATTTTTATCTCTCACCATGAGTTAAATCAAAAGCAAGCAGTATATTTTTAGGATTATCATTTATGCCTAGATTTAATGATTTAGTTTGTATGGAATTAATGTCAAACATATGCATTAAATGATCATCACAAACAATATAACTATTAGGAAACACATCGCATAAATAAGCAAAATTAGACTTCATTGCATTCACTTTGAAAAGAACAAGTCATCAGTTTTAGAAAAAATAGTAAGGGAAACATCAAAATCCTTATCAAAAAGATCCATGATGGAATTTAGGACATAGGTTTCAAGATTCAGCTCCTCGTTCTGATCATCGGCATCTCTCAGCTTTGGAGCAGTAATGTTCTCCTCATACTCTTCCTTAATTGGTACTAGCTCCTCCACATGGATCTTATAAATATTAGCTTTCTTTATTCCATCCATAAACTCTATGAAAATTTCAAATCCTGGAATTACCTCTCCAGCCATTAGTAGGGGTTGAAGAGTTATTGTGTATGGATAACCAGTGCCTTTTTTATCAAACACATCCACAACTCTCATTTCTCAATGTTAGTAGTAACCCCTTCGTCATCCTCGAAATCCTCAGGCCTAGAGAACCTAATTATATACTTCAAAATGGGAACTTTTGATTTTATAAACTCAGAAGGACCTTGTTGGTTCTTATCTAGTCCCATGTCAGGAAGAAAGTCCATGTCGCGTATCATGCTCAAAATCCTCTCATCCATCTTATCTTTATAAATCATGCAGAGTTTAAAGCTTGGACTTGTAAGGATTTCTTTGGGAGCCATCTTCAAAATAGCCACAATAGCCTTAGTTTCTGAAAAAATAGTGACAACCTTACCTTCGTGCAAAAATTTAATTTTCTAATGAACTGTGGAGGGTACAACACCCAATGTATGAAACCATAACCTTCCTAACAGGATAGTAAAGGTCACGGGAATATCAATAACATGCAAATTAACCCATGCCTCATAAGTCCTGTCTTGACCACAATTCTGAATGTCCCTTCAATAGGCCTCTTTGTGTCATCATAAGCTTTGATGATCACTTTAGAAGGTGTTAAGTCTGCTATAGTCAATCCCAACTCTGGTAGAATTTTTAATGGGCATACATTAATGGTAGAACCATTATCCTCTATCACACAACAGGTTATTTTTCCTTTTACCTCAGCCTTGATGAATAAAGATTTGTAGTGATCCCTTCCCTCCAAAGGTAGATCATCAGCAGAAAACACAATGGCTCTTTGAGGGGTTTTCATTAATAAGCTAACCATTTACTCAAGAGTACATCTTGTAGAGATCTTTTTTTGGTCCAGAGCTAAAACTAGTGCCTTCTGATGGTCTCTGGAATGCATAAGCAGTTCCCAAACACTGGCAATAGTTTTTTCCTTTTGCATTTTTACCTCGGAATCTCCTATCTATCCTTATTTAGATCCTGCTGGTTTGACTTCCTCTTCTTTCTTTTCAACATTCCCCACTGGCTGGCTCACCCTATTATCTTCATTATCCCACAGATCTATTCACCCCCCATCTTCATTATAAGAGCTCTAAATATCCAAAACATGCACGACAAGCTCTATAGGTTATTCAATTTAGCTTAAGTCTTTTGGTTCAAGTTCAAGTTTTAGTGAGTTAGGGGTAGTGTCAACAAAAGAGTTTAAGACTTACTCTTTTATTAAACCCATATTGATCATTAGGATGGGCGTATTTCTTTGACTTTTTGGGTTTTTAGGTCAGTGATTTTACCCACATCAATCAAGTCTTAGATTTTATGTCTTAATTGGGTACTATTGTTAGTGTCATGTCCAATGGTCTAGTGAAATTTATAAAAGATTTTTAGGTTGGCATTTGGCATAGGTTATTATAAAGGCAAGGGTCATAACAAGTTCTTCTTAATCAACTTCTCAAGGACCTTAGAAAGAGGTCATCCCAAATTTGAGAACTCCTGAGGCTGTCTGACAGTGCCAATCTGCACACTGCTACTCAGTTGCCTAATAGCATTAATTTGTACATTGCTGCTAAAGCCGATTCTATCTTTGCCCCCAGATCTTCCTCTAAATAACCTCTTCTCTTGGGTCAAGTTTGATTGTTTCTAGACACTGAATCTATATAATTTTTCAAAGTTCTAAATTTTTAGGTCCCTTAGGTTTTTAAATAATGCTAGGATATATCCCTCCATTGCTAACATTAATTGATCTGACTCAACAAGTATATGTCTCATTTAGGCCAACTTCCCTTTTTAATGAGTCAGATAGTCAGTGAAAGACTCATTGAACTTCTGCTTAATGTTCTATAAATCCCTCAAAGATACCTCTAACTACAAATTAAAACCATACTGCTTCATAAATGTAGCACATAATTCTTTCCAGTTAGACTGGACATACGGTTCCAAAGTATAATACCATCAAATTAGTGCACCCTCTAGTGATATAGGGAACTTGAAAGAGTCCTAGAGGGGGGGTGAATAGGACTATCGAACAAAAATAAGAAATTAAAGGAATTCTTTGCAAGAATTGAGTAAGAGTTGAGAAGGAAGAATGAAGAACACAAATATTTAAGGAGTTCAGATTCAACAATAATCCTACATCTCCACCTAACTTATCCCCAAGTTAGGATTTTTTAATCACCCACAATCTTATTCACAAGATTGAGAATACACAAGAGTTTTATGGCTCACTTTTACAACCTTACAACTTAAGTTTTCAAGGCTCACTCAAAAACCAAATTATAAGTGTTTTCAAGGCTTACACTAAAACCAAATTCCCAAGTGTTTTAATGGCTAAACACTTAAACCAATTCCTTTAGAATAAAATCTCACTTCCCATTTTCTAAACCCAGAAAATAAAATAATAAGAATGTCTATTCTAATCACTCACTAACTCTCACAATAGTTATACACAAAGAATTGTTTAAAGAAAATTTTAAAAACTCAATTGAATGTTTAAGAAAATGATGAATGATAAACAATTTTTCTTCACCTTTCAATTGAATTCTAAGTTGTGTTCATATAGATAAACACTTAAAAATATAGATTTTAGATGTATTAATTATTTCTCCAATGTTTATAATTGATTTTGAATCAATTCTTAGAACTTTTCCAGCTCAAAGGATGCTCACGAGCGACTCAGGAGTGAACAATGCTCATTCGGAGCAAAAATATATCCATTGCATTCAAATTTTCTTAATGGATGCTATTAGAGGTTTGCTCACGAGCAAGTCATGAGCACTCATGCTCGTGAGGGGTATTGCCATTTTTGGCAAAAACGTGCTCCAAAGGCTCTATTGAAGGACATCTCGTGACTACTTTAAAAGATGCTCATGAAAGAGACTAAAGACAATCGATTCAATTAAAATGTTCATATAAAAGTTATAGATAATTATCTTAGCTTTCTATACAACTTTGAATCATCTCAATTGGACATCTGTAGCTCAAGATATTACTAAAATACCAAGAGTTATGCAAACTGAAATGTAAGTTGTATATGTTGACTTCGACTGAAGATTTGTATACACAAATGAACTTGGATTTTAAAAATCAAGCTCAATTTGGAAAGCTTAAGATGTCTAATTCAAGAGTGAAGAAGCTCATTTTCTTATTTAAGAGGTCTAAATATGTCAAAAGTCTTCTTTAATCTCAAAGGTTCAATCACCCCAAAAAGTCACTATTCATCCAAAAGTATATATGCTTGGTATATGTTTGGTATATAATTCCCTACACACTTAATTGAAATTATTAGTATAAAAATTGTTTGTCAAAGTCCAAAATTATTCAAATGGTCAATAGAACTGCATGACTATTTGGGCTTTGGTCAACTCGGTAGCTTTTATATAAGTGACATATTATTTTAAATGTAAATATGGGTCTTTGGTCCCTGAGTACTTCTTCATCTCAGGGAATTTAAATTTCTGGGCTAAAAGGACATTTTTTCATCCAAGTTCAAATCAATGTAGTCCATCAGAGCATCCATGCCCTTCTCTTTTATCATCATCTACATTTTAGACATGGCCTTGGTTATATTTTTTGCCCAATCAGACTGCTCCACATTCTCGACTTGGTTCATATTCCTTCGGTTTGGTGGATCAGCCAGTACTATCACATTATCTCCTTCCTTTTCTCTCACCGGGATTTCAACATTAAGATTGATCTGGTTGGTTGGTTATGCAGACTTATTTTCTCTTATTAATTTGGTTATTTCTCTCATTATCTCTCTCATCATAGATTAGATCTCAACAAACACTTCCTCTTTCAATTGTACTTTAAAAGCCTCGGGATCAAAACCTCCTGCCATTTCTATCTCTAAATTTCTAACTAAGTAACCAGAACTATATCAGACCCACATAGACGAGCTCAAAGGATTTATATTACTGTAAGATCATATTGTCAGAATTATGAATAACTTGTATGCATGATATACAGGTTCGTTTTATTATTCAAAGAAAGGAAGAAAATAAACAAGCATACTTAATATATACATAACAAAGAGACAAAATACAAAGCTTTAAAAAAATGATAATCTCCACCCTTATTTCTCCTACACACACATTCAATGGTGAGTTTCTCATCCTAGGATTTTTTTCTGGGTTTTAATTATCATCAAGGGATAACAAAATCGACGTATGTAAGATAACTCTTAAAATGGAGCAAAAAAGTAATGGTTCCTCTAAATAAATCCAAAGCCCACCTTTAACGGGCCGAGAATGACATTACGGCCTTACCTTGTCATAACCTATCTCAATGGGCCACAATAGGTATAAGAGGCCTATTCGACAACATCCACTTAAGATAGACTAAAAATTGGCACAAAAAGGCCCATCTTGACAAGGCCCATTTATAACGGGCTTGAGTTTTATTTTAAGGATCCATTAAAGAGCATAAAACACATGCAATTAGAAATTTTCTAAGGGAAATTGCTAAGTCACTACATGAGCTTGAGTCTCAAGTAGTAGGCTTTGGCTCTTATAATGATACACATTCATATACGTCTCCCCACTTAAAGGTCCATGCGACGTGGATAAGTACATGTCGTGAGTAATAATAATCAAATATTTCACCAGGAGGTTTGAGTGAAATGTAGATAGCAAAACAATGATTATCATCGGGTTAATTACGACTGAAGTGCTCATTGTGTGAAAAAAGTGTAGTGAATGCAGTAAAAACACAAAAGATTAAAGGAATAATTAAAGATAATAAATTATAAAACACTTGGAATCAATTTCTCTATCCCTAATGGTCGAAATTCTATAATTCCGGTCGAAATTACATAATTTCGATCAAAATTGTGTAATTCCGATTAATCTAAATTACACAATTCCGATCAGAATTATGCAATTTCGATCGGAATTAAACCTATTTCGTCTATTTTTTTAATTTTTCAGAAAATAAAAATATTTTTTTCTTGAATCCTAATTGGTCTGAAATTTTTTAAAAATTATTTTTAATATTTATCTAATATTTTTAAGAAAATAGAAGTCTTTTAGGAATCAATTTATACTTAGGGTTTAAAGGGATGTTTCACTATAAAAGTTTTGGCTCCTGGGAAGGGGGACATCGGGAGGAGCAGTACTTTTATGCACAGTTTTACTTGATATTTTCTCTACGCCAAATTGTCTTTTGGCTTTTGGTTGATTTTTCTTAAAAAGCATTCTTGACTTTTTTCCTTTGTGAATTGTTTTGAAAAAAAATATTCTCTACAAAATTCCTTTATGTTTAATGGATTAATTAAAGATCTTTGGAAAATTTTTTAAGAACAAGATTTGAAAATCTATCAAGAACAATGATTTTATAAAATCTGAGAAGCACTCTATTAAAATCATCCATAAGTATCATCTTCTCCTTATTCTATTTTAATTGATTGATTGATTTCTTTTTTTTATTTTATTGAGTTTTAATTTGATTGATTTATAATTTATTCACTAATCATAATTTTTGTTCTTTTTTATGGCGATTATGGAGGAAAATATATGATGATCATGTTTGGAGGACTAAACTCATAAGAAGTCTATGGAATGTCATGGATAAGACCTTGTAGCTAGATTTAGTTTTTAGGTTTTTATTATTTTTTATTTAATTATTTTATTTATATTTTTGGGGTTGTATTAATTATTTTCATTATTATTCTCAATAGATTATTGTAATAGCCCTAATAGTGGGAATAGTGGAATTATGTATGTGATTGCATATTTTTGTTGATTAATTGGTTACTAAAATTAGGGTTTCAATTGAGTAATTAATTAAAATCAATGGAGGAAGTAGATTAATTTAGGTTGCATGTTAATTACAATTAGGGTTTTATAAGGAATAATTAATTGGTTGTTTGATCTTTAATTTATTTGTTTTGATATGTTTTATTTATTTGTGGGCTTGTTTATTTATTTTTATGTGTTTTGGGATTTAAGCCTATTAGATTCTAATCCTCTTAAATAAATTTAGGATTTATTTAGGTTTAATTAATCAAAATGCATTTTAGGCACATAATTAATTAGATTTTTAGGTTAGAGATAACTTAAACCCATTTAGTAAATTAGACATAGGCTCACCTAATTTAATTTAATTAATTATACTTAGCCCACTTAATTTAAGCTTTTTTTATAATTTGTAGATTTAAGATCATTTCATTATTAAAACATGTAGATTTAGTCTATTTAATTAAAATCAATGTAGATTATACTAACTCAAGGATTATAAATTTGTATTAAATGCATTTTTTACTTATATTTTCATAATTGATTTGCCTTGGAGTTAATTGCTAGAATAAAGATTTATATGAAATTGTATGTATATAGAGGATAATATAGTAATTCATAAAATAATTCTAAAAGAACAAAAGACTGAAAGAAGTTGGTATTTTGTACCCAGAATTTCTTAGTTGTGGTGCTAGTTTTCTTTTAGGGAATCAAGTACACCTTTTTTATTTGTCTCAGTTATTACCTTGGGTGGCGAATTCACATCTCCACGTCATGTCTTTGTGACAGTGGTTAGTGTATTCTTTAGAGCCCTGAACTCAAACAGTGTCGTGGTTGCTAAAATCTTGGGCGCACTAAACCCCGCCGTATACAACCATCATTAGAGAATGGATTCAAAAATTGGGTATAAACTTTTGGAATGCCCACCCAACCTTGTAGTTGGCCTCTGTTTATGTTTTTAATTTATTGTCCTTAATTATTTAATGATTTCTTTGTTAATATGCAAATTATAATTACCTTCAAACAATTAGTCAAGTTTTACATTAAGGTCCAAATTTGCACATTAATCCCATTTCATATTTTAAGTCCCAACATTCAATGTAAATAAAATAAATAATAATTTACAACCATACATTTCAAATGAATTGGGAGGGGATTAAGGATTACAATACTTTGTATAAGAAATAGGTAAAATAAATGGAAAATAAACCATAATTAAACCGAAAGTAAACTTCTTGAACGACTAATAAAACCTCTTAAGAACTAATTAATAGAATGGATATCTGATTATTAAGAATCATTGAATAACCCCTACAATAAACACAAGTCAGCCCTTTCTTACAAAATAAAATAAATAAACCTACATGAGGGAATCATAAAGTTAACTCATAGATCAAATAAAATACTAATAAGAACAATAGATATCTAAAACATTGGTCAAATATAATAATAAAATGATGTAAAAGATAAATGAAAAGACAAAGCATGGGCATTCTCAAGAATCATTCATAATTTTATGCAAAAATCAAGACAAGACCGTGCAGGACCTTGTCAAAGTGGCGATCATCTTTGTCATAAAGTGATCACTTTATGGCAAAGAGACGACACCTATTTGCAAAGGCGCCACTTGACTAACAGACACAGGCAACTCTCAAAAGCAGCAAACTTCGATTTCAAGGAAACAATAAGTGATATAAATGAACAAGACTTACAACTACACTTAAAACTTTAATGGATCATGTTAGGGAAAAGGCATAGTATAGGTGATAGACATAAGAAAATTAATAAATAAGCAAATAAATAAGAATTTATGCAAATCAATAATTTTAACATTGAAGAGAAGTGAGAATCATTACTGAAATATGAGTTTTTCCAAAATAGTTAGCCCTCAAAGTTGGATGTGAGTGTTAAACTCCATCTGAATAAAAGCTTTTCACCTTTTTCCTTCAAGAAAAAGACCTTTGAACTTGATTCCTCTTCTTCCTTCACTCAAGGACGTTTCTTCCTTCTCCTCCCAGAGCTCCTCCTTTTTTTTTTCTTAATTTTTTATTATTACTGTTGCCAACCTCCTTTTTTCTCTCTTTTCTTCCCTTTTTTAATCTCATGCCTAACTCATACCCCTACCTTTTTTACTCATTATTGCCCTTTTTAGCTCTCCACTTCTCCCAAAAATTCCTTTCTTCATGAAATAGGTTGAGTTCAATGGAAGGTAGGCCCACCAAGTTGGTTGTCATGGTCACCTCTGCATTTAATGTAGAGGTAAGTGGTTGTTGTATAGGCGATGCCTCTGCAATGAGGTGATTGCCTCATCGCCTGCTACCACAGAGGTGATCGCCTTTTTAAAGAGGCATCATCTTTTTGGCTCGACTCTACATTGGGCCAAATGGGATGAAGTGGGTTAGACTTGCTTTTGGATGGGTTTGGGCTGAGATTTTGGGTTTATATTTTAGGCTTAGACTCTTAGGTTCATTCTTAAGAAGATTTTAGGCTTCTTTTGCATTCAAGTTTCACATTTTCTCATTATTGAGCTCTATTATGTGTCGATCAAACTGAGCATCCACAGTTCGCCCCCTATTGAGGACCGATTGAACCGGATGTCTACAATACAGGAGTGAGATCTTTGCTAAAAGTTGGATAACATGAGTGAAAATTTCTAGATTTTTATTTGATTTTGTTTTTATACTTGGTTTTGTTTTTTGGTGGTAAAATATTGAACTTTATAGTTTTTAATTGAAAATTTGTGTTTTTAATTTTTATATCAATTTTTAATATTACTTGTGAGATTAATCAAATTTAAATAGACTTACAAAATATAAATTATAAATTAAAATAATTCATTGAAATATAAAAATAAAAACTTTTATTTTAGAATTTATAAAATATTCAATTATAATTATAATTTTATTATAACCAACAAACTTAAATAAATATTTTATATTTATTATAAGTTAAAAAAGTATACACTATATATTTCATATCAAAATATTGGTGTTATATTTCGTATTAAAATATTTGAGTACCATGAGTGAAAATTTCTAAATTTTTATTTGATTTTTGTTTGTGTAATTTGTTTTTATTTTTTGGTGAAAAAATATTGAACTTTATAGTTTTTAATTGAAAATTTGTGTTTTTAATTTTAATCTCGCTTTTGAATATTACTCACGAGATTAATCAAATTTAAATAGACTTACAAAATATAAATTATAAATTAAAATAATTCATCAAAAAATAAAAATATTTTTTATTTTAGAATTTATAAAATATTCAATTATAAATATAATTTTATTATTACCAACAAACTTAAATAAACATTTTATATTTATTATAAGTTAAAAAAGTATTTACTATATATTTTGTATCAAAATAATAGTGTTAGATTTCGTATCAAAATATTAGTATATTAAACTACTTTATGTTTAAACTAATAATAACTTTTAGCAAAGACCCCATTACGGTATCTCGCGTTTAATGAAAGTCCCATTATACTGATGTGCAGACATTTAAATGTCACCCCAATGCCATGTGGCATGCCACATAGTTAGCTCTCGGCAGAAATTGGGTTCATGCACTTTATTGGTAATAAAAAAAAAGATTATACAATTTTATATAACAAAAAAAAAAGATAAAGTACTTCAGTAGGATTTTCATTAAAAGTTAGATCACATGAGTGAAAATTACCCATTGAAGTCTAGTTTAAGTGGTAAAATTCTTTGCTTTTGTAAAGAAGAGGTATTGAATTCAATTCTTTTCCTTACACTTAAATATATAAAATTTCACTTTATTGTAGTAACATACAAAAATAATTTTTAAAATATATTATTTCCTCTGTTCCATTTCAATCGTCTTTTAATAAAATAAAATAAATTTTGTTCCATTCCAAATTATTTTGTTAGATTATCAATAAAAAATAAATTTTTCTTTCCAATTTTACTCATATCTTAGTTTTAGAGTAAGTTTTCTATTGAAATAATCATAATTCACATAACTTTTAATTTTTTTAAAAGAGAGTTATATAGTCATTTGCACATATAATTATGTCTATTAAATAAAATTTTTAATTTTTATGACACTACCTTAAAAGACATTTAGAATGGAATGAATGGAGTAATTTTTAACAACTAATATCCTTTCTTTCTATTTTAATAACATTAAAATCTATGTCATAAATATATCCAAATTATATATATTTTAATAAAGAAATTTTTTTACCTATATTGTGTGTAATACATTTAATAATTAAATATGAATATTAAAAATAAATATTTTATTTTTATTAGCCAAATATTTTAAGATTAAATTATGTGATTATTGACTTTTTGCAAAACCTAACGAGTCAATTCCATTGTTTAAATTAAAAACTAATAAAAAGATTCATTAGGATTGACATTAAAAATGACATTTTTTTAAAAAAAATGTGCATAGCAATTTTTGGCATGTATTTATTAAATAATGACGAAAATAGGTTTGAATGGCCACGTTGATAAGATGCCACTAAACGATTCATCAAGTGAGCAACATGTTCATCAAGTTGTTCGCGTTGTATAATCCACCCGCCGGCATTACTTGGTTTCATGTTCACTTCCACATGAGAGGATCTTAAAAATGGGATTAAAAAATATTTTAAAAAGAAGTTTGTTTGTAAAGAGATCAAATGGATTATTATAAATTATAATTGGAACCCAACAATCAAATCCCATAGAATAATAGCTCTGGGCAATAAAGTCCTTTTCTGTTGAATAGTTTCAGCCCACAATAACAAACCAGAATTCTCCAACAACTTTCAGAGCCCATCTAGCTAAATCCTTCGATTATGGCCTTTGTAGCTCAAAACTAAAGCTCGATGAATCTCATTCTCTTCTCTATTCCATTGCCGTCATGTACAATGCAACAAAAGCATGCATGCAAGTGTACAATGCTGATAATTCTTCGCCTTTAAGAAAGAAAAGTATGCTGCTACTCTATGTTACCTAAAGAGCACATATGATAGTGATTAACGTTTGCATGTTCCACTAGCAAATGTTATATTATAATTCGTCCACAGGAGGACCTGTGTGCTTAGATAAGCTAGCTAGTTGCTTCTAATGGTGACCCAAGTGTCTAAATTGTTGTTCTATGCTGTTTTATATGCTTCAGGTTCGTTATATGTTGACACGAACAACACCCAGTTAGTAGTTTTCCATGAGTTTTCCTCAAAAAATCACATGAAACATGAGTTCGTGTCAATTGTTAAGAAGGGGCACATGTAAGTGTAATATGATTGGGAAGAAGAAAGTGTTCCACGCTTGTAATTATTTTTCATAATGCTTCTTATAACAGTAAATACATAGCTACCTAATAATTAGTTCATTATGTCTTCAGTTTTAGGACTTTGTTTATGGTGATAGTACTTTGGTGCTAGATTTTGATGTCAGCTCATTAGTAGTTTAGAGGAAATAAGTAACTAATTTGATCCGTAAACTATCGGTATTCAGAACTCACTGAATTTTGACTAATCTAATTAGTAGTTTAAAGAAGAGATGGTGAGTGATGATAAAACCCCACACCTCAAATGGCATATTGAAAGTCTTTATTACAAACCAAATTGGATGGGGTGAAATGGTTAGTGTAATTGAAGCTTAAATCAACAGATATTTTTAATGTTAGAAGGGAGGAGCAAAAAGGAGGAAAAAAAAAAAGAAAGAAAGAATCAATTGGTCAACTGGTACAGGTGTTGCCATTGTGGAGTTTGCAATCTCATGTCAGAAAATTTAGCTTAGAGGTGCATGTCGTAATGTGCAATCTATACTTGTAGTGGTTTTCAAGATCCTATCCTATCACTTACTTTTGGTCCTTTTTTGTTCACGGATAGAGCTTATGTTATGTTTCAAAAATCTCAATAGCTTTAACTTTTACTGCCTTGTTCAAGTTTCTCACATCTCTGTTATGTTTAACAAAAAAAAAGTAGCTTCTGGTTTTATGATTCAGGATTCTTTCACAATCTTGATCAGTTGAATATTTTTTGCATATGTTAGAACTATCTGTTTGGGTTTTACAGTTTCAAGAATCAAGTTGTTATCAAAGATCAGATTTTCCCACAACTGGGAAGTCAATTTGTACAAGAACTTAATTCCTTTGATGTTAAAGTTTCACATGTAAATATTACATTTTAAAAACTAACGTTTTATCTATGGTACCTATCAATAAATGAGCATTAAACAAAAATTTATCTACTTTGAATTCTAAAATAATATAATTTATGACTTTTAAATATGAAAAACACTAAATGGAAATAAAAATTAATCTCAATATCTTTTTTTGTAAATCTTTTCATGGAATTGCTTGTCATAATCGTCAGTTCATGATCCTATTTTTAGGGGTTCTTTCAACCTAACAATTGGAGCCAGGTTGTGCTACATATATATATGGTCCCTCAATAATTTTCAATTGTCAAATTCAATTTGTCCTTTTTAACAATACAACAAAACAGCTACATTATTATTATTATTATTTTTGCAAGAGATTAAAAATGCAGGCCCTTTCAGCAGTTGTTGAGGATTTTTACTGGAGATGTAGGCTACCATGGTCAATCAACGGCATTGCTTAGTTGAAAGATGAAAAATTGCCGTCTTAGCAACAGAAAAAACTAGGACCCATTAGGCAGGTACACTTTCACTTACTTCAGATGATGAACTTGACCACTTGTTTAACTCTCAATCGTTGGATTTTTTTCCTTTTTTCTTGACTGTTTTCTTGGCTGGTTCTGATCAAAGTTCACGGTTCATGCTAAAAATTATGATGTATGAGGAAGTTGATTTGTTGCTTTGATGAATAAACACTTCAATTAGTAAATATTTTCGTATATTTATATTATATGTTTCCGTGTTCATAATTTTTAAATTTACTAGCAGTTTTCTGTATTCATATAATCTAGATGTATTATTTTTTTTTTTTTACCTTTTAAATTTTTTATGTACTTAACCAACAATGATTGAAACAACCATTTGCCTGGCTCGCAGATTGTCACCATTTTGGCGGACCCATTACACAGTTGTTTACATTTTCGAAAGAAAAAAAGAAAAAAACAATTAAAAGGGTTTTGTTGTTGATGATGGATTCCTTTTATCTTCCATTAAAAAAATTTTTGGTTGAAGTGAAGTGCTTTGTGTGCTATATAGCTATAAGCTATAGCCCATGCACCAAGTCAATTGTCAACTGTGACACATGTTAATAAAGAAAAAAAAAAAAAGCAAAACAAAACAAAAGCTTCTTTATTTCTTTCTTTCCTCTCTATGTTGCGTTGTTGCTCAATAATGCCACGTAATTGTCGACTCTTTCATCTAATTTTTTTTTTATATATAATTTTGTTTAGTGGTTTGCTTGCTTTATTATTTTATTTTGATTTAAATTTGTATGGATTATCGACCCTTTTATCAACATTTTCCTTATGTTTATATTGTGATATTCACATGTGAAATTTTCTGTTGTTATTATTATTATTAATGGAAAGACTAAATTCTCTAAACATTAATTAACCAAATTAATTTCACAAACATCTTTAATAATTTTTAAAAATACCACTAAATTTCTTTCTTATCAGCAATATTTTTTTTGTTTTGAATAGTATATGACAAAATATAACAAATATAATAAGTAGTATAAATTAGGATTCAAAATTAATTAAGAAGTCACTAATAATTACAAATGCACATGTGAGAACTAAACAAACAATTAGTTCTCACAAGTGTAACTTAAATTCAAATATGCATGCATATTATAAATTAGATAAAAATTAAAATGCAGTTAAGCTTTATTATTTGATTTTTTTTGTTAAGAGATCAGTTAGGATTATTATCAAATAGTTCCAACTGACCGATAGAGTTAATGAAAATATATATATATATATATATATATATATATATATATATAACTTTTTTAATTTAAAATTATAGTTCTGTCAATATTTGATTGGATTAAAAAAAATTAATAAATATATAAATAGTGTTCGAATACACATGAGAAAGTTCATTTTATGAGGAGGGGACAATCGATTAAATTTTTTTGGAGAGAAAAAATATAAATTTTTGAAAATTTTGGTAAAAAATGTAGATAAAAGATATTAATATTTGATTTAATGGGGGTAGGGAAAGACAATGGCCACTGCTGCCTCCATAGTTTCGCTTTGTAATAAAAATTAATTTTACAAACATTTGAAAATATTTAAAAAAGTGATTACCGAAACTTTTTTTTTTTTTGCAAGCTATATTTTACAAACATTTCAGAATATTTAAAAAAATGGTAAACATATGAAATTTTTAAGAATATATGTGGCTTATAGATTGAAACTCCAATGCATATTCTCTGAAATAGCGGAAGGCTCGGCGAATTTGAAATTTCGCGCTATTCTCCCATCTCCGTTGATTGCAAGGCCCCAGAAAACACACAATTTTAGAATTATTAGTAATAAAGCTCAAATTTCATAGCTAGAAATAGATGGTTAAATAATTGAATTGCCCCGTCCTTGTCTGGGGTTTAAATAATTGCTACAAAATTGGCTTAGCCATTTAAAATCTACCCTTCTCTATCTAGTCATTGTTCCGTGCACTCTTGGGACATTTTCAGGACCAAAACTTGAACTTGAACAATGCGAACCATCGACACCTATCAACTTCAGTATAGCTTCATTTATTTTTCTTTTTATTAAGAGGAAGCATTTATATTTACAAGAAAGAAAAATGTGTCTAATGAATATCAAGTAAATATAAAACAAAGAAAAAAAAAACTTTTTTAAAATATAAGAGTAAGAACAAGAATAAAAATTCAGAAGATTTTTTTTTTATAATAAAAAATATATGCATCCACTAAATATTTTTCAAAATCGTAAGCAGTTTAAAAATTTGGCTAACTTGTGTATTTAGTACATTTGATACCTGTATTATAAAAATAAAAAATATTAATTAACAAATGTTGAGATCAATCGATAATAAATGGTTATCGTTTAAGTAATATTTCAAATTTGACTTTTTAATATATATAATTGTGTTAAATTAGTTAATTGAGAATTTTTATTGCACTTTTAATTTTACTCTACTCTAATCGAATTAGTTAAAATCTAGTAAATTTTAAATATTATTGGCTCATATTAAAAGTAATAAATATTAAAATTGAATTATATAAATTCATTTATATGAATATTTGAAGTATAAAATAAATATTTACGCATTTAAATACTTACAAGAAGGATATTTTTTTTTAACATCAATTTACTAAAAGGATGTTCGATAATTGCATTTTCCCTAGTGTCTTTTTTTTTTCTTTTTCTTTTAAAAATATTTTTATTATGTGATTAGATGCTTAAGGTGATGTCTTATGATGGTGTTGCAATTGCGCTGTGAGTCACCAAATAAAGGTATGATTATCAACTAAACCCAATTGTGATTAGATAGTGCATGCGGCTTTTAGTAAGGCACGTTTAGTAATAATAATCACATATTCTTTACTTAGTTATATGGTTTAATCAAAGTTAATTAATTAATTAATGTATTCTTTACTTTTGCCCTTTTTTCTTATCTTCTTTATTTATTTTTATTCAATGAACTATATAATAAAAATAATATTTCTCATTTAAACGAGGTTGAAAATAAAATAATAAAAATCGATTATAATAAAATTTAAACTTTACTTTTTAGAATATCCTTGCAGGCCAAGTAACCACTTGATTGTTATTTTATTGGTTTAATAATACAAATTAAACTCGAATATTATTATTATTATTAAGATAGTTCTTAAGTAGTCGGTGGTTGGCCAATGAGTTGAATAATAATAATTTAAAAGAAAAAAAAAAAAAAAGGAGAAAGAATAAATAAGGTAGGCAAAATTCCCACCATTGATCACGTGGACACATCGTTTTTCGCATACAGGTTAATGGGACACATCGGGGGCCACCACGGAAAATGTTCTGTGACCAAATCATCTCTTTTAATTTAATTAAAAGAAAAAAAATTAATTAAAGATTAGACTAATCAAGTTTGTTTAACACTTCGAATTCTATTATTCCTGCCAATATCATTGGATTAGATCTTATATTACTGTTACTCATGGCCAATGGACGGTTCACACAACGCCACGTGCTCGAAGGTAATAGGCTGTCGAAACAGCAACTGGCATTATTACAATGGCTTGCAAGAACTACAAACTTTATATTATTAGATAATAATAAATAATCAAACATTTAGAGAGAGGAGAAAACAAATAATCCGATTAAGAATTTTTCTTATTTTATAACAAAAAATGTAGCTCCTTTTTCTTTAAAATTTTTGAGAGGATGTGTAGTTGAATAAATTCTTTAATCAAAATTGATTTTTATCAATTTTTATTTTATAATTACAAAATAGAATTATAATAATTTTTATTTGATGCCCGTTATTTAGGTAGCTATAAAGTTTAAAAAAATTAAGTTGGATGACTCTATACCGGATAAAAGTTCTTTCAGTTTCTGATAAATTTTATAAAATAATAAATTTTTTAAACATTTTTATGTATTAAATAGTTTTTATTAAACATGGAGATTTAATTGAAAATCATATTTTTGTGTTGAGAAGTTGATAGCTTCTGTTGTGGCGTGTTGACGGAAGCATCCCATCAGCTTTGCACGTTGGTGCCTTGGTGGTGGGAACAAAGCCGTAATATCTGACGCTTACCTTATTTTAGAGGCAGAGCAAATGAAACTGGGCAAAGCTTTGTGTTTAATTTAATTTAAGCATATAATATATATATATTTTATATTCTGTAAATTATTTATTTGGCCTAAGCTTCTAAAGTCATGATTTATGGTTTAATTAAATCCCTTTGTCTACTCATGTTTCTCTGTTTTGTACCAAATTTTGGTGGAACTTTCCTCTATATGTTTATTAAATTAGAGGTGCCTAGCTATGATTTGAATTTTGTTTTTTAATAGCTATGGAACAATTGTTTTCTATGGTGAATAAATTTGTAAAAGATCATTTAAACTTTTTCTTAGTTTATTTTTATATCTGTTTTGAATAAGTACTAGTAAGTTGAATCCTATTTTTTAAAAAAATTATTCAATGCAAACAAATTATTTTTTATTCTAGAAAAAACTAATACACCAAACAATACATTCTCAATTTGATTAATTATTTTTTTTAAATTAAAAAATATTTATATTTTTCTACAATTGAGAGTTATTCTAGTTATTTAATATGTACAAAAAATAATTTTAAGATAATTTTCATTAAAAATAATTTTTTTTAATAATTTTACAAGATCCCAACTAATTAAAATCATGGAAAATGAATATATAAGAGGGATAAAAGTGTCTCAACATTTATGCATAAAGCTCAAATTTGATATTTTTATTTAAAAAAATTTAAATTTTTTATTATTTATATTAACAAATATTAGTAACAAATAAATTTATCTTCTAAGAAGCTATTAGGAAGGAAGTTAAACATTTTTAATAACATCTTACAGGTTTTAGATAATTTTTTTTAAATCATAATTTTGATTGGAGCCTAAATGCACCACTTATAACACTAAATTTTAATATGGGCAACAACTATAGCATCCCAAAATGGATTTTAAGGCTGTAAATTTTGATTTTCCAGCAGAAAAAAAAAAAAACCAAAAACAAAAACAAATCAACATTTATATTTTGTTCCATTATTATTAATATACACAAAAGGAATTGTTGCATTGATAAGTTTGATTAAGACTGTAACTAACAAAAAGGAACAAATAAATAGACTTGAGAGTATTAGACAGCCACCTTAACTTTCGGCAAGTGAGATGTTACCCTGTCTTGGCTGCTCAAATTACCTAATCTTCTTTATAAAAAATAGACCTTTTAGTTCATTTTCTTCTATATGCATAATTTATTGATATATAATTTTAATTTATTTTTTAATTTTTCAATAGCAAAAAAGCGTACACCTCTATGCATATGCACACAAATAAAAAAGTGTGAAAGTTATTATATTATAATCATATTAAAATTGAAAATGATGTATATACAACAGTTGATGTTATTTAGCATTTTCTTATAAATTATTTTTTATATCAGTTAATGAGATTTTTTTTATCTAAACCAAGTATTAAAACACTTCAATATGGATATCTAGGTTATGAGCCATGTCCATTTCTCAAATAAATATAAAATTACTTTTATATTTAAGCTAATTTTAAAAAATTTGTCAACTTTAGAATAAAAATTAATTAAGATAAAGAAACTATATGTCAGGCTTGGATGTTGGTTCTTCTTTTTCCAGCAAAAATGCATTCCACCCAACTCTTCCTTCATGTTGATGTTGCCGGCCAAGAAGAAAATTGAAAATAAATTATAATAATTAGAAACAATTAAATAATTTATTGAATTGTGGCATAACACATGTTTTCGAACCTACTTATTCATAGTCATTTGTAACAAGGCAACCCAAAAAACAACAATAATCATCATCTTATAATTTTTTTGTTATTATTTATATTCATATATAAAATTTAAAAAATATATATGATATTTGAATTTAAATTAAATTAACATATAATCTTTGATTAATATAAAACGAGTATTTTATTTTATTTTATTTTTTATGAAGGAAAGAAAGGAAAGTTCAATAATGATGAAAGAGCCAATTAAGCTTTCTCACTTAAGTTTATACCATAAAAAAAAAAAAAAACCGAAACAATGAAAAAAATATGTAATAATAAATATATATATATACACTTGTGAGTTTGATAATATATTACTATGCTAAGAGTTTGACAAAATTTTGGAAGAATTATATATGATAATGATCATGCTGAGACACATTATTATAGTGTTTTTTTCCTAATTTTATTGAAATTAACTAATATTAAAAAGTGTAATTAGTCCAAGTTTCCAACTCATAGACAGTAAACAACCCTCAAAAGGTCTATGGAATCATTAAAAAAAAAGTTAAATTAATTATTAGAATTTTTTTTCCTTTTTTATGAATCTATTCAGATTAAATAGTATTAGTTAGAATGAACTCTAAATGTGTATTTTTTTTAAAAAAAAAGCATGATAGTTTAAATAAAGAAAACAACTCCTAAAAAGGAAAAAAATTACTTTTATAAATAATAAAAGATAAAAATTTTTTACAACATGGAAAACATTGTTATCAACTAATTTCTTAATTGATTAAACCATTAACCTTAAAATTTATATTTCAAATACTGTCATCAAATTTTATCTCTAACACATTAAAACTACGAATCTTTAACTTAAAAAAAAATATTTCAAGTTAAAATTAAATTAAGTTTATTGATAATTAGTGCTTAAGTAGATTTGGGCATTTTAATTAATTTATTACTTTTTCAAACAAATTTAATGATATATTTTTCAAAATCCATGTGTTTATATAATATTTTCTTTTTAAGTGCTAGCTATTGAAAAATGATGTACATAAGTTTAGTGGTATATTAAATTTGCTTTAAAAATATGTATTTTTTAAATTTTATTCTCTTGGCTGTATTGAATTACCACCCAACTCTCGTCTCTTTCTCCCCTACGATTTCTTCTCTCTCTCTCTCTCTCTCTATATATATATATATGAACTGCATCACAATTTTTTTAAATTAGAGAAAAGATAAAATCCAACCCTTAATTTATGAACATTTCAAAAAGCTTATATTATTAGATTGGTTATCGATGAATTGTATCACACTTTAATGGTTATTCCTATTGGTAAATGTTACTTTTTAACACTGATTTATTGGTTAAAATCCAATAAAAAATTATAAAAGATCAAAACTTGTTGAAATTTGTCTATGGTTGGAATCATTAGGGAATTTTATTAGTCTTGTGGAATAACTTTTTTTTTTTACTAGATTATTGACAATAAGAATTAATTAAATTTTAATTAATATAATTTAATCCGAACATAATTATTAGGATGATTAAAAAATTTTAATAATTTATTTAATATAAATATATATATTATAACTTAAATATAAAATACTATTTAAATGAAAATAATTTTTTATTAATTGATTAGAGTGATTGAGTCAGAATAATTTATTTAAAAAAATTTTTTTTGCATTAATAACAATATTTCATCATTTGTGTTAAAAAAATATCGTATTAAATTAGAAAAAATACAAAACAAAGTTACGTTTTTGGAAACTCCAACAAACAAGCAATTGCCTTGTTCGAAAAAAAAAACAAACAAGCCATTGCAAGGTAACAATCCACAAAGAAATAGTAGAGAATTTCAATAAGCTAAGAGAGCTTTGAGTTCAATAAAAGAAAAAGACAAAAAAGGTGACCCATAAGTACACGTGGCGAAGAGATATTTAATTTTATCCAAACCCACAAGTGCCACGTAGCAGAAGGAGGTATTATGGCATTACACGTTGCAAAATCCAATTGGCTGCTGCCTGGGAACTGGTTCTACTGACGTGGCACACCGCTGTCAGAGAGCTCCGCAGAGGACACCAAAAAGAAGTGGGTAGTGATGGCCTAATCACTTCGTGACAAGCCTTGATTAAAGTGCCGTTTCTTATTTACAAATTTTGCCACCGTTGCCTCCAACTATTTTGTTTTGTATATCTCTCGCCTAAATGACATTATTAACCCCAATTTCACATCCGATTTAATTTTAAAAAAGCCATTATTTTGTGTTAAAGAAAACACATTATTTTAACTATGCTAGTTCCTTGTCAAAAAGCAATTGCCTCTTGTTGCTTCCTATAACTTAAACAAAATACAAAAAGCTAAAGAAAAAGATGCTTGCCCTATCATCCCTAGGTTAGGGAGAGTTGGTTACAACCACATTTTGTACTTAAAAGTTATTTTATTATTTGTGGGGTTTTATTTTTTTTTAACCTATATGAATTTAAATAGAATTAAATATCCGTCAATTTAACATAAATTAAATATATATCGATACATGTTAAAGTATATAAGTATCGATTTTTTATGAGTTATTTTTTGATGTATAATTATTTTTATCATTTTATATACGAGCTAGAAATTTGTAATTCTTTATATTAAACTATTAAAAAGTTAATATCAATTTAAAATAGATGAAATAAATATTGACACATGTTAAAGTATACAAGTATCGGCTTTTTATGAATTAATTTTTTAATGTATAAATTATTTTTATTATTTTATGCACGTACAAATTAGACTAAATAAATTAAAAATTAGTAATTGTTTATATTAGAGTATTTAAAAGTGATAAAACATTATTCAAATTTAGTTAGTGAGGCATAAATGAGTTTTTTTTTTTTTTTTTGGTCAAGTCATAAATGGGGTTATTATGAAATAAATAATGGAATTGATAAGATGAGGCTATAAGTAAAGTTTATCATCATATACAACACAAATGGGGGAATTAGATTCCAAGGACATACAAAATAGATAACATAATAACACCTTGAGAGAATTCAATCATGGGGCCTATTTCACCCTTTCATTACCTACTCTTTTTGACGGTTGCTACTCTAATGGTAAAATTCTGGGAAGAGAACAGGCATCTAATGCCAAAATTAATAATAAGACATAATAATTTTTAGCAATTTTTTAAAAAAACTTTTTTTTTACCAAAAAAAAAAAAACCTCATGTTGATTACTTGTGAATGCATTATTACCATGTAAGGGTAGTTTTGTCAAAACATAAAATGTACAACCCATATAAACACATCTATAAGAGTTAACCACTTAGCGTGTAGAAGTTGTCTACTTTGGTAATGGACGGATAGGGATAGCAAAAAGTAGTGAGTTTTCTGCTGAGTGGGATTATATCTTTTTTACCCTTTAAAATATACACATTATTATTTTTTTCATCAGAATTTACTAAAATTAATTCAATTCAATATGAATAATAATTATATAACTATTATCTATAAATATAATAAAATTTTTTAATAATTAATTCAATATAGCTATATAAATTATTATTTTAATTAAAAATATTATTAGAAAATATTCTTATCAATTCTTTTTTCAACAACAAGAATATTCTTATGAGTTGATCCACCAGTTCTTGATATTTCCTTTATTATATAAATATACACGTTTATACATAAAAATTAAAATAAAATAAAATGAATTACTTATTTAGTTGGATGGTATGGATAAAGATAATGGCCTACACTAGTAGACATTTCTACAACCATATTCTTCTCATCTTTCTTTCTCAGATTCTTTCTTTGTTAGTGTGTACATGAATCCACTCTTGTTACCTTCTTTTTCTAGTACTGCTACTTCTGCTTCTGCTGTTACACGAAAAGAAGAAAAAAAAAAAAAAAAACATCTTCTACTGTTCAATACCTTAGCAGCAATAATAGTAATCATAATAAGTCTTGATGCTGTGTTGTGCGTTGCTGAATTTGATTTGAAACTGGTGATATTTGTACAGTAAAAAACTGTTTTCAAACACACCCACATGGGTGGGTTCTTGATTTTGTTGTTTAATTTTCAAGAATTTAATTTTAAGGAGGCTTAAGGATTAGATTTTTTCTTCTTTCTCTGTCAGATTCTTTGTTGGAGAGGAAAAGTGTTTCTTGACTAATAGCTGAATTTCGAATCTTGGTTGGTCCATTTCGTGTTCTGGGTTTCTTTTGGTTGGTGGTGGGTAACAGGATAAAGAAAATTGAGTTCTGTTTGGAATTAGAAACTGGGAATCTTGATAGATTCTTTGATTCTTTTGTGCGGGTGGGTTGTGGGTGAATTTTGTTATCTTCGTTTCAACTCAGAGAGTGATCCTGTGTTGTTTTGCGCTTAAATCTTGAATTTTCTTTTTTGTTTTGGGTAGTTACTGTTGGTGGATAAGATAGCATCTTCTTCTCTCTATAATCCATTTCTCCTTTTTGATTCCACTTGTTTATAGTGTATTTAGTTAGGTGGACTTTGCTGCTACTGCTCATTTTTTTTTTTTTTCATTTATTGTGCTTCTTTTGTTCTTCTTCAAAGTTTGGATTTTTTCACGTTGGGTATTAGTAGGCAGTTTCTGTAGATTTGATAGGGGTTCTTTTTCTCTCCATCTCTCTCTCTGCACTTTTATAGTTTCTACTGGAATTAGCTATTATACCCACTGGCCTTGGGTACTGTTTTTTGCTAGCTTTGCATTGGCTACAATTTTGAATGAGTTTGCTTCATGTCTTTGGGTTTGGGTTAAAGGTGGGGCATCTACTTTGGTTGCTATGTTGCTGGATTGTATCAGTAATTTCCATGAACTGGTTCATTAATGGTGAAATTGTGGAGACCAAGACTGGTTTTCTTGGTGATGGTGGTGGCAAGATGTGGCTTAAGTTCTGGGAGAAGATCTCAGGGAATAGTTGCAAGATGCACCATCCCTACTACCAGTATATTGGTTCAAAGAGAGTTAAAAAGACATGGTGGAGAAAGCTCTTGGTGGCATGGGTAATTGGCTGGATCATGTTCTCTTTATGGATCTTGTGGTTTATGAGTGCACAAGCCACTGAGAAAAGGAAAGAGACCCTTGCAAGCATGTGTGATGAGAGAGCTAGGATGTTACAAGATCAGTTCAATGTGAGCATGAACCATGTGCAGGCTATGTCCATTTTGATCTCAACCTTTCACCACGGCAAGAGCCCTTCTGCTATTGATCAGGTTATTGGATCTCCTTTCATATATTTGCCGGGTTCTTAGTCTGCTAGGGAATGTTTATTCTCCACTTGCAGTCCCTAATTGCCTTATTATATTGTTCTTTCTGTTCTAGAGTGTGAATTTGTTATCTATAATGTAATTTGCAAACTAGATTTGATCTGCTAACTCACTCAAAGCACCTAATCATGCAGTTGTCTGTAATTTCATGATTTGAGCGGACAATTCTGTTTCTTGAATGTTTTTCTCAAACAAGATCTAGTTCATAATGTTGAATTTGGTAAATTTCCATATAGTTTCATTACAGAATATTAAAGCTTAATACAGAAGCAGATCTGGGTTCTTTTGTCTATTATCATTATTATCCAGTCAAAAACATAAACTAAATTTCAGAATATATAGAGGACTTTTGCAAGGTACACAGAAAGAACTGCTTTTGAAAGGCCCCTCACAAGTGGTGTGGCATATGCCGTAAGGGTGCTCCACTCCGAAAGAGAACAATTTGAGAGGCAACAAGGCTGGACTATTAAGAGGATGGATACCCTTGAACAAAATCCAGTTCTCAAGGATGACTATATCCCAGAATTATTGGAGCCATCCCCAATTCAAGAAGAATATGCCCCTGTCATCTTTGCACAAGATACCATTTCCCATGTGGTTTCTATTGATATGATGTCTGGAAAAGTGAGCTCCTTAATTTATTCCTGATGCTTTTACGTTGCAGTTATATATAACTGGGTGCAAATGTAAAATTTATGTCATTGCTGGAGAATTAATATAATTTGAATCCAAAACTTGGCAATTATATTCATCATCTTTCAACAGCCTCATAAATTCACAGTATACTGATGTTGCAATGAGTATATCTTAATAACTCAAAATGCTCTTTTTGTTATATCTTACAATTTGTACTATAGATCTATGCAGAGTGTGAATTATCTGGTGCTGGCACTTATTTCCTGGGCTCTATTTAAATTATGCCTGCAGGAAGACTGTGAAAATGTCTTGCGCGCTAGAGAATCAGGAACAGGAGCTCTGACTGCTCCTTTTAGGTTACTGAAAACTAAACGTCTTGGAGTGATTTTGACATTTGCTATCTACAAGAGAGATCTCCCCTCAAATGCGACTCCAAATGAGAGAATTCAAGCAACTGATGGGTATGATTTTTTCATCAATAGTATGACTAGGAACATTCACATGATCTCCTTGCATTTATGGATGCATAAATACAGGCTGCAGAATTAGCCTGGAAGGTGCTCCAACTTACATACGATCTAGAAGGAATCCAATTGATTGAAAATTCTAAAGCTATCCCAGTGGCTGAAAGATTACTATTATTAGAGGCATGAGAGCTTGTATCATGTTAAGAATACAGTTATACAATTGTTAAGGAAGAGCTCTTACATTGTTCCTACTGTCAAGCAGGTATCTTGGAGGAGTCTTTGATATTGAATCACTTGTGGAGAAGTTACTTCAACAGCTTGCAAGCAAACAAACTATCCTCGTGGATGTTTATGACACTACTAATGAATCTCATCCCATCAGCATGTATGGTTCAAATGTAACAGATGATGAGTTGCAACATATTAGCACCCTTAATTTTGGCGATCCCCATAGAAAGCATGAGATGCATTGCAGGTAATAAGCAGCCTTTATCTTTCCTTCAATGTTTTTAATGTGTACACCTTTTTTATTAGTGTTATAGTAACCATAACACAACAAGAAATGATACTGTCGTTTCATATGAACATTCAGCTGGCATGAGCTATCTCAGTGCTTCAAATTTTTAAAATGCACATAAATTGAAAGAGGGCCATATATTTGGTTTTTTGTTAATACAGGTTCAAACAGAAAGCGCCATGGCCATGGTTAGCAATAGCAACTTCAATTGGTGTCCTTGTGATTGCATTGCTTATTGGACATATATTCCATGCAACTGTAAATCGAATCGCAAAAGTTGAAGATGATTATCATGAGATGATGGAACTTAAAAAACGAGCTGAGGCTGCTGATATTGCAAAATCTCAGGTATCAGCTTTTGATTTACCTGGTTGGTTATTGCTTAGGTAGTCTGAAAACCTAATCAAAGTTCTACTTCTTTCAGTTTCTTGCCACGGTTTCACATGAGATAAGAACCCCAATGAATGGTGTTCTAGGTTAGTTGTGAACTTGTTCTCTATTCACCAAAATTATAGATATTCATTGCCTGGCATATGTTAAAGAGTTAAGAACCGAAAAGTTTCCGCTAAGCAGTGACACTGTTCTTCTATTGGTTTTTCCAGGAATGTTACATATGCTTATGGACACTGATCTAGATGTAACTCAACAAGATTATGTCAGAACTGCACAAGCCAGTGGAAAAGCTTTAGTCTCGCTAATTAATGAGGTTTTAGATCAAGCAAAAATTGAATCTGGTAAGCTTGAGCTTGAGGATGTGCAGTTTAATCTGCGGGCAATTTTGGATGATGTACTGTCACTCTTTTCTGACAAGTCTCGAGCAAAAGGAGTAGAGGTATATTCATGTGGTGAAATTTTTGTATATTGGTGGTGTATGATGTATGCTTGCAAGTCTCATATAATACTAATTCTTACCATAAATTTCCAAGTATCTGGCAATTTCTACTATAGTGCATTTCATTCTTTATGATTTTTTGTAAATTTTCTTATCTAATGCTTGATTTCACTTTCTAATATTGAACTTTTGGTATGGGCACGGTCATATTGGCGGGAAGAGCAGTTGGCAGTTTACATATCTGATAGTGTTCCTGAATTACTAATTGGTGATCCAGGAAGGTTTCGGCAAATCATAATCAATCTCATGGGGAATTCAATGAAAGTAAGTATCCAGCTGACTCTGGATTGAGTTTCTATGAGGAATATTTTTCATATACTATAGTCATTCAATACTGCAGTATTTTCAACTCTTAGCTTGGAGTTTGTTCCACACAATTCTCATGGTCATTTGGCCAAGGGTGAATTCAGGATATGATCTCACTGGGGCCAATTAACATGCAAGACTTAATTTTTTTTAAGTGGGGTCAAGTTTCAGGGACTTAAGTAGCATACATGTAAATTTTAGGGGGCAGTGGGGAGCAAGTGCCTACAGTGCTCCCTATTGCTCCCAATTTGATTTGCGCTGCCTCCAACCTTCTATCTAGATTAGCCAATCCTGTGGTTAGCGATTCTATAGACCTTATTCGCAGTGTGTAGGGCGTTGGGCCATTTTTTGTCCAAAATATCTGGAGAGGAGAAGCAGGATTCCTGTCATTTTGTAAGGTTGTAGAATGTTTAATGTGCTTGCCAGACACAGTTCATTCTGCATTTTTCTTAAATTTGTTTTTAATGGGAAGCAAATTTTCTTTTGTCAGTTCACCCATCAAGGACATGTCTTTGTCACTGTCCATCTTGTGGAGGAGGTGATCGACTCCATAGATGTGGAGACACGATCATCTGCAAGGAACACTTTGAGTGGTCTTACCGTGGCAGATAGACGTCGAAGCTGGGCAGGATTTAGAACATTCAGCCAAGAAGGATCAAGCCGTGCTTTCTTGCCATCCTCCTCTGACCATATCAATCTAATCGTGTCAGTTGAGGATACAGGAGAAGGGATACCTGTAGAAGCTCAATCTCGCATTTTCACTCCTTTTATGCAGGTTGGCCCATCCACTTCCAGAAAATATGGAGGCACAGGCATTGGATTAAGCATAAGCAAGTGTTTGGTTGGCCTCATGAATGGAGAGATTGGGTTTGTAAGCATACCAAAGATTGGAACCACCTTTACATTTACTGCTGTTTTTGCTAATGGCTCCTCCATTGTAAATGAATTCAAGAGCCAGAAAATCAGCAATAAGTCTAACACTGTCTCCTCAGAGTTTCAAGGCATGACAGCATTGGTTGTGGATCCCAGGCCTGTTAGGGCCAAGGTTTCAAGATATCATGTTCAGCGACTTGGAATCCATGTTGAAGTGGTTTCTGACATGAATCAAGCTTTGTCTAGCATAAACAGTGGGAATGGAGTCATTAGTGTAGTTCTTATTGAACAGGAAGTTTGGGATAGGGACTCTTCTCAGTTTGTTAATAATATAAGGGAAATTGTTCATCCTCCAAAATTATTCCTTCTGGCTAATTCCAACAACTCTTCTAGGACAATCACTGAAACTTCTGCTGTTTATACCCCGAGTGTCATCATGAAGCCTCTGAGGGCGAGTATGCTTGCTGCATCATTGCAGAGAGCAATGGGTGTTGGGAACAAGGGGAATCCACGCAATGGAGAACAACTCTGCAACCTTCTCCTTGGAAGAAAAATTCTTATTGTAGATGACAATTGTGTGAACCTCAAAGTAGCTGCTGGTGCTTTAAAGAAGTATGGAGCTGACGTGATCTGTGCAGAGAGTGGGGAAAAAGCAATCAAATTGCTCACCCCACCGCACGAGTTTGATGCCTGTTTCATGGACATTCAGATGCCAGAAATGGATGGGTATGTAAAATGCTGTTTCTTTTGTTTTTTTTTTTTTAATTACTTATTTTGTTTTGCGACATAGAAAATTTGAATTTGTTATCTTCTGATGAAAATGTTCCCATATATAATCTTATTATGTGCTCAAATTTCAATTTACATATTTTTTATATCTAGCATCGTATCATATGCATGATGGAAAAGAGCCGTTTGTAGGATGCATTGACACAGCTGCTTTGCAGCTGGATGCTTAGCTCTCCATTTTTCTTTTCCTATTTACTTGCATTTGCATGCTAACTTTGAACTAATCCTAGGACTGAACGTTCTTCCCCAGGTTTGAAGCTACGAGGAGAATTCGTGATAAAGAACGGAATTTTAAGAATTCGATTCAAATGGGAGATAAGCCAGCTCTAGTGGGAGCCTATGAAATTATTCCAAATTGGCATGTGCCCATTTTAGCCATGACTGCAGATGTAATCCAAGCTACACATGAGGAATGTTCAAAGTGCGGAATGGATGGATATGTATCCAAACCATTTGAAGCCGAACAACTGTATATGGAAGTTTCGCGCTTCTTCCAGTCAACTACTGATGTCATTTTATAGAGAGTAATTGTATTTCAAGAGATACTCATGACATTAGCACAAGCACCTATTCTCTGGGACACTTTGGCATATGCTCGAACATGTAAAGAGTTTCTCCCAAGAGTACGTACTCCCTCCACCTAAACTACTGATAAACTTCACGCTGCCATATACACCGGTTTTTTCATAAACATTTGTTAATAACTTTTGGATGGCATTCATCTTCTTCCTCCAGGAAAACATTTGTTTTGTTGCAGAGTGTATATAGAAGCCATGATTGATGATATCTTTCCATTGTTTCGTGAACCTGGACGGGGTGTGAAGTGAAGGCAGTTCCAGTTTTCCTTGTAAAGTTGATTGATATCCATTTGCTAGCTGTTTCGAGTAGGGTTGGTTATGTTGAGAAATGTGCAGAGAAGAAAGAATGTAGGATATGAAAAATCAAATCAAATATTTATAAATTGATACCACTTTTGAAGAAAAAAGGTTAGAGAAATGCAGTAGATATCCTGAATGTATGTACGGAGTTTGGGACTTTGTCCGCTTCTTGTAGAATAATAATTCATGATGATGATCCGAAAAAAAAGATATGCATCTTTCTTTGTTTAAGGATCATCAATATAATGTATCATAAAAGATAGATTCAGTTTGAGAGAATGAAAGACAGCTAGCCCAAGTATCAATGTACATCATTTTATCAATAAAAAGAGAAAAAAAAAAAAAAAAGTTCCCCATGTGTATTCGTTGTTCTACCCTCGTTTCCTGTCTTTTCTTCCTTTTCTCACTAACAATGGAACAAGCTTCTTGCGCTGCCAAAGGATTACAGTACAGAGGCTATTTGTCGGATGGCTGGTTTATCCTGTCTAGCTCATTTTTAACAATAGAGATAGGTCGACATGCCCGAGGACAGTCTTGAAATCTGTTGGGCTTCGGCCACGCCGGTTAGACCGTGCTGTCGACGGATTAGTTTCTTATTTTGATTGACATTGATATTATTGGGCTCAATTTATAAGCCTATCAACCCATTATGGGCTCAATCTTTTTGCACATAAAAAAATATTGTGTTCAATTTATAGGCCCATTAGATCAATATTGGGCTCAAATTATAGACTCATATACAAAACAAAATGGGCTCAATTTATATGCGCCCATCAAACTAATGTTGGGCCTTTATGCACATCATAGTATTGAAATTTCAGGCCCATCAAACCAAATCCAATAAGGACCTTCAAACAAATTTTGGGCTCAATTTATCTTTTTCTTTTTTTATTCGTTTTCTCTGTTTTTTAAAATTTTTTCCCTTTTTCCTTAATTTTCTTTTTTCATATTTATTTATTTTTTCCTCCTTTTTTTATTTTATTTTTTATTTCTCTTTTTCCATTTTATTTTTTATTTTTATTCTTTCCTTCTTGCTTTCTTTTTTATTTTTAATTTCTCTTTTTTTTCATCTTGTTTCAAAAAGTTTTATTTTTTCATTTTTTTCTTTTTTTTTTCATCTTTGTATATTAATCAAGCATCAACCAATATATATTTTTGAGATTTCATTTCATAAATTTTTTGGCATTTTATTGTAATACAATATCTTTTTTATTTTTATTTTTTGTTTCCTTTTTTTTATTTTCTCTTTCTTTTTAATAGATTTACCATTATTTTCTAAATGTTAATTTTTTAAAAATTTTAATAAACTAAAATAAATACAAATTTATACAACCCTATAAATAAAATAGTTAAAAATCTAGTAGTATCATTAAATTAATTTTTACTAGGTTTTGTTAAAACAGGCTAGCATGCATTGTTGTATTAAATACTTTTTATTTTTTACATGTTTTGTTTATTTATAATTTCTTTTGTTGGATAAGGTGTTGCAAATGTTGATTCTATTTCTGTTAATACTCATTCTGGCATTCGTGGTGGACAAAATATGAAGGGTCTTAATTTAGTATATATTGTTATTAGTTTTTTGTAATTTATTTTTTGTTGCTTTTTATTTCTGGTTTAATTTTGTATTTTTAGGATGCTAAAAAAGATTTTGTCAGTCCTCCTTGATAAAAAAAAAAGTACAGACCTACCTATATATTAAAGTCTTCTTTTTATTATTGTATAAAAAACTAAAAATAAACAAAAAGTATATGAAACATATATCATAACTTAAAGCTAACAATTTTTTTTGAGTTAAGCAAGTTGTAATTATTGTAATAGAAAATTTTTTAAGGAATTGAATATAGTTTTTAAGTTTTTGATGTTGTTGAGTTGTAAGAGGATGTTGTTGTTTATGTTGCGTTTATAATTTGATATCATTTTTTTTTTGTTTATGATATTCTTTTTTATTTAGTATCGTTTTGTTTTTTTTGTTTTTTTGTTTCCTGATAATTTTTTGTTTTATTAATAATAATGTAGCTGTATTAGAATGATTCCGTATTAAGATTCAGTTATATCATAACGGATCGGTATGGTACAATTTAAAACAGGTTTTCAGGAATTTATATAATAAATAAATTTATATTATATTTATTATCCATTGTTTTTATTGAAACAATTATGTAATTTTTTAGTTGGCCCATCAATAATATTATCAAATATAATAATTAATAAGTTATCAAATATAAAAACAACAACATATTTTAGTTAAAAATTATAATATTTGAAATCATACAATGCTAATTTTCATATTTCATATATTTTATTTTTAATTGAAATATAATGTGCTATCCACTTTTTTACTTCTTGTTGATAATAATAATAAATTTCTTATTTCTCATATTTTAAGTTTAAAGTATGTTGTAATGGATATTTCACATTCTTATTTGTTAATTGAATTATTTGAAACTATGTAATGTGAATTTTTTATTTTTATATTTTAAGTTCAAATTGTAATAGACATTTCACTTTTTCAATTAATAATAATAATAATAATAATAATAATAATTGTAGTAGTAGTAGTAGCAACAGTAATGATAATAATATTAATAATAAAAAAATTAATAAAAATTTTGTTAATAATTTATTTATTATATTTTTAAACACAACAAAAATATTAATTTTTATCATATATTATTATACATATGTACATAACTTGATAATAGAATTAAAAGTATATACTTAAGTTTGCTACTATTTATAATATCTATGTATTATTTATTGAATTAATGTTCGGTACTATATTCAGTTTTCGATTTGATATAATTTTATTATGGTTTGATACGGTTTTCGGTTTAATTTTTTATAAATATCTAGTACCGTATCAACTTTTTTGTAAAATTCGGTATGATTTGATTCAGGATTAAATTTATTCAATTTAATATTGTTTTATTATTTTTTGATTCGATTCGGTATTTTCTTCATTCCGTACGTAGTTCTACATAAATAAATATTTCTATTAAAATTTTAGGCCTAGTTTGAAAATGCCATATAGAATCAGGCTCAATTTATGGGCCCACCAAAAATATTGAGCTCAATTTTAGGCTCATCAAACTTCTTAGATAATTGGACTCAATTAATAGGCCCATCAAACTTAATATTATGTATTGCATAATTGAGTTAAATTTAAAAAAATTATTTTCTACTTTATTTATAGTCATTTATCCTATTTTTTATATAAATTATGCGAGTGTCTTTTTTATTATTACACGTGCCCTATTTTTTGTTTTGTTTTCAAGAGTGCCCATTTTGGTTTTTTTTTTCTTTATGTTTTTTTTGCTTTCTTAGTTAGTTTTTTATTTTTTATTTTTTTCCTTTTTTTTTCTTTTTTTCTTTCCATTTTTTCTTTTAATTTTTTCGTTATTTATTTTTCACTTTTATTTTTTTATTTTCTTTTTATTTTTTTCTTTTTCTTGTTCTCTGTTATCTTTATTTTCATTTTTTATTTTATCCTTATATTTATTTTTTATTTTATTTTTTCATTTTTATTCCTTATTTTTCTTTTTTATTTATTTTTTTTATCATTTTTTATATTTTCATATTTCCTATTATCCTTATTTTTTCATTTTTTATTTTATTCTTATATTTATTTTTTAATTTTTTCTCTTTTTAATTTATTTTGTTTTGTTCTTATTTTCTGTTATCTTAATTTTTAATTTTTTAATTTTTATATATTTTTTAAGTTTTGCGTCCTTCCTTCTCAGTGCCTGGGCATCCATCCAATGCATTTCGATCTTGTACTAAGGTACACTAAACACTGAGCCAATCTCGAATAAAAATAAAAGTACAAGCAACCAGGTGCTCCTACCCAACCGGACTAATAAATTCCAATTGGAAGACTAACTTTCCTATCGTTTAGTAGGATATCCTTTATTGTGGCTTGAAAATGATTACTTCTTGTTAATGGGGAGAGATCTTCCATTAGGGTTTGATGCTCCTCAATGGAGATCCCCAGAATAATAGCTTGCTTGTGGAACCCTTTGTTTGGTACTTTAATGGGGGTATTCTTGTACTACCCTAAAATTTTCTTATCTTTTTTGAATGATAAGGAAAAAAAAATTGGGTCAAAGGAAAATGTCATTTTGGAGTTTTATTAACAATTTACTTTTGTAGACGGAGATCCAACACTTAGCTATCGGAAAGCTAGGAGAATAGGTCATTAATCTAAATCTAGGTTCAGGGAGATTCCTTATAGAAGGAAAGCTGGTAATTCGATTTATGAGTTTAACCACTCGAAGAAGTTCCAGATATCCATTCAGTTGAAAAGCCAATTTCTTATGATAGTACATATGGGATTTGGTTATCGAGGTATAAAAAAGATGATTGTGAGAATGAGTAAAAGGTGTTGGGATTCATGATACAAACGCAGCGGAAAAATTAAAATTTTATCACGTACCCAAGTCTGGATCCATGAAATTCGACTACTTGATTAAATCTAGAATTTCAAGAATCTCACCAAAACGTATAAGAGACAAGATTTTCTGGAAGGATAAGAGGAGGTTCACACCGATGACACCTTACCTCGAGCTTTTTGGCTTGGTTGTTCGGATCAAGACGTCTCTAAAAGGATGCGTCCTCTATAGGTGTCCACACGAATAGCCCTTCATAAAACGAATTGGAGTGTGTGTGCTAGCAACCTCCTTAATTGTCTCATAAATTAAGAACAAAAGAAAAACTCTGTCTTTGTTTTCTAAGGAGAAAGAAAATGAATTTTGAGGCAGAAAACAAGTGTATGAAACCCTAGAGAATATAACATATTTATAGACTCCAAATTAGGGTTTCACCTACCAATGACCTTTTGGTAATTTCTATTTATTATATTCTGATTTTGTTTAAAAATAAATCAGAAATAATATCTTATTTATTTATTTAAAATAACATTTATCTTAAATAAATAAACAAATAAATAAATAAAACACTTTAATTATTTATTTCCACAGAGTTTATTTTTGGCTTATTAAACCCATATTCGTTTTGGGTTTGTTCTAAGTGTATGACCCTGTAGGTTCACATAACATTGGTAGTGAGCCTAAATCTCTATTTAGGCCTACAAGTCATAAGTGGCCTCTAGCAAGACATTATGACTACCCAAGTCATGTGAAGTCAATAATCCGACATAACCTAATTACAATGAATTTTATTGTCCCTTTATCACATGATATCTTAATTAAACATAAAACATAGAATGTCATCCTTATATAGTTCAATATTATGACTTGATTCCAAGTAGACTGAAAATGATAACTCTTTATCAATTCATTTCAGCATGGCCATGCAATTTTCTTCAGTCTATCTCATCAAGGGGCCCATAGATATTTTTCTCATATTAATGAGGGATAAATTCCTTCTGAATCACTCACATTCCTCACATAACTAATTTCATATCCAACAACATTCCAATTTAATCGTCCGGTTAAAGACAATGTTAGAATGTGTCAAAACATAAAATAGCTATGTAGAAATCCATGATGATTTCAAGGTTAAATGACCGAAATAAAATTACTGTGATGAGAAATACTTATGACAATAATCTATGTAGTATTCTCATAGTGGGTCAATCCAGTACATGATCTCTCATCATGTACCTATGAGTTGACTTACTATCTCATATTCATGATTAGTAAAACATAACCATCAGTCAACATCATACTAGCTTTAATACTTTAATATTTATATAATGAATAAATGGCTAGGGATAATTAGAATAGAACTCTTATTTTAATCTAAGGGTTTTACTATCAAGTCACATACTTGATGGCCTTAGTAAGAATTAACTATTCATATAATTATCATAAAATTAAATGATAATGAAATACCTCTTTATTAATAAAATAAGAAAGTAAATGCATAATCAAATGATTGACCTAGTGCATACCACTAACAAAAGGTTCACAAATAGAAAAAAGGATCAATCCAGGGTAAGCCTGAAAGATGATTTTTCGCTACCATATATAGAAATGCTCGTTAACAATATTGCGGGACATGAATTATTCTTCTTTATAGACGGATTCTCAGTTGCAATGGCTTGAATGAATTCAACGAAGAATCCCTTGCTTAATAAAGCTTGAGGTTAGAAATCCAAGATGAAATCTCAATGCATTAGATGTGGAAAGTGGCCTATCAACTAGCTCTAAAGGCCGAGGAAAAGCAACCATTCAAACAACTCTATTGATATTCAATCGTTGTTAGACAAATCTCTTCTAATTTTCTATTCAAAGAAGCCTCCAGATCAAAGTAAAAAGAGATATCGATCATCCAATCTAAGTAAAATAAAATGAAAAGGTTTTGGGTATATATATATATATATATGTGGTATTCTCTATTTAAGATATTATAATTAATATATTTAAATTATACAAATCACATTAGTTTTAATAAAGAATCAATGTTTCAGATATTTTAGAAAAATATTTTGAAATATAAATTTGTATATTTATATATATTTATTAGGTTGATATTATTTTATTTATTTTATACAAGAAAATAAACTAAAATATACAAATAACAAAATAGAAATAAATGAAAAATATTTCAAGTTTCATGTATTTGAAAAAGGATGAACACTTGAATTCAAATTAATTGAACTGAATACAATTATATTTGAAATTTATTAATGTATTTTAAGAGTTTGAGATACCCTTTTTAATTTTTAAATACTGTTTTGAGTTTTCAATACTATTTTAAGCCACAAATACTGTTTTAAATTTCATATACGAATAATATTCAAAAAATATAACATTCTTAATTGTATCATATATGAATAATATCTATAAAATATACTGTATTTATGAGTTTGAGACACCATTTTTAATTTTCAGATATTGTTGAGTTTTTGATAATGTTTTGAGTTTTAAATATTGTTTTAAGTTTCGAATACGAATAATATTTAAAAAATATACTATTTTCATTGAATCATATACAAATAATATTAAAAAAATATATTGTATATATGAGTTTGGAGATACTTTTTAAATTTTTAGATACTGTTTTAAGTTTTAAATATTATTTTGAGTTTCAAATACTTATAATATTTAGATAATATATTGTTTTGATTTTCAGATACTTATAATATTCAAATAATATACTATTTTGTTTCTATCATATACAAATAATATTTAAATAATATATTATTTTTAAGTAACATTCTTATTATTTCGTAAGGTTGTTGTGCAACAAAAATTTAAAACAATTGGACAATATAGACTTAACTTTTAATCATTTAATATGAAAATACTCTCTTTTTCTATTAATTTAGACATCTTTAACTTGTAAATCAAATAACCGTTCTTTATTTGTGTAATATCCCGTGTTTTTAAAAATATTTTTACACTGTACCGGGATATACAGTGTCAATAATTTTGACTGTATATACGATATTTTTATGAGTTGATATGTATTTTAAACCTATTTTAATTACTGTCTATTATTTTCAGTATTTTACGTAAAATTTTCCCGGGACTTTCATTTTCGGGGAAATTTTCACGTAAACAATGTATTATTAATTATTTTAAATGTATTTACGGGTATGCATGAACTCATACATATTTTTAAATTATTAAATAAAGCCTGTGTGTGTATATTTATTTAATTAGGGTTTATTATTACCCTAATATTTTATTATTTATTTATTATTATTTGATTATTTTATTTATTATTAAATTATTAAAATTTATTATTTTTTTTATTTTTTTTCTTTTTTCTTTTTTTTTTTCTTTTTCTTTTTCTTTTCCTTTTTCTTTCTTTTTCTTTTCCTTTCTCTTTCCTTTTCTTTCTTTTTCTTTTTCTTCTTCTTCTTCTTCTTCTCCCGTGGGTGCCCGACGCCACCACTATTCCTCACCGTCGTTTCTCCCTCATCCGGCCACCGTTTTCGACACCGCCGGTCCCTATCTTCTCCTTGAGCTCCGGTGAGTGTTATTCTAGCTTTTGTTTGAGCTAAAATGGTCTAGAATTGCTTAGGTTTTGAGTTGAATATTTCGGCCACTTTTGGTTTTCGATTTTTTTGAGCTTCGATTTGGATGATTCATGGAAACTTCCTTCACAAATGTTGTTCCTGGTAGTTTAATCTTCATGTATGAATTTTTGTAGAATTTTTGGAGATTGTTTGGATTTTTGGGTATTTTTGAATATTTTAATATTATTTTCGAATTTTCGGAAATTAATTATTTAAATTATGAAATTGGAGTTTATGGTTGAATTAGGTGTTGAAATGAATTATAGGAATTTATTTGGAATTTTTATGAATTTCTAAGTATTTATTTTTAATTATTGAAGTTTAGGTGATTTTGTAAAATTAAGTTAATTGTGTTTTAAATTGAATTTAATTGGTTAATTGAGTTTAATTATTGATATTATTGATAAATATGTTGAGAAAATTAATTTTGGATAATTGTATGATTTTTGGTGAATTTTTGAAGTAATTTAGATATATATATATATATAGGGGTATTTTGGTAATTTTACCCTAAATTGTCTAAAAATGTAATTTAATTGGTTTTAATATTTATTTAAGGTATAAAAATGATTTCTACAAATTATTTAGTATTTTTAACTAATTAAAACTATTTTTCGGGAATTATTTTCAATTATATATATAATATACGATTTTTCTAATAAAATGAATTTTAATCGGTTTTTACAGTGTTTCAAGATTTATTATGTAATTTCTACGTATGAAATGTATTTTTATGATTTAAGGATATTTTTGGTATATTTGAATATATATTCTGTGTTTGTGGACCCCGGTCGACAGATTGTAGTCTGGAGTCCGACCGAGGGGTTGTGATGGATTGTGGTGTTTATTTTTGAAGTGTATTTTCTTTGCAGGGTCGGCTCTACTCTTTTGAGTAGAGAGATGTCCGTTTTACAGGGGAGGTTCTGCCGGATTTCCGGTAGAATTCTCGTAAAACGTGATATCCAGTCGAACCCTAATTTTCGATTCTGTATTTAATACTCTAGATTGAATTCTAGGATTTCTGTTAGGGTTATTCTGATGTCGATTAATTATTTCTTGTTTAGTTGCGCCGAGACCGAGGGTTAGTGGACCAGGCCCGTCGGACCTGTCTCGTGGAGCGCATTAGGTGAGTTACTATATTATATATATATGCTTAGGATGCATGATTTAGAAAATGCATGTTTTATTTTGACTAATTATGCATAAATAACATGATTTATATTCAAGTATATTTTTGGTATATAATAAATTATATACATGTTTTATTAATAAAATATATTTAAAATGTTTTTAAATATATTTTTAGTTTAATTCATGATTTGATTGGATTTATTTGACGTATATATACTCAAAATATACCTGGTTTATGTTTGGTATATTTTTGGTATATATATGGTTTATATTGTTGATTTATTTAAATTCATGCATCATGTATTTGTGAATGAATGTTTTATTATTTATTACTGAAGGATATCAATAGAACGTGCTACCTAGTGGGCAGCACTAGGACCGAGTACGTACCGGTACGCCTATAGTTTTAGGCTTTATTACTAACTTATTTGTGGATATCGATTTGATTATGATTATTGATATATGTGAGATGTGGTTTGTGGGTATGATTGCTGGAGCTCGGTTGACCAAGTGTCTCGGGGCCAATCACACTGGCAGTCAGACTGCTGGAGCTCGGTTGACTTAGTGTCTCGGGGCCAGTCTACTGTCCATATGGATTAAGTGGATATATTTGGAATCAGTGAGCCTGTATGGCTAGAGTGTTGTTTAACACTATTTTTCTGAGGTTGCGATATTCTAGGGTTCTATGTGATCCTTCATAAAAGTTGATTTTCAGACAAAATATATAAAATGATTTTTCTGCATCTGTATGAACTTGCCTGTATATATACATATTACTCATATACTGTTGACTGTATGCATTATCACTTAGAGTGTATGTATATATACTATAGTAATTCACTCAGTGAGGTCTGACTCCCCTCCGTTGACTATTTTTCAGGAGAGTCAACTTCCTCAGACCTCAGTAGCAGGTCGATACGTCGGATTTCTTCCGCCCCGGCTTCTTTATGTAAATTGTATATTTGAGTCTTATTTATTTCATCTAGATACTGCAGTAGTTGTGATTTTCAGTAGTTGTGATTTTCAGTAGTTGTAAATTAAAGTATTGGATTTTATGTATTTGTTTAAAGAGATGTATTATGTTAAAACTGGATTTGTATAAAGATTATACATTTATGAGATTATATATGTGATGTGATGAGTTTTGAATTATATCCAGTTGTTATGGATGATATTGTAATATTTATGATTTTATTTTCCGCTGCATATTATATTTTTATGGTTATTATTGCATTTTTATTTTATTTTTAGGCTTGCTACGGGTTCCGGATTCGAAAGAATTCCCGTTCCCTAGCGCCGGTCATGGCCCCTGTTTTGGGTCGTGACAAAGTTGGTATCAGAGCGAAGTTCGTTTCAGAGTGGAGTTCTGTGTCAGGGCTTAGTTATGTGAGTTGTGGCCCTAGTTTTTAAGTTGTGTTTTCTGTTGGACTACTGCAGTGTATTAGGTTCGAGTATGTCTTGATGAGTATTCCTTGCTGTAGTTTTCAGCATTATTCCTCCGTTGTCTGTTTTGTCTGAATCTTTCCGTTTGTCTTTTCAGAATGAGGAGGCGAGCGCGTGTCGCTCCACCGGTCGTTGAGGCCGAGGATGATGAGTCTTTTCAGGATGAGGTTTTACCTCCTGAGCAGCCAGTTAGGCGTAGAGGTCGTGGCAGGGGTAGACCTCGAGGAGCGGCAGGTCGCCGTAGGCAGAGAGAATTACAGGACGAGGAGCCTGTTGAGCCTGAGTTTGATGTTCCTGTTCCTGCAGTTGTTCAGCCTGCCTATCAGCAGGGTATGTCTGACCCTGAGGCAGCTTTGTTCTATGCCAGAGTTGGCAGGATTACGTTTGATGGTACTTCTGATCCTTTAGATTTTCTACATGCGATTGAGACTAGGACTCGGACTGCTCATACCGAGTACCAGAGGATCATGATCGTTGAGTTGTCTGTCGAGGGATCAGCCTTGGATTGGTTTATTCAGATGATCCAGCCCTATATGATGACGATGACATGGGCTCAGTTTCGAGAGCGGTTCATGAGGAGATTTTGTCCAGAGCCTCTTCGTTTGAGCTATCGTCTTCGTCTGACCAGTATTTCTCGTGGAGATCGATCTGTAGAGGAGTATACCCGAGAGTTCCTTCGTCTGGGTAGATATGCTGAGGATCTGATGCGAGATCAGTATTTCGCTGTTACTACGTATGTTACTGGTTTGGGTTCAGCTTTTGCTGGTATGCCCACAGCAGGTCTTACTCTGGAGTCTGTGATTGAGCTAGCTAAGGAGATTGAGCTGAGATTAGTTAGGCAGGGAGCGATGCCTGATTATTACCAGTTGGGAGTTCAGTCGAGTGGATCGCAGGCTACTCCATATTCGAGTTTTCATGTTGGTTCGAGTAGTCAGCAGCGAGGTTCGACTCAGCAGAGTCAGAGACAGCAGCAGCGAGTGCATCGGAGCAGTAGACATGGTCGTGGAGGTCAGCGTAGATCATTCAGATTTGGGTCAGGTGCTTCAAGCAGCAGCAGTGGTCGTAGTTCTGGATCAGTGGCCAGCGTTTGTCAGACTTGTGGTAGAGTCCATCAGGGACCGTGTTATCTGACACCGTTGACATGCTTCAGATGCGGGCAGACAGGACATTTTGCCAGATCGTGTCCTTATCCCGGATATCAGCAGCAGCAGATTCCGCGATTCCCACAGCAGTCGATTGCTAGTGCAGCACCCGTGCCATTTCAGTTACCACCAGCTCATCATCAGAGTTCTACTCAGTTTGTTCCACAGCAGAGTCGTGGTAGAGGTACGAGAGGAGGTACCCGAGGTGTTGGCCAGGCTTCTACCAGTCAGCAGGGAGGTCGAGGCCAGGCCAGAGTTTTTCATCTGACTCAGCAGGATGCTCAGGCATCTAATGCAGTCGTGGCAGGTATTCTTTCTGTTTGTTACCTGGATGCTTTGGTTTTGTTTGATCCGGGTGCCACGCATTCGTTTGTTTCTCCTGTTTTTGCTTCTAAATCTTGTTGGCAAGCTTCGAGGATGGCTTTTCCTTTGTCTGTTGCCACTCCTCTGAGTGATTCTTTGGACGCCGATATTGTTCTTTCTGGTTGTCCAGTTCTCGTGGGAGATAGAGAATTAGCCGCTGATTTGATTTTGTTGGATGTGATGGAGTTTGATGTTATTTTGGGAATGGATTGGTTGTCTCAGCACTTTACCGTGGTTGATTGCAGGAATAAGGAGGTGATTTTCAGAATTCCTGGTGAAGTAGAATTTAAGTTTGTTGGTGACAGGAGTTCAGCACCTCAGAATCTTATTTCTGTTATTTCAGCTAGGAAGTTGTTGAGGAAAGGTTGTCAGGGGTTTTTGGCATTGGTTAGGGATACGTCAGTGGAGAAGTTGTCACTCACAGATGTTCCTGTTGCTTGTGAGTTTCCTGATGTTTTTCCCGAGGAATTGCCAGGTTTACCACCTCATAGAGAGATTGAGTTCTGTATTGATGTGGTTCCAGGTATTACTCCTATATCTATGCCACCCTATCGTATGGCTCCTGCAGAGTTGAGAGAGTTGAAGGAGCAATTGCAAGAGTTGTTGGATAAGGGTTTTATCAGACCTAGTGTTTCTCCTTGGGGTGCACCAGTCTTGTTTGTGAAGAAGAAGGATGGTACCCTGAGACTGTGCATTGACTACAGAGAGCTGAATAAGGTGACAGTGAAGAACAAGTATCCTCTCCCGAGGATAGATGATTTGTTTGATCAGCTACAAGGTGCACAGTTCTTTTCTAAGGTCGACTTGAGGTCAGGTTATCATCAGCTGCGGATCAGTGAAGCTGATATTCCTAAGACAGCTTTCCGCACTCGATATGGTCATTATGAGTTTCTGGTGATGTCTTTTGGTTTGACTAATGCACCAGCAGCTTTTATGGACCTGATGAACAGAGTATTCCGACCGTATGTGGATCAGTTTGTGGTAGTCTTCATTGATGATATACTGGTATATTCGAGGAGTATGGAAGAGCACGTATATCACTTGAGGATTGTACTACAGACACTGAGAGATCATCAGCTTTATGCTAAATTCTCGAAGTGTGATTTCTGGATGGAGAGTGTTTCTTTTCTTGGACACGTAGTGTCTAAAGAAGGTATTCAGGTTGATCCACAGAAGGTTGAAGCAGTATCTGAGTGGCCTAGACCTACTTCAGTTACTGAGATTCGGAGTTTTCTGGGTTTAGCCGGGTATTATAGGCAGTTTGTGCAGGATTTTTCCAGGATAGCAGCCCCTATGACTCGCTTGACTCAGAAGAATGTTAGATTCGAGTGGTCAGAAGCTTGTGAGAATAGTTTTCAGTTGTTGAAGGAGAAGTTGACCACAGCGCCAGTATTAGCTTTGCCTAATAGTGTGGATAAGTTCACAGTTTACTGTGATGCCTCTAGAATTGGTCTTGGTTGTGTGTTGATGCAGAATGGAAGGGTGATAGCCTATGCTTCGAGGCAGTTAAAGAAGCATGAGTAGAACTATCCCACACATGATCTAGAGATGGCTGCAGTGATCTTTGCTTTGAAGATTTGGAGACATTATTTGTACGGGGTGACTTGTGAGATATTTACTGATCACAAGAGCCTTAAGTACATTTTCCAGCAGCGAGATTTGAATTTGAGGCAGAGAAGATGGTTGGAACTGTTGAAGGATTATGATTGCGAGATTCTTTACCATCCGGGTAAAGCTAATGTGGTAGCAGATGCCTTGAGTAGGAAGTCCTCAGGTAGTCTTGCTCACATCGGTGTGAAGAGGAGACCATTGATCCAGGAATTGCATCTGATGGTGGATCAAGGTCTGATGATGAAGATCAGTAGATCAGGTGGACTGTTAGCTCAGTTTAAAGTACGATCTGTACTAAGGGATAGGATTAAAGCAGCTCAGAGCCGAGATCCTATTCTGGAAGAGCTTGCAGAGAATGTCAGAGCAGGGAAGTTCACTGATTTCACACTCGATGATGATGGTGTGTTGTGGATCAGTGGTAGATTGTGTGTTCCTGATGTGGATGATTTGAGAGAGGAGATTTTAGAGGAAGCACATTCTACAGCCTACAGCGTTCATCCTGGTGTTACTAAGATGTACCACAGTATCAGAGATCTATACTGGTGGGATGGATTGAAGAAGGATGTTGCTGATTATGTTGCTAAGTGCTTGACATGTCAGCAAGTGAAAGCCGAACATCAGAAGCCTTCTGGGAAGCTTCAGCCTCTTCCTATTCCCGAGTGGAAGTGGGAAAGGATAGCTATGGATTTTGTGGTCGGTTTACCTCGTTCGAAGGATGGATACGATTCCATCTGGGTGATTGTAGACAGATTGACGAAGTCTGCACATTTCTTGCCTGTGAAAGCCACATATTCAGTTGCTAGATTGGCGAAGTTGTACGTGAAGCATATTGTGTGCCTTCATGGAGTACCTGTGTCCATTGTGTCAGATAGAGGTTCGGTGTTTACTTCTCATTTTTGGCAGAAGTTGCAGGAAGTGATGGGCACTAGGTTGGATTTCAGTACTGCTTTTCATCCTCAGACAGACGGTTAGTCTGAGAGGACGATCCAGACACTGGAAGATATGTTGAGGATGTGTGTCTTGGATTTGGGAGGTAGCTGGGATGATCATTTGTCGCTTGTGGAGTTTGCATATAATAACAGCTACCATAGCAGTATTGGTATGGCACCATATGAGGCGTTGTATGGAAGGAAGTGTAGATCCCCGTTGAGTTGGGATGAGATTGGTGAGAGAGTTTTGACTGGACCAGAGATGATTCAGGATGCTGTAGAGAAAGTCGCCGTGATCAAGCGCAGGTTAGAGACCGCAGTTAGTAGACAGAAGAGTTATGCGGATCCTAGGCGCAGAGATGTGGAGTTTCAGGTTGGAGATTTCGTTTTTCTGAAAGTATCTCCGATGAAGGGTGTGATGAGATTTGGCAGGAAGGGTAAGTTAGCACCGAGATACATTGGACCGTTTGAGATTCTGGAGAGAGTTGGCACTGTTGCATATCGGTTGGATTTGCCTCCGAGTATGTCACAGGTGCATCCAGTATTTCATATCTCGATGTTGAGGAAGTATATCTCAGATCCTTCACACGTGTTGCAACCAGACAGTGTGGAAGTGAGTGAAGATTTGACTTTTGTGGAAGAACCTGTGGCGATCGTTGATTTTCAAGTTCGACAGTTGCGATCGAAGCAGATTCCGATGGTTAAGGTTTTGTGGCGTAGCGACAGAGTTGAAGAGCATACGTGGGAGACTGAAGCTGAGATGCGAGCTTCTTACCCGTATCTCTTTCCTTCCTGATTCTGTAATCTTGTTTTTAGAATTCGGGGACGAATTCTTGTAAGGGGGGAAGACTGTAATATCCCGTGTTTTTAAAAATATTTTTACACTGTACCGGGATATACAGTGTCAATAATTTTGACTGTATATACGATATTTTTATGAGTTGATATGTATTTTAAACCTATTTTAATTACTGTCTATTATTTTCAGTATTTTACGTAAAATTTTCCCGGGACTTTCATTTTCGGGGAAATTTTCACGTAAACAATGTATTATTAATTATTTTAAATGTATTTACGGGTTTGCATGAACTCATACATATTTTTAAATTATTAAATAAAGTCTGTGTGTGTATATTTATTTAATTAGGGTTTATTATTACCCTAATATTTTATTATTTATTTATTATTATTTGATTATTTTATTTATTATTAAATTATTAAAATTTATTATTTTTTTTTTATTTTTTTTCTTTTTTCTTTTTTTTTTCTTTTTTTTTTCTTTTCCTTTTTCTTTCTTTTTCTTTTCCTTTCTCTTTCCTTTTCTTTCTTTTTCTTTTTCTTCTTCTTCTTCTTCTTCTCCCGTGGGTGCCCGACGCCACCACTATTCCTCACCGTCGTTTCTCCCTCATCCGGCCACCGTTTTCGACACCGCCGGTCCCTATCTTCTCCTTGAGCTCCGGTGAGTGTTATTCTAGCTTTTGTTTGAGCTAAAATGGTCTAGAATTGCTTAGGTTTTGAGTTGAATATTTCGGCCACTTTTGGTTTTCGATTTTTTTGAGCTTCAATTTGGATGATTCATGGAAACTTCCTTCACAAATGTTGTTCCTGGTAGTTTAATCTTCATGTATGAATTTTTGTAGAATTTTTGGAGATTGTTTGGATTTTTGGGTATTTTTGAATATTTTAATATTATTTTCGAATTTTCGGAAATTAATTATTTAAATTATGAAATTGGAGTTTATGGTTGAATTAGGTGTTGAAATGAATTATAGGAATTTATTTGGAATTTTTATGAATTTCTAAGTATTTATTTTTAATTATTGAAGTTTAGGTGATTTTGTAAAATTAAGTTAATTGTGTTTTAAATTGAATTTAATTGGTTAATTGAGTTTAATTATTGATATTATTGATAAATATGTTGAGAAAATTAATTTTGGATAATTGTATGATTTTTGGTGAATTTTTGAAGTAATTTAGGTATATATATATATATAGGGGTATTTTGGTAATTTTACCCTAAATTGTCTAAAAATGTAATTTAATTGGTTTTAATATTTATTTAAGGTATAAAAATGATTTCTACAAATTATTTAGTATTTTTAACTAATTAAAACTATTTTTCGGGAATTATTTTCAATTATATATATAATATACGATTTTTCTAATAAAATGAATTTTAATCGGTTTTTACAGTGTTTCAAGATTTATTATGTAATTTCTACGTATGAAATGTATTTTTATGATTTAAGGATATTTTTGGTATATTTGAATATATATTCTGTGTTTGTGGACCCCGGTCGACAGATTGTAGTCTGGAGTCCGACCGAGGGGTTGTGATGGATTGTGGTGTTTATTTTTGAAGTGTATTTTCTTTGCAAGGTCGGCTCTACTCTTTTGAGTAGAGAGATGTCCGTTTTACAGGGGAGGTTCTGCCGGATTTCCGGTAGAATTCTCGTAAAACGTGATATCCAGTCGAACCCTAATTTTCGATTCTGTATTTAATACTCTAGATTGAATTCTAGGATTTCTGTTAGGGTTATTCTGATGTCGATTAATTATTTCTTGTTTAGTTGCGCCGAGACCGAGGGTTAGTGGACCAGGCCCGTCGGACCTGTCTCGTGGAGCGCATTAGGTGAGTTACTATATTATATATATATGCTTAGGATGCATGATTTAGAAAATGCATGTTTTATTTTGACTAATTATGCATAAATAACATGATTTATATTCAAGTATATTTTTGGTATATAATAAATTATATACATGTTTTATTAATAAAATATATTTAAAATGTTTTTAAATATATTTTTAGTTTAATTCATGATTTGATTGGATTTATTTGACGTATATATACTCAAAATATACCTGGTTTATGTTTGGTATATTTTTGGTATATATATGGTTTATATTGTTGATTTATTTAAATTCATGCATCATGTATTTGTGAATGAATGTTTTATTATTTATTACTGAAGGATATCAATAGAACGTGCTACCTAGTGGGCAGCACTAGGACCGAGTACGTACCGGTACGCCTATAGTTTTAGGCTTTATTACTAACTTATTTGTGGATATCGATTTGATTATGATTATTGATATATGTGAGATGTGGTTTGTGGGTGTGATTGCTGGAGCTCGGTTGACCAAGTGTCTCGGGGCCAATCACACTGGCAGTCAGACTGCTGGAGCTCGGTTGACTTAGTGTCTCGGGGCCAGTCTACTGTCCATATGGATTAAGTGGATATATTTGGAATCAGTGAGCCTGTATGGCTAGAGTGTTGTTTAACACTATTTTTCTGAGGTTGCGATATTCTAGGGTTCTATGTGATCCTTCATAAAAGTTGATTTTCAGACAAAATATATAAAATGATTTTTCTGCATCTGTATGAACTTGCCTGTATATATACATATTACTCATATACTGTTGACTGTATGCATTATCACTTAGAGTGTATGTATATATACTATAGTAATTCACTCAGTGAGGTCTGACTCCCCTCCGTTGACTATTTTTCAGGAGAGTCAACTTCCTCAGACCTCAGTAGCAGGTCGATACGTCGGATTTCTTCCGCCCCGGCTTCTTTATGTAAATTGTATACTTGAGTCTTATTTATTTCATCTAGATACTGCAGTAGTTGTGATTTTCAGTAGTTGTAAATTAAAGTATTGGATTTTATGTATTTGTTTAAAGAGATGTATTATGTTAAAACTGGATTTGTATAAAGATTATACATTTATGAGATTATATATGTGATGTGATGAGTTTTGAATTATATCCAGTTGTTATGGATGATATTGTAATATTTATGATTTTATTTTCCGCTGCATATTATATTTTTATGGTTATTATTGCATTTTTATTTTATTTTTAGGCTTGCTACGGGTTCCGGATTCGAAAGAATTCCCGTTCCCTAGCGCCGGTCATGGCCCCTGTTTTGGGTCATGACAATTTGTTCCAAAAAAAAAAATTAGATAACTAAGGATACACAAAATTCTCAAAAAAACAAAATCTCCAATTAAATTATCAACAAATAAAACAATACTAATTATCTTGACAATTCCATGAACATATATATAAATCACATATACAATAAGCACAAAAAAAATTGATTCCAAATATGAAACAAAAAAATTTCAAAAGAATAAATTTCATTTAAAAAAATTACTTTCAAGCTATATGTGTTTGAATCATAACATGACAAGTTTACCTAGTTAATTTTAGGTTGTAAATTCCCTCATTTTAATTAATTGTTAAGAAAATTTGAGTTTTTGATATTATTTTAAATTTCAGATACTTATAATATTAAGGTAATATATTGTTTTAATTCTATTATATATGAATAATATTTAGAAAATATACTTTTGGTTGGAGAAAAATATTAAATAAAATATTTAAATTATATTATATTTTGTATTTTATTTTTAAGTCAATATTTAAATTATAAAAATATTTCTAAATGTGTAAATATTGGTACTGAATAATAAAAGAAAATCAATAATACAGTGCAATGAAAAGTGATCCATAATCAATTTTTGTATCAATTACCTCAATTTTCAGAATTTCAAAGCAACAGAAATTTTACAATTTATAACAATCCAATAATCAAGTGCTTATGGAAAGTGATTAATTAAAAAGAACAAATTCCTACTGATAGGAATTAAAGGGATATAGCCAATGTGCACTCCTTTTTTGGGCATAAATCAATGCCTAAAAAAAAAAAAAAGAAATGGCAAAAAAAAAAAAAAAAACTAGTAAAATCCAAGCAGTTAATGCTAAACAACCCACTTGCAGTCTTTGGCAAATAAGCCAGACATTATTACACCAGAAGAAAGGAATATGTAACTAAAAGGTTGCCTTGAAATTTTTTTAGTTTAATTATAGATTTTGAATTTAAATTTCAGGTATGTAATTATTTTAAAATTTTTAAAGTAAATATTTATCTTCATTTAGAATTCTTTTTGAATCGAATCTGAATTAGTAAGATTTTATGAGATATTAAGTATTGGATATTTATAAGATATATATATATATATATAGCAAAATCTATATCAAAAAGCTAAAGCAATGTCCTCCGAAGAAAACGATCTGTAGTTCTGGAATTCTGAAATTTTTTATAAGCAATCACAATTCAAGTTAAAAAAAACAGTGACATAAACCACAACATAGAAAGTGAACTGTAGTTACTTGGCAAATCAGACAATACAAGTTGTAAATTTCCATCTTTTAACACTCGGAATAAGTCAACTGATAAACCCACATAGATACCGATGCTAAAATCAAGAACAAGACTGAGAAAAGAACCTGTAGATAGAAACAACCAAGAAAAGAAGCAGAGAGCAGCAGAGTTGGGTCCTCATGTTGTCTAAATTTTTCCTTTGCTTACTGATAAAGTTAGAGCAAAATTGAATCTACTGCAAGAGAATAAGAAGAGGAAGATGACGAAGAAAGGATGATACTGGAAATGGGAACATAAAAATAGACAAAAAGTTTTGATCTTTATTAAATTCGTAATGAAATGTTAAGTGGACAACCATTACAACATATCAAATCCTCACCATCTCCATCACAACATAATTTATTTCAAATAAAATAAAAAAAATTTTCCGTTTTCTAGTGATAATGGAAAATCAGTCCAGCATTCAAGTCTTATAGAAATCTACTTGACAACATCATTTGTATCATAATCACTACTGTTACTTTGAAATTGCAAGAAATTAGAGGTAAATTTAGATATCTCAGTAACAGCTTTATTACTAGAAAGCAAAGAAAGACCACTCTTTAAGCTACCTCCTATTTCCGCTAGATCATTTTGAATCCCTAAAGGACCTTGTTGTGACTGCAAAGAAGAAGCAGTAACAACAACAGAAGAAGAAGAGTCATCAAACGGATGTGAGTTATTTTCAGACGACGACGTCGCGTAACTAGCGGCCGACTCAATCGGGGTTTCCGGTGATGGGGAAGAAGATGTTGAAGAATCAAAATTGTTGGATTGAAGTGATTTGAAGAACCATTAATGTCTATTGATGGGCAAGATCTTAAAAATGCCAATTGTTCTGGGCATAGCATAAAAAGAAAGAAGAAGGAAGTTGTAGATACAAAAATAAAAAACAATAAAAAAAATAAGGAAGATGGAACAGTGAAAAGGAGAAGAAACAAAGAAAACAAAGAAAAAAAAAAAAGAGAAGAAGAAGAAGAAGCTCTCGCGAGGAAGAGGTGAAGGAAATGAATGAAAATTTGAGTAGATTCGTCAAAATGAATGAATGGAAAAAAAAAAAATGCAGGTAAAGGAAGAAGAGTACATGCAAATTTAAAAAAAAAAGTCACGTGTAAAAGGTAAAATACAAGAAATATTTTAAAAATATAAGACATTAACATTTAATGGCAACAATTTTTTTTAGGTATTTTTGTAAATATTCCCTAAATTTATAGGCCCATCAAACAAAAATCTTGTCTTGCATCGCAGCCCAATTTAAAGGTCTCTTGTGAGTTGTGACGATCTATTTCTGTCAACTTTCAATCCTAACCCTTAGATCAAACATCATAAATAAATAAACTCTCTTCTTCTTTCTTCTTCTTCGTCTGCTTCTTTTTCTTCGCATCTCTCTTTACCCTCAAATTAGCGTCACTTGCAAGCGGCGAGAAAACAGAAACACAATCGGAAGCGAGCGTCCGGCCGGAGAGGGTGATAGAGGGGAAGAGAGAGAGAGAGAGCGAGCTAAGACACAGGAAATTTAGATATGGATCCAGACGCGGTGGCGAAGGCATTTGTAGAGCACTACTACACAACTTTCGACGCGAATCGTTCTAATTTAGCTAATCTTTATCAAGAGGCATCTATGCTGACATTTGAAGGACAAAAGATCCAAGGCGCTCAAAACGTCGTCGCTAAACTCGTTAGCCTTCCTTTCCAACAGTGTAAGCACAGCATCACTACCGTCGATTGTCAGCCTTCTGGTCCTGCCGGTGGTATGCTTGTATTTGTCTCCGGTAATCTTCAGCTTGCCGGGGAACAGCACGCTCTTAAGTTTAGCCAGGTGATTGTGTTTTTCTTTTGTTTTTTTTTTAATTTGATTTTTATCTATTTATTATTATTATTATTTTTTGTTAAGCCTTTTTCATGTGTGTTTCTGGATTGATCTGCCCCGGATCGATGGATCGGTGTTAGATATTTCTAGGTTGAAGTCTCGATCTCCTTCAAATTGAGTTTGGATGAATTGGCTGATGTGCTAGGGTTTCTGATTTATCTCGTTTTAATTCTTATTTTTTATGTGTAGATATAGGATTGTTCTAGATCTTTAAATTGCGAATGATTATTGATAAATATTTCGAGTTAAATCTATATTTAGATCAAGTCATGTGCTTGTGTTTGATTATAGATTTTGATTTAAAGTTTTAGATCTTTAATCTAAATTCAAACCCAATACTTGACTATTGTTTGTCTATATCAGTGGTGTTTTTGAAGTGCATGAATGTTTATATGAAATGAATTGATCTTGGAATAAATAAACGGAGACAATTAATATGTACCTCAGGAACTAAACTTTCTTTGAGATTTAATCCTGATTGTATACTTCTTGAATTTCCGCTGAGTTGATGGACACAATTATTAAGCTTAATTTGTAGAGAACAAGAGTTTGTTTTCTTTTGATTAAGGATTGCGTAATGGTGTTTTGCATCTCCAATCAATGCATTAGTTTGTGTTTAATGAAATATAGTCTGTTTAGCATCCATCTAAACCTTAATTAGGATTTGTGCAGATTAATTTTCAACTCCTAATCGCTAATGTTATGATGCCTGCTTATGGATGTTTTGAAAATTCAGTTATCATAATTATTCATGCTGATATATTAAAGTTCTTCATGATAAGGCTACACTTTCATGACTTCAGTTCGGATTAGGTTTGTTTTCTTTTTACATGTTTTGTTTAGGCAGTTTTTCATCCCGCTTTAGTAGTTTTGTGTCTGTTTTATTATTGTTTATGTTTTTCTGGGACCATTAATTGTGTGATATACTATCCTAACTGAATTTCCTTCTTGTGTGCTCATCTCTCAGATGTTCCATTTGATGCCAACACCACAGGGAAGCTTTTATGTGTTGAATGACATCTTCCGGTTGAACTATGCATGAAGACTCAACCATTTAAAGACTTTATTTGGCCAAAATTTTCAGAAATGAAATCACTTTGCTCATCTCTTTCTGTTTTTAGACATTTCAAGTGAAAACTGTGATTTTTGTTTGGTTATGTTTAATGTTTTTATGTGCCTTATTGTCTCGAAAAAAGTCGGAGATGCTTTGTCATGATTGGTTGAATTAGTAAAGATACTGTCGTGGATTACTAGTTCAAGGATTGGGTGTTGGAGATTCAGAACTTTCGTTTTAGTTAATTTAAAACTAAAGATTCCTGAAATTGGCCATTTAGAACAATTTGCATAATTGCATATGATGCCTTGTGTATTATATTTGATAAGCATGAATATATGCTTAATAGCCATTGTCGTTGATTTGAGTTTCTGTTATCCCTGCTCAGTGAATGGACCTGTTGCATATGATGATAGTGTGTCATATGTAATCTTGCAACTTGCAAGAACATAATGCCATGGCCGGAAGTCAACTGATTAACTCGTTTATGGAATAGCATGTTTTAATTGTTAATGCAGGATAGTCAAGCAGCGATCAATTAAATCTTTGGCTAATGCAACTTGATAGCTGAAGCACTAAATCATTATCATAGTGCTGTCACAAATGTCAACACAAAAGGTTAAAGGAATATTTTCACTGTGCACGTCTCTGCAGTCGGCGACTGAGTCAATTTTATTCTATGAAAAGCACTGTATGCGCAATTTTTTCAAACATTCAGTCCCCAATTTCCCTAAATGTCTCAGTTTTGTGGCTTTTCCTGCAAATTGGGTTCAGTTGCGGACTTGCATTTCAGGGGCCTAAGAACTAGCAATCATGCATCCTGTCACACAAGCTTATTTTCACATCTTATTTTTCAAAACGAAAAAAAATAAAATGCAGCAGAACAATTGCGCACAGGTTTCATTTTCCTGGTTTTGATTGACAATACAATAGAATAATACTAATTCTCCCCACCATGAAAGCCCAAGTCAGGCATATGAAGGGAAGATGCTTCGTTAGGCTCATCCTTTTCTGCATCTTTTCCATTTTTGCCTGGAGGTTTTATCATCCCAGCAAGAATACCTCCAAAGGATCTAAAAGGGTGGCTGAATCCCTCTTTAAGTTTTAGAATAAGAGAGACTTCAGATAGTTGCCAAGCCAAAGTGATGACAATCAATGCTGAAACAAGACACTGAGTCACAACATTCTGCCTCTTCACATATTTTAGCTCTTTAACTATTTCTTCGTCAATTTCTCCTCTATCTTTCTCATTTCGAAACCCCACAACCTCACCAGCTGAACCACAATCTACCTCATCCTCTGATTCCTTAATAGCGCTGCTGCTCTCTTTCAGTTCTTCCAACTGTTTAAACACAAGATGTAGATTTTGGGTTGTTCTCAATTCAATTAAAGATCAATATAAGAACACAAGACAAGCGAATTGATTATAGGGGATAATACCTCTAAAAGCAATCTCTTGAGGAGGACCTGATCATTATCTTCTTCAAAACTACCACCAGAAGCTTCGTTATTGTTCTTTTCTGCTAAGAGTTTCTTGATTGCCTGATCAATGAGCTCCAGTTTTTGAGCTGATTCCATAGCCTTATTATTGCCAGTCTGCCACTATTATCTATTCGCTACTTTTTGTGATTGATCTTTCAGATAAAAGAAAAAAATGATAACACCTTTCTAGAGAAAACGTAAAATCGTCTCAAGTCGAAATTTCTATAGTGGGCGAGGATATCATCATTGCTCATGGTCCACTTGCAGCTAATTGGGTATCATATAATATTCAACCGCCCATACGTCTTGTCGTCTCTTCTATGATTTTGGCCTTTTTATTCATGTAATTGAGTTGGTAGGCTGTCATTCTGCCTCTTGAAAATCAAATAGATTACAAATTCAATTAAAAAAAGAAAAACTGTTTTTCGTAAATTAGCTGCAGCTAGTTAATAAGAAATTATACGCTTAAAAGTTCTATCGAATAAAATTATAAAAACATATCTACAAATCGTCTTAACCTATTAATTTACCTCAATTGCGGATTTTCTAATTGCACAATGAAAATATAACTTTCTTCATTTTCTCTCAATTTTTATTCCTTCAGACTAAATTTCTTTCAATTATCTTGATTACCCATTATTAAAAGAAAAAAAAAAATCCAAAGGTCAAAGCAACATTAAAAGCAAACGCTGAAGTTCAACCCTCAGCACTGATAGATATCTGCTTTAAGGGGAGACCCATACACAGTGAATTTCCATATTTTCATGTAGAAGCCACACCATAAGAAGGTTAGCATACATAAGCCACACTCATATGAATCAATTTACAGCAACTACAAGAAGCATTTACAGAAACCACAATATGTGCAAATAATTTCTACTATGAATGCAGCAAGCTATTATACACAAACTGAATAAACTCTGAAAATCATGTAGCAGGAAACTTAAGATTGGTCAAGGTCACAAGGAGATGGAATATAAGTTAGCAAGTTAGGAGCTGCTCCTATTCGAAATTGTGTATGCTGTCTTTTTCCATATCAGACGAATCCGGCAGGGAAGTGGATGTTACTGCTTCACTCGATTCACTGAGTTCTGCCTGAAAGAATTGTTACACATAATACATGATTAGCAAAACAACTTCTAATTTTAGATAATGTAACTGAGAGATCTACCATTCAAAACTGACATAGAATGTCCAGAGAAGAAAAATGGTTGGTAAATTATATCATTTCATCATTTATTTGCTGGGATGGATTTCCTGCCATGCCGATTGACGTTGGAAAACCCCTAGAGAGTGCTAGTTGGTAATGCAAAATTTATACTCATTTGAGCAACTTATCCCGTACAAAATAGCTATTTAAAAAGTAAACAATTGAATGCCAATTGCTTCTTGTCAGTTACACAGACTGCAGAGCAAACTGACGCTTAGAAATCATATAATAATTAATTCATCATGGTCTACAGACAATTCTCAGATTTTATGTCAGAAAAAGATTTGCTATCCACTTACTTTGGCTTGACGATAACGTTCAAGCATTCGGTGATATTGCTGACGTGCCTCAGGAGAATCAACCATTGAAAGCACACATGATACAGCCTCACCAATAGCTCCATCAACCTTTTGCTTGCGGAACACCTTGAGAATATCTTCATCTTCACTTTCATCAATGGGTTCTGCATCATTTCGGAAACCTCGCAATCCAACTCCTTTGCGTCTCCACCGCAGCACAACCTTATCTAGAATTCCAACAGCCCAACAGATAACTTTGTAGTGCTTCCTAACTTGATAGCCTCTCACATGAGCCTGTCCAAAAAGATAAGTCAATAGTCTATCAGTCCAAACAATATTCTGTTTATGCAAGCTGATACAGGAACATGTGCCATGTCCCAGTTTCAACACATCTTCATATTTTTCAAGCACACAGAAAGCAGATATTTGAGCAGGGACAAACCTGTATCTTTACAACTTTCTGTCGAAGTGCTAGAAAATCTTTGCGACCTTTCCATCCTCTATATTTCTTCTGAATAGATAAAGCAGCTGAGTTGTAATCGCGTGCATTGCGAAAGGCCAGCTTTGACACAGCAGAAAGTGTTTGAATGTCACCAGCATTGACACCATACTCATCTATACTATTAGCAGTGCTAACAGCTTCATTTTGCTGCCGCTTCCTAAAAGAATGTGCTCTGAAAGCAGATTGTATTCGTGCAGCAGCCTGAGCAGCATTCCGGACTGCAGCCAAGGTATCTTTCAGTGAAACCTGATCTTCATTGGCAGCAAAGCTCCTCTTTTCAATGCTGTGTACAGTTCTCTCAGCTTCAACCTCTGCAGATCCTTTAGAAAGCGCATTTTCTTCTAATATAAGGGATGAAAGATGGCTAGTTAGTGCCAATTCTGACAGATAACCTGCAAGCCCCTTGAGCCCATTGTCAGCAGCAATGGATGCTGGTGTTTTACCAATAGGATCCTGTGAAGTGGGATCTGTGACGGCCCCAGCTGATGCACCAGAGGCTACAAGGGCTGCAACCATTTTTTCCCTGTCACACAAAACAATATGACACCATACAGAAAACCTGTTGGGATCTACTAATAGTTTTGCATGAGAGTTAACTCAGACATGACATAGATTATACAAACAAGGGGAAATAATTCTCTTAAAAAACTACAGAAAATAAGAAAAGGAAAGCAATGAATAGTTACAGTAGAGAGTAGATGTTAGCATGTTACTTTACCTTCCAAAACGAGCAGCCCAATGAAGAGCAGTCCATCCATTAATGTCACGGAAATTTATACTGACTCCATGACTAAGAATTGGATTCAAGGCCCACTCAAACCCCAACCCAGCAACCATGTGTATGATCCCCTGATCTTTCTTGGACAAGGTACAGCTGGGTTGATTTTGTATTTCTTGGGACTTGGAAAAAAGCCAATGCTGCAACTTGTCTTTTAGAAGCTGTTGCAGAAGCCAATCAACAGTGCCAGATGATGTTCCATTGCCAAATAATAGAGCCTCTATCACACTACCCCATGAATCGTCAACCGTTTTTAATTTTCCCAATAGGTCAATTCCTGTTTCTATGTTGTCTTCTTTGTGCAAAGAGGAATCAGACAGAAGCAGCTGCACAAATCTGACAAGTAACAACAGTTCTTCTGGACTCTTAGCTACTTCCATTCCGGAGTTGCAATGAGTACAGATACCACTCTTAGACCGATATTCAAATTCTCTGATCTCACTGCATGACTCTCGATTGCCAGTACTAATGCACAAAGTGACCTTTCCCGGAAGATTGGGAGGGGCTTCGCAGGAGAGAACACCTTCTTGAATTATTTCAATAGGAACCTCCACATCACCAAACATGCATGTCCATGCAGATTCTGATGGATCGCAGAGAAAAGATCCAATAACAATGACCTGCATCAAGAATCCATAAAATTGGCAGTTATTACAAAGAGAAACTCATTGCAACAGCAGATGCAGCAGAAAACTAACTAAAAGGAAATACAGAAGTATTTACAGTGGCATAAAAGTGATAAAAAGCTGTGGCGAGTACACCAGGCACTTAAACCAATAATGTTCGAAATATATCTAATCACTGAAAAGGTATGTAGAAATTGGAACTCAAAAGTTCCCTGCAAACCTAGTTCAACTAAAGAAAGACTACTCTGAGCAAATGAAACCATCTGGGCTTGCAAATGACATAATTAAGCAACTGACTTGAATGATAATCATCTTAACAAGTTAAATACTCTAACCTATCTAATGAGCCTGGAGTAGATTTGGATGTTCCGTGCAAGTTACAGTGTAGAATATAATTGCTCAAGGGCATAGGTTACTTTAGTTTAGCCCAGAGAATAGGGAAGTAGGGACTATCACTAGAGATTGACAGCAGTGGAAAATATGCTGTTGTTGGTCCTATTTTTAAATGAAAGACAATCAGCCAAGAGCATTGCCAAATATTATGCTCTAATCAACTTCTTGGGATCCAATAATGCATCCTGTTCTCCTACTCAGCAATTTAACATTGAAAATCAGGAAACAATAAATGAATTAAAAAAGCATAGTTGAAATGTTATTAATTATAACTCTGTTAAGCCACATCAAAGAAGAAGCTTATTTTGACAAGTCCTGGAGGAAGGAGTTAGTTGAGTCTTTTAAACCATACAACAGATCCATTCTTGGAATAATATTAAAGTCTCAAAGAATAAAAAGGTCAAATTCCACAAGGTACAAGACTGATAAGGAATTTTTCGGGGCATACCCTTGTAGCTTCAGTGGTATAACACCATTCTGGAGATATTTCACGGATTGTGAATTTCTGCTGTTGTGCAACAGTCAAATTTGAGTTTGTTTCAATTGGCACTCCAAGCTGACCTTGTTCAATTAGCAATGCATAATATTCAGGATTTGAGTCACAAGTTTCCATGACGGGGTAAATAGGAATGTCAAAACTCTCAACTTCTTGAGGCATCAACATAGAAGCTGGCAATATGAACAGCAATCAAGGCTTAGTAGCAATTTGCAACACTGTGAAAACAAAATCATTACCAAAAAGGCAGAAGAAAACATACAATTTCCACTATTATTTCCATTGAAATTTAGCCAATGAGAGTAATCATATTCTTCAGCTGGTTCACTTGATGAAGGCTGGGGCTCTTCCTGTACAAGTGTTGCTATATCATTATTATGAACAATTATTGACATTACTCCCAGAATTCTAAATTTGTTTGTAACAGTAAAACAGTTTTCACATTGCCATCTACATGTATGTACAGAAGCTCATGGAAGAGTGAACCCCAGCATGACTAGAAGTTAAGAACTTAAGCTATAAAAAGGACAATATGCAGTCCATTCATTATGACCAGGAAATCATAAATACAACAAGAGTCTAAGTGCTTCACCTGATAATCCAGCAACTCATTCCAAGACTCGGACTCTTTACTTCCATCTGCAAGTTGCTGTGGATATGACTGATGGTAGATGCTAGAGTTACCTATAAGAAACCAAGCCATTAGCAACCTCTTTCTACCAATTTTCTAATTAATTTCATTTACATATCAAAAAAGAAAATAAGTAACATAGAATTTATATAATAAGAAATAGCTACGGAAGTAGATCAACATGATGTCTGTTAAACTGCAAATATAACCTTGTCCTACTAGCGAAAAATAATAAATTGGAAAGAAGTTTTTCTTGCAAAAATGTCTAATGCTTTCCTAGCCCAGAACTCAAAAAGGAACATTCAGTTCATGTTGGACAATGACATAAATAGCATTTTCCCTCCAATTCAATGCACTAAATATCTTGAAAAAGAACAACCTTTCATCCATCATCAATGAAGTCTTGAAAGTCCTAGACAACATAGTGCCACTTCCCAGCACAACAATGCAATAAAATGATTAACTTTACACCTCAACAGCATATGAGCTTTTTCCCCTTTTCAATTTAAACACAAGATATGAAAATTATATGATGAAATCAGCAAGAATCAAGCACAGCCAAACAAACATGTGGTTAAGAAACTAGAACAACAATTTAAGACACATTTTAATGAATTAAAGTCAAGTAAAATGCCATGACAAACCTCCATCCTGAAGGTGAGCAAGGTTGTTGGCCTGAAGCCGCATCCTGTATGTCCACCATAACCATGATTATTTGCACTGTATTCTGGTCCATCCTTGTATGCCAGAAGTTCTGGATCATTTGTGGCTGCTTCTGGATTGTAGACTGGAGCAATTTCATTGATACTGTCCTCATTCAAACTCAATTGCTCCTCCAGCTTTCTCAAAAATTGACTAACCTCATCTTTCCTAGAACTAGTCAATTCTGCTGTAGTTTCCAATCCACCATGGACTATCTCCGAACTGACTTCCACAGAGCCTGGACTAGATGAATTATGATATGGGTCATGTAAATCACTAACTGCGGAGGTAGAATCTCGATTTTGAGTCATATTAGAAGTTGGACTTGGACTGAAAGCAGAAGGTGATGACTGTGCAGCAGAGCCAGGAGTGGACTTCCCCTATAAGCATAAATGCCACCATCCATATTAATTTGAATCTCAATACATGCAGCACGGAATACCATTTCAAATGTTGATGTTAAATAAATTTCTTTCCACATCAAGTGAAGCATTTCATACAATGGCAAGGCAGAGAACACTGACAGAGGCCCACAAAAAATGAAAATGCAAATAGGTTGTAGGGGAATTCATCCAAACATAGCAGTAGATCAAAATCAGAAAATCTGTGCATGGCATGGTGAAAATTCAGATAAAAGAAAAAGCATTTTTTGACGAAAATAATTAGATAGAGATTTTGAGGGATGGCCAACATGGTCTAGTTACATGACTAAAAGGGATATGAAAGATAAACGACACCATGAAGTTGCGCATTCACTGTCTGCTTCCGGAGACTTACCTCCTTAATCTCTCTATAATGAACAAGAACAATATGCTCATATGCCCTGCCAAGATAAGCAAAATATAAGCACAAACAGCTGATTACATTATCAACATTTTGTACTGCATGTTACATTATCAACATTTTGTACTGTATGTTACAAAGCAAGATCTACTATGAATAAAGTTTATGACTAGTAAATACTATAAAAAAAAAAGCCCGTCTTTCATTTTCATTCCTATATATATGGAAAACACTTAGTCACTTCCACTTCTACCTCTATCAGAATTTCATAATCCCATAAGAAATTCTCTACGATCCTAAAACACAAGCATATCATGAAAATTAAAAGACAAGGGAACGAAAGACTCACGGGTCAAGCATCCAGTAGCTACGTCTCTGAAAATATGGATTTTGTTCTCCATGAGCATAATAACAATTTAAAGCTTCAACATTTCCGACCTACTCATACCAAAAAAAAAATCTATCTCATTTAATGAAATTACACAAAACATAATCAACAATACATCACAACATTAAAAAAAACCAAACCTCAATTAAACACAACAACAAGATTACCTTAAGTCGTTCATGTGCTTCACCAACAGTTCTACCGTCCTTCTTTTTACGCCAATTATGACCATCTCTACGAAAGAACCTCAGCACTCTTTTATTGAATAGAAACAACGATCCACCTGTTTGGTGGCATAGAAACAAAAATTAAAATTAATTAAACATTAAATTAAACAACAAAAACTTCAATTAATTTAATTAATTACTAGTTGGCTTTTGTGGTGGCTCGTGATTAAGCTGATACTTTTCGTGATTTTGCAATATAAAATGCACTTCTGCTGGCTTTAACCATCGCGTTTGTGCTTCTTGAAACAACACATTTATATCATATCCTCCTGTATCAAAATCACCAACCTTTCGTTTCAGCTCTCAAAAACGCAGCAATCTGAAATATAAAACGACAGAGGAGGCAGAACTCTTCACCTGAGTGCGACATATCGGATTCCCAGGTACTTCTGTACGGGACGAATTGCAGACAAATCACTTCACTTCCAGCACATGGTCCGAAACGAAACAGAAGCGAAGCTGCGGCTGCAACTGGTTGATACCGTACGAGTTCCTTGAACCGGATCGCGGTGGTGTTATATAGCTGCACGGATCAGAGTTTCAGAGAAATATCTAGGTGCTGCTTGCTGCTTTCGACTGTACGCTGAAAAAATATCAAAGTTTCAGGTCAGCTAGTTTCAGGAGAGGTCAATTAAAGGCTGTGGTGTGTTGTTGGCTGTTGACTTGACCGCTTCCTCTTATGAATTCTGGACCGTTGGATCTAACCGTTGTTGCATTTAATGGCCAACGTTGATAGTAACCTACTAAAGACTAGAGGATGACAATTTGCCATGACATTTTTATAAGTTGAAAACTGTTGTGAAATAAAGATTGAATTACTTATTTTGTTATAGAATTAAACTTGAATTTAGTAGTATTTAACTAGAAGAAAAATATTTTATAGTAGAATGATTTTGAGAGAATTTAGAAAGAGTTTGGAGAGAATTTAGAGAACTATAATATTGAAAGAATTTGGAAAGTAATCTATCTTTTCTTCTTCTTAATCTTAACATCCTCATTAATGAATTTCAATCCTTTTATATAGAGATTTTCTTTTCACTATTTGAGAACTATTCTCTCACAAGCAATATATTGTTCATTCACATTCATAATACTCCCCCTTGAATAACAATATTTTGCAACTGCCTCGTTAAAACCTTGCTAAATAAAACTTAGTGGGAAAAACTTTAGCTTAAGGAAAAAGAGTACAGTGCATGATATTCTCTCCCTCAAGTTGATATGTATAATCTTCCTTCACATAGTATGTAGATGTCGCATTCCAATATCGTGAACGTGCTTTCTAAAGATTGTAGTTGGAAGTGCCTTTGTGAAAAGATCAGCTGAATTATGGCTAGACTGAATATACTTGATATCTATATGATTGTCTTTTATTAGTTCTTGAGTGTATGAAAAGAATCTTGGAGGTATATGTTTGGTTCTATCACTTTTGATATATCCTTCCCTTAACTGTGCAATGCATGCTGCATTATCTTCATATAAAATTGTTGGACTTTTGTTGACTGGAAAACCACAAGATTCTTCAATATGATGTGTCATTAATCTAAGCCACACACACTCTCTACTTACTTCATGTAGTGCAATAATTTCAGAATGATTTGAGGAAGTAGTGACAAGCGTTTGTTTCTGGGAACGTCAAGAAATTGCAGTTCCATTATTTGTGAACACATAGCCTGTTTGAGATTTTGTTTTATGAGGATCAGATAAATGCCCTGCATCTGCATAACCAATCAATTCTTGTTTTGAATTGTTAGAATAAAATAAACCCAAATCAACATTTCCTCGAAGGTATCGAAGTATATGTTTGACCCCTTTCCAATGCCTTTTTGTTGGAGCTGAACTGAACCTTGCTAATAAATTGACTGCAAAAGAAATGTCAGGTCTAGTACAATTAGCAAGATACATTAGAGCTCCAATGGCACTGAGATATGGAAATTCAGGACCAAGAATTTCTTCATTTTCTTCACAAGGTCAAAATGGATCAGTCTCAATATTGAGTGATCTAACGACCATTGGAGTACTTAAAGGATTTGCTTTATCCATATTAAAGCGTTTCAAGATCTTTTCTGTGTAATTTGATTGATGCACGAATATCCCATTGTGCATTTGCTCAATCTGTAAACCAAGGCAATACTTGGTTTTTCCAAGATCTTTCATTTCAAATTCTTCCTTTAAGTATACTGTTGCTTCATGGATCTCATTTTCTGTTCCAATGATATTCAAATCATCAACATATACAGCTATAATCACAAATCCGGATATTGTTTTCTTAATAAAAATGCATGGGCAAATAATATTACTCACATATCCTTTATTAATCAAATAATCGCTTAAACGATTATACCACATGCGCCCAGACTGTTTTAACCCATATAAAGATCTCTGGAGCTTGATCGAATACATTTCTTTGGGTTTTGTACTTAATGCTTCAGGCATTTTAAATCCTTCAGGGATTTTCATATAAATGTCATTATCAAGTGATCCATACAAATAAGCAGTCATAACATCCATAAGACGCATTTCTAATTTCTTAAAAACTACTAGGCTAATCAGATACCTGAACGTAATTGCATCCATAACAGGAGAATACGTTTCATCATAATCAATTCCTGGCCTTTGTGAAAAACCTTGAGCTACAAGTCTAGCTTTGTACCTTATTATTTCATTTTTCTCATTTCTCTTTCGTACAAAGACCCACTTGTATCCTACAGGTTTCACATTTTTAGGCATAGGAATAATTGGCCCAAAAACATTTCGTTTGTTTAGTGAGTCCAATTCAGCCTGCATAGCATCTTTCCATTTTATCCAATCATGCCTATTTTGACATTCCATGACTGATTTTAGTTCAGGATCATCTTTGTCATTTATGATTTCACATGCAACAGTATATGACAATGTTTCATGACTTTCTTTATTTTCTATTTCTTCAGGGATATTTTCCTCGCTATCAATATGATTATCTACTCCCTTTCTCTTTCGAGGATTTTTATCCTTAGAACCAATTGGTCTTCCACGCTTCTGGCGTGTTTTAGACTCATGAGTGTCTTTATTCTCAGATTTTATTTCTGGAATTTCAATACGAGCAGGAGCATTGGCTACTGGTATATATGATTTAGTCACTCTTTTTGTATCAGTAAATGCATCTGGCAATTGATTTGCAATTGGTTGTAAGTGCACAATCTTTTGCACTTCTAATTCACATTGTTTTGTGTGAGGATCCAGATGCAATAATGATGGTTCATTCCATGAAATATCCTTTTTCACTTCTTTCTCCCCTTTTCCTAATGTTGGGAAAACAACCTCATTAAATTGGCAATCAGTAAAACGTGCTGTAAAAACATCACTAGTTAGAGGTTCAAGATATCTAATAATCGAGGGTGTTTCAAACCCAACATAAATTCCCAATCTTCGTTGAGGACCCATTTTTGTGCGCTGAGGTGGCGCAATGGGTACATATACTGCACAACCAAAAATTTTGAGATGGGAAATATTTGGCTCTTGACCAAATGCCAATTGTAGTGGGGAGTATTTATGATATACACTAGGTCTGATGCGAATTAATGAAGCAGCATGTAGGATTGCATGACCCCAAACTGAAATGGGAAGCTTTGTTCTCATTATTAATGGTCTAGCAATAAACTGAAGTCGTTTAATCAATGATTCAGCTAAACCATTTTGAGTATGTACATGGGCAACGGGATGCTCAACAATGATTCCAGTAGACATACAATAATCATTGAATGCTTGAGATGTAAATTCACCAGCATTATCAAGTCTTACCCTCTTGATTGTATAATCAGGGAATTGTGCTCGTAATTTAATAATTTCAGCAAGCAACCTTGCAAATGCAACATTACGAGTTGACAATAGACAAACATGTGACCATCTACTAGATGCATCAATTAATACCATAAAATATCTGAATGGTCCACATGGTGGGTGAATTGGCCCACATATATCACCTTGAATTCTTTCAAGAAACATAGGTGATTCATTTTGAATTTTAGATGGTGAAGGTCTCAAGATTAATTTTCCAAGAGAACAAGTTGTACATGGCATTTCATTTGATTGAGGAATTCTTTGCCCCTTCAAGGGATGCCCATGTGAATTCTCAATTATCCTTCGCATCATTACTGATCCAGGATGACCTAATCTGTCATGCCATAAATTTATTATTGAAGGATCATAAGATTTTTCTTTTACTGCCATATTTGATTCAATTACATGTATATGCATGTAATGCAATCCAGTAGGGAGTTTTGGCAGTCTTTCCAATACTTGCATTTTTCCTGATTCATAGGAAACTATATTTAAATATTTGTTACCATTTATAGTAATAGATTGGGTATCACACCCATTTCGATATATGTCATCAAAACTCAACAAATTTCTTGTTGATTTTGGTGAAAACAAAGCTTCATCAATTATAAACTTTGTTCCATTTGGTAACATAAATTTAGCTTTGCCAATTCCTTCAATCAGATCTACAGGACCTGATATTATTTTTACAACTGCCTTTGTGGGCTTTATTTCAGAGAAATAATCTCTATTTTTTAAGATAGTATGTGTAGTACCACTATCTGGTATGCAGAGATCTCCAATATTGTCTTTATGCTGAGTACAATCCATATTAAACTTCAAAATAGATAAACACAAAATTAATCAATTAAGGTAAAAATATAAAATAATTATAAAGTAGGACATTTTATTTAATTTAAAAATAACATACATAACAATAACATATTCTTCAGAATCAAATAAGTAATAACAATATACTTAAAATTATAGATGTCTCAATTTCCATTGTCAGTAAAATCATCAGTAAAATCAGAAACATATAAATGAGTTGTATCATTAACATGAGTATGATGCTCATTGAAGTTTATTTCCTTTTCTTTGTCTTTCAATGATGCCTTATAAAGTTGGCAAAGATGTGGTGGTGTTCGACAAATTCGTGACCAGTGTCCTTTACTACCACATCTGAAACACACAGTTTCAGACTTATATTGAGGCCTTTCTTGAACACCACTGATGACTGATTTTAACTTCTTTTGAGGTTGAGTCTGAGTTTGTTGTGGAGTATTATTATATTTATTTCCACGACCATGGCCAAAGAATTGACCTCTTCCACGTCCACGACTTCTACCTCTCCCACGTCCACGACTATTGTAATTTTTATATCTGGAATAATTTGTAGCAATTTGCTTCTGGAAATGCTATTGAGCCAGTGGGACGGGATTGATGATTTTTCATCAAGAGTTCATTATTTTTCTCAGCTACCAGTAGGCATGAAATTAGTTCAGAATATTTTTTAAATCTCTGCATCCTGTATTGTTGTTGCAGTGTAACATTTGATGCATGAAATGTGGAGTAAGTTTTCTCCATCATATCCTCATCTGTGACTGTCTGTCCACAGAATTTTAATTGTGATACTATTCTGAACATTGCAGAATTATAGTCACTCACTTTTTTGAAATCTTGAAAGCGTAAAGCTCTCCATTCATCAGTGACTACTGGTAGTATTACATCTCTTTGATGATCATATCTGTCTTTTAGATCCTTCCAAAGAACACTTGGATCTTTGACAGTCAAATATTCACATTTTAATCCTTCATCAAGATGACGACGGAGAAAAATTATAGACTTGGCTTTATCTTGCAATGAGGTGTTATTATTTTCTTTTATGGTATCAATTAACCCCATTGATTGAAGATGCATCTCTACATCTAGAATCCAAGACATATAATTTTTTCCCGTGATGTCAAGAGCAACGAACTCAAGCTTTGCTAGATTTGTCATTATGATAACTAATAAAAAAAATAACTCAATTAGAATTCATAAATTTGATGACTACTAAAAAAAATCAAACATGATCAGAATTTACTAATTAATTATATCATGAATGAATATTGCAAGAAATAATAGTGGTACAAAAAATGATACAATAATACTTAAAATTATATCAAATAGAAAATCATCTTCCATATTAATTATTCCTAAAACTATTATAATAGTCATGATCAAAACACAAATATAAATATACCAAATCATGTTTACAATGTAGAGTAAAGAGAGAAAGAGAAAATGTATGAATTTGTGTGAATGAATAACATTTATAGCTCATCTATTTATAATGAAAAATATAGCCGTTTATTACCGTTATATTACCGTTGGTAATAAAAATATAGCCGTTAGAATTTTTTTTTTTTTAATATAATATATTGAGAAATAAATTATATAAAGTAAAATCAATAAATAATGTTGATATGATTATTTATAGCAAGTGAGTTAACATAACGATATGTATAAATATGGGGCAAAACCGTCCATTAATATAAAATGGGGTATAGCCTTCCATTAACATAAATAATAAAAAATAAATGTGCATAAATATAAATTGGTAGGAGGCATAGCCATCCATAAGGTTAAAACCATTTCTAGCAATATTTGCATCAATGGTGTAGTTAGTAAAACAAAATAAAAATAACAATTAATATAAAGTTAGATTGAAGAAATAAATATAAATATATAAATTAGTAGGAGACATAGCCATCCATGATAATATATAATCAACTAATATATTCATAAATATTAAATATTAAGAAATATGTACCTTATTGTTTTGATCGAGAGCTTCTCGTGTTGATAACGTGTTGTGAAATAAAGATTGAATTACTTATTTTGTTATAGAACTAAACTTGAATTTAGTAGTATTTAACTAGAAGAAAAATATTTTATAGTAGAATGATTTTGAGAGAATTTAGAAAGAGTTTGGAGATAATTTAGAGAACTATAATATTGAAAGAATTTGGAGAGTAATCTATCTTTTTTTCTTCTTAATCTTAACATCCTCATTAATGAATTTCAATCCCTTTATATAGAGATTTTCTTTTCACTATTTGAGAACTATTCTCTCACAAGCAATATATTGTTCATTCACAAGCAATATATTGTTCATTCACATTCATAATAAAAACATATATTTTTTTTCCTTTTTCTTTTTTTTTAAAGTAATCCATTTTCTACAAGTTGACAGTTAAAAAAAATATATTTTTAAACTATAAAGATTTTTTTTGGGTATAATATCTAAGTCAATTTGCGTTACAGCATATTAATTTTTTAATCAAATTGAATTAAATTTTTGAAAATAAATAACTGTTGATAGGAAGTTGAGCTCGTGTTTTAATATATACTGTCGTATTAAATTATTTATTATTTTTTTTCACTATTTTTATAGTGATGCTTGAATTGAACTACATTAATAAAAATTAGTACTAACAATTTAGATAAAATTTTTTTTAATGAATTCTTATTGCTAATTTAAAAATATATATTGTAATTTCATTCAAGATGGCAGACAGATACTTATAGTTTTATTAGATCGAATTGTGTTAATTAAAGTTTAATAGTCTCCAAATAATTAAAATTTATAATCTTTATATATTTTAAAAAAAGGGTATTTAACTTTCTGTGATATAATTTTCAATGATATTTTTAATTTTTAAAATTATCATTCACAAGATAAATATAACTGTATTTTCTAAAAAAAATAACCATATAAATGTAATTATTTCAAAATTTGAATTGAAATAATTTATAAAATAAATAATTTTTTTAGTATTTATTTCTCAATTTATGACATTTGTATCCAGAATTATATTTAAAGAAATTTAAATTTGTTATTATTTGCATTAATAAATATTAGTTATAAATATATGCATATATAGGGAGATTATTATAATTTTAAAATTAAGCAAAACGTGATTTATATTCAATAAAATAAACCCTTTTTTTTTGACACAAAAATAAACCAATTTGGTGAGGGAAAAAGGTTAGATTATCATTAATGTTGAATAGATGTAGGTGGTATTATGTTATATATATTGATAAAAAAATTAAATATTTCAACATAGCTAGTAAACTAAAGAAATATTTCAATAAAAATATATATATAGGACAGCTCTCCACTCCATATTATTGTATATTATAATAAGCGCAACTCCATATGGTTTGCTTTTGCTTTTTTTCACATAGACATAGACCAGAAGAAAACAAACATGCAATGCAAGCAGAGCTGGAGCACATCATCATCTTATCATTTAAAGTGGGCTCTGCTCTGCAAATGACACCAATTAGCAAACTAGTTTAGTCCTTGCAAGCTTGAATTGTTGAAGAAATCCTTTATAGGTGGTCCTGGCTCTTTTGGCCCAACAACAGTCATACAATACCTATCTAATCTTAGAAATGCCTTGGCTGAGGGTAAATTTTTTCACTTCAATTTAAATTTGAAAAATTATTGCTTACTTCTTAATATCATATCAATGGCTAAGTTGAAATCTTTAAAATCACTATTTTTTTTTTTTTATCAAAATTTAGTTCATCTTTAAAATTGATCTGAATCGCTTAAAGTTAGAAAATTTGCTAAATTTGGAAAATCCAACAATCCAAATACTCAATCCTAGATTTAACATATTTGTAGCTCATAAAATATTATTCAAACATTTTAAATAATGTTAAAAAATATTAATCAATTTTATTTTTATATCTAAACAACGTATTCATAATCTATTAAATTTTGACTGATTCAATTCGATTCGGATAAAATCATAAAATAAAAATCTCTTAATATTTTATTTAATATGACTGCATGTATTAGAATTCAAATATCAAATTTAGCTTAAATAAGAAATTTTTCTCAAAAGATTTAAATGGTTTAATAAATTTTATTTTTAACAAGGTGGAATGTATAAATATTTTATAAGTTGAGAAGGCAAATGGTGCCCGATTTAAGGGGCTTTTCATGTATTAGGCCGCTAAGTTACTCATCTTGTTGGAAGCTTTCACGTTACTGTAGTACCCAGCCACACACTGCCTGAGAATCACAATTCACAAATGGGACGGTGGAATCTCAAGTGACTTAACCTTCCAAACTTCCGCCCCCACACTCCACAAAACAAATACCGATCTCTCATTATCTACACTGTCGTAACGCATATATATAAAAACCCATCTCTAATCACCTCCCATCTCGACCCACTTCTTGCATACACTTTTCTTCTCTTCCACACCCTAAAAAACACATATTAGAAGACAAAGAGAACAAGTGCCAAAACTACCCAGTTGCAGAACCATGTCGGATTGGGGCCCAGTTTTCGTAGCAGTGATCCTGTTTGTGCTCTTAACTCCTGGCCTGCTGTTTCAGGTTCCGGGCCGCCATCGCTGTGTTGAGTTTGGCAATTTTCAGACTAGTGGTGCTTCTATTATGGTCCATTCTCTACTTTACTTTGCTCTCGTTTGTGTCTTCTTGCTGGCTATCAGGGTTCATTTATACCTCGGTTAGTCATAGATATATGAACTAGGAGCACGTAGTGATAAAAAATTTCTATGTAATAATTAACTACAACAATGTTGTAGGCCTGAGTATCTTTTCTTGTTGGTGTTTGAAGTCTCTCTGTAAGCAGTCTTCTTTGTATTTTGTTCAAGTTGTTGTACTACAACGTAAGTACGAATCAAAGTTGATATAGGATTTTTCTTATTTGAGATTTGATTGATCCATTATTCATTGTCCTAGAACCTGTGAAATGCAACTTTTCATGCATTGGTACTATTATCGTCATTAAGCTGCTTCTTTTCAGCATTAGCTTCCAGAACCTGTGCTTCGGTTCAGCTTTTTCCTGAACTAGATAACACTTAAGTTTATTGTTTTTACTCTCATTATGTGGGGCTTAGAAATCTTGGATCCACTTCTTTTTTCTTTTCTTTGTTTTGTTTTATAAATCAAGAAAAATGGAGTTGACATCTTTTGCTTAGCTGTGTTTGTCCCAACACACTCTCTGTCATTCTGTCATTACTTTTATGTGACTGCGTAACTACACCAAGTAGAATTCGACTTGAGAGAGCGCAGAACTTGAATCCTGAGGTGGAAAATCAATTTCCTTGTAGACATACAATTTTTATATGGCTTAAATTAATTTGCAACGTTGACATGTACTATAAATACAAAAAGTTATGTTGTTCGAAAAAAAAAAAAGTTATAGACAAGTTACTGAAGATGACGAAACCTGTCAAATAGCCAAATCCATAATCTTTCATTGTCAGAATCTTGGAATTAAAGGCAGAAATCAAAGAACATGTGGACTATTTTTTTAGTTTTGAGAGTTGACTGGATCTGTGTAATTCGATGGTAAAATTATTGGGGCAATAAAAAATTTTCCAACAACTTATTTACTTCAAGAGTGGACTCTTCTTGGCATAAGCATGTCAGGATTTAGCTTTTTTTCTTTTTTTCACCAGGAAATCAAGACCATTTGCCAGCTTCTTGATTTTACATTCTTATTGAGTTGAAAATGATCGATTTGAGTGTAATGCAATCATTGATCAAATGACTAAATTAGTGTGCGAAAGAATCTCTGCAGAGCAGGAAAGGAGAATGCACCATACAAGAAGATCATAGCTCCATTTATGAAACGCAAATATACATTTTTCGATTTAGGAATGTTGATGAATTTGAAGTGACTTACAAGATTCTGGACATTGCAATCTCTACAAAGATGTTCAGGTATTCAAGAGAATTAAGCTCAACCCTGATGAATGCATTGGCTGTGATAATAATTTTAAAGAAAGGAATGGACCCAATATGCGAAAAGTGAAACGAAGATCGGAGACAGAGAGATACAATCTCGTAAGTATCAAACACATAAGATCCAAGCAACATTCTGGACATTGTCAAGTTGAGATTGAGTTGAAAGTGTACCACTTAACTGTAAAGGCTTCAAAGAATTTAGTTAGGAAGAAGGTATTGGTTGACAAATTCCCATTACAAACTAACTGTCTAGTTCTCTTCATAAATAAAGAAAACGCCTCCCTTTGCCAATCTGGACCACTCTTGTGTTACTATAATAATTGTTTCTACGCCTGGCTAGGATCAATCAAACGCACCTTTTAACCTATGCCCTTGAGTTTCTACTTCTCAAGCAATAGTTCCGGAACAATAATAAAACATCAAGAAAAGAAAAAGGAGTCACATCAAGGCCATAACAACTACATATAAAAAGTGAAAAAGCAGCTTTGATTGGCCATTTGGCTTACAAATCAAAAACCAAATTCATATCTTACCCAATAAAGTATGATTAGCTACAAATACAGCAATTTACGCAAAACGAATAAAACTGACACGTGCATATGCTAATGCATCATGGATCCATCCAGTAATGATCCAGAATAGAGAGAATGCGACATTTAAGCAGTAATATTATTCTTGCCAAGAGGAAGATTTCTTCTTCTCTACTGATTCTCCTTTTCTTTTTATATTCCTTTCTTCTTCTACAACACCAAATCAAATCTTCCATTCACTTGCTTTCCTTCCTTGTATATATATAGACACTAATATAATTGTAAAGAGAGAAAGAAAGAGATCAAGAAATGGCAGACTGGGGGCCAGTAGTGATAGCAGTGGTGTTATTTGTGCTGTTGAGTCCAGGGTTGCTGTTTCAGTTGCCTGCAAAGGGCAAAGTTATTGGGTTTGGAAACATGCAGACAAGTGGAGTATCTATATTTGTTCATACCATCATCTTCTTTGCACTTATTACCATCTTCTGTATTGCCATTGGTGTTCACATCAATACAGGGTAGTCAAGGGTCAAGGTTTCTTTTGTTTCCAACTCTTATTTCAGGCTTGTTTTTGTTCTGTCATCTGTCCTAAGTTTGAATTTTTTGTTTTTTGATTTCAAGTATTGTATTGTGTATTTGTATTTAAATTTTTCTTGAGATTTTATATAGTTGTTGGCGTTGTTAGAATTGTTCCAATTTTAATAAAAATTTGGAAGTTTCTTAATTTGAAAACATATGGGTCTATTAGGAGGATGATTTATTATGTTTTCTCCTAACAATTTGCTGATTCTTGTTAATGGCCAATAAAATGTTTTTTGTATTTATTTATGCGAATTTCATCAGCTGTAATGGCCAGGAATGATAATGCATTTGAATGATTAGTGATCTGTTGAATGATGTCCTTAAAAAAAACTGCAATCCAGCTGATACAGAATGGGTAGAAATTGTTGATTTCTTTGCTGTGTTCTTCAATTCCATGTACAAGGTGTTGTTTTGTTTATCAATATCTTTTTGTCATTTGTTGGCATTCATCTATAGGACCGTATCCTAATAAAATTTAGAGTAGTGATTTTTGGTGGCGTTCATCTATAGGACCGACTCCTAATAAAATTTAGAGTAGTAGTTGACGTAGCAGGGAATGAAACTGCCCCCATAAAGAAGGGGGTACAACTGGAATTGGGCGGCCCACTTTGTATAGCGGGCCCGCTAGCTTATCTTTTCTCTAAAATTTAATACCAATATCATCTATAAGAATCAATTTTCATAATATTATTTTGATTTTGTAGTTTAATAAAAAAAAGGAATCTGCAGTAACATAACTTGGTTTTCAGTAAGTAAAAATTATAAATTTGATGTCTGAATTTTTGTGATTTTTTATTGAGTGATTGAGCTACTTTTTTTATTTAAGTATCTAAATTTTAAAAAGAACATATTATTTTAAGTTGATTGTACATTTATATAGTTTAAAGAGTTCACTTTTTTCAATTATCTTTATTTTTATTTTTAAGTAGATAATAGTGGAGGACGAACTAAAAAAAATAACATATATGGCATATGAGTTGAAAAAAATCAATATATTGATATGTTTTTTTTAAAAATTTTACACTCAAATAGAAAAAAATAGCTTAATTAAATAGAAAAATGACAAAAATTCATATATTAAATTTGTAATTTTTCCTTTCAACAATGACAAACTGATTATCCAAAAGTGTGAGTCGATAAAGACGTGGATTATTTGATGGTAAGAGTTTGGGCTGACCTCAGCCCAAAAAAGTAGGATTTCTGTCCACAAAACAATTGAGAAAAAACAGCATATCTTCACCTGCTGCTGCTCTATTAATACCTAGACCTGATCATCAATCACTACACTCCAAAAGTTTGAATGGCACATCAACTTCTGAAAATTGTTGCTCATCCTTGTAATATAGACTTTAACAAAGATGGTGAGAAAGTTACTGCAGAAGATCATAACTTTTAGCTAAGATTGATTCGTTCCAAGTAGGAACCGGCTGTGCATATTAATTATTTCACTACAAATATCTGCGGAGAGACACAGCAACATCAAGATCAGCCACCATACTCTGATAAAAGTGATCCGAGCACAAAACCACCTCCATTCCATCCTCCTTATCTCTGTCTCTTGAGGGGCATATGTCTTGAGTTGCCCATTCCTCGTTAATGCTTGGCATGCTCGATATCTAAATGCCTGTCGAGATATTTTCAATCATGTTCTTCCAAAGAAGATTCAAATACATCCACCAAACAAAGATAAAGAGATAAAATAAGGCAATATAGCAACGCTGATACTTGATAAAGGTAGATATAGAGCTTACTTAAACAGTAATTGAATAGTCGAGATAAACTAGGGATAATCCCCCCTTTTCTTCCCACAGTGGAAATTCATTACAATATTAGGTCTTCAAACCCTAAATAATTCCCTAAATAATTCGCTACTTTTACTTTAATAAGAAAGCCATATCCACAAATTTCAGTTATCAGGAAAAACATTTATCCCCAATTCCTGCATCGATACTTAAAGAAAGCTGGGGCAGTTTTCAGATTCTCCGTATGCACAATGTAGCAGCACCACATACTAGAACACAGTTCTGCTCAATCCTCCTGTCAACTATTTCAACAAATTCTCATCTTCACAAAAGTTTCCAAGCTGCAGCAGGGAATAGAAGAGAATTACTCAACTCTCAATAAAACCTTGAATATGTTCAAACAAATGTGTATAGAGAACCTGCTCAATAACAAGCACGCCGAAAATTAAATTTCTTGTAAATCAGAACCCTATGTCATGCCATGACAAATGAAAGACTTGAAATTTCTCAAGTTCGTTAAAATTGTTTCAAGAAAATTTGCCTGGACTAATATGAACAGAGCACTAGTATTGTATCTGTGGTTATAATGATAATCCAGCAACCACCAAAACAGAAAACTTAATGACAACCCGGCAGCCAGAAATCTTTAAGCATCCTACAAACACAGAAAGTTCACTTCATAACAAACTCAAGGCTTTCTTCCATTCAGATATCTTAAAATTAGACAAAAACTCAAACCACCCATGCTGCATATCGAACGAACTTCAAAACAAAAACTCAAACTACAGTGCAATATAAAAGAAACTTGTATATGGTAATATAAGCCAACATGCAAGAGCAGTAACAGGAAAAGAGGTGATCATAACCAAATATCACTTCTAAAATTAATTATAATCCCAAGAACCAAATCAGCCAACTAAAAGGGTAAATAAGAACCAACAAGAAACTAATTCAGAAATGACTATATTGTTACCACGAAGAACAACAAACCACCACCCCCACCCAAAATTAAAAAAAAAAAAAAAAGAAGTCCCAATTAAAACATGTAGCTTGCTCAGCACCACACCAGCCTGCTGATGTTTGCCTTTGAACAGCAGGTTGATGTTTCATATAGCTTCCTAATTCAATAGTCCTGAGGTCTAATTGCTTCTATCTTATGCCACATGGAAACAGGCCTCACCAGAAATAAAAATTAGACACTTCCACAGAGACTCAAATAAATAAAGTTTCCAATGTCTCAAAATAGATACCCACTGTTCATACCAACAACAAGCTGCAGATTTTTATGCCCACAAAAACTCCCTTATACAATCTGATGAACTTGAGAGGCTAATTTTATTTATTTATCCAGAAAAATTCCCAATTCACATTAACCTGATAGATTCAAGAGAAGCAAAGGAACAAAAAGAACATCAAGACAAATCAGCAAATGAAAAGCAAAAGGCAAGTGTCAATTAACATGTCAAAAATAACACCAATCAATCGATCAAAACAAATATTTCTCCAAGAAACCAGGAGAACCAAAAGCTATTAATTGAAATTGATTTTTCTTTACTTACAAGGAATCTCTTTTCTTGGAGGAGGAGGAGCAGCCAAAGCGTAACAAAAAAGGGAGCGACCTAACATAGAGATAGTGGAAACAATCCCAGCCACATAAAACACCATCACTAATCCAAGAACCCAAGGCATCAACATAAATCCAATAAAAAACGTCACCGATCCACACAACATCAAAGCCAAAGATATCCCTAACATCAACGACGCAAATCCCGCTGGCGTTATCTGCGACGGCGGCCCCGATGATGACGACGACGACATCCTCATCCTTGTATCCGACGGAGAGTCATCGGGAAACGGAACAGGGGACGACGGTGGTGAACGTAGCAAATTAAGCACTAAAAGCGATAGCTCGTAAAAGATCTTAGAAGATGATTGATCATGCTGCTGCTGACTTCTCGTCATCCTTCTTCTGGTTATTTTCTTTCGAAATTTTCCGGGAAAATAAAACCTTATCCGATTATTTATAAAAATCTTTTCTGCTAAAATCGAGGCAAGCGGATTTACTCAAAAACTTGTATCTATCTGATTGGAGAGAAACTTATCGATTCAAGCCTTCTGGCAACACTATTGACTTCGACTGCTGCTGTTGCTGCATCATCGATTCAATAATCGAAGCCAAAGTTTTGTTTGTTTCTCGGGAAACTAATTTTGACAGTCAGAAAAATGACGCTGCGATTGTGTTGAATTGATTCGTATGTATATGTACAGAAATTATAAAAAAAATTCTCTGTAGCGTTTAGATCGAGAGAAAATATTGCTGCCTTTATAGATAAATAGCTTTATCCGTAAGAAATCGTCGCTAATTCTTTTTGAGAGGTAGGCCCACTTGTCGGGGTGACCGTGAGAGAAACGCGCTGTGGATTAGGGAGGACGTGGAAAGGTAGGGCCAGAGGGTGACGACTGAACTTATCATAATCGGATATAATGACCTCAAGTTTGGTGTTAAAGCGCGTGGGGGGTGTGGGTTATGTGACTTATGAGTTGTTGATAAATCTGTTAATCTAGGAGAATTTTTAGGAGTGAAGAAAGATTTTGTGCTTATACGGCTGGAAAATAAATAATTTAGGAAATAAATACGCATTTTGTATTGGTGAGGTGTTTGTAAGGAGATAATTGTGTCTTTCCTCAATCAAGAAAATATACACCTAATATGGAAAATTTTAAAATTTCTTCTCAATGCAAATGAGGATTGAGCTCAATTTATTTTTTGAAAAATGATTTAATTTTTTTTTAAAAAAAACATTATATGGATATAGTGATATGTGGTTCGTGGAAAATTAAGTAGTCTATCGGTAGAATTCCTTTTTAAGGCATGTATAAGCATATGATTCCTAATATAAAAATACAAGAGATAAATGTAGAAATTTGTGTTTTTAAATTTAAAGATAAATGTAGACAATTTTATTTTCAAATTTAACTTTGGTTAAGGTGACAAAAATTAAATATTTTTTTAGTTATTATAATTATTTTTGGTATTTAGTAGTTATAAAAAGTTTTGAATAATTTAAATTGAGTTGAATGAATTTTTTTAAATAGTTATATATATATATATAATTTAAATTTAGTATCTCATTTAAAATTTAAGTTTATTTATTGTTTATACTAATAAGTGTTGGTTAAAAAATCTTTTTTGTTGACACATTGCAATTCATATGTTGATATTTGGTGATTATGAAGAAATAGATATTTCTCTCAAAAAAAGAAATAGATATTAATAATGAAAATGAAAGAAATGGAAATAACAGGATAAAATAAAAATCATTATATTTACATGTTTTTTTTTTCTAACAATTGAAATTATCAAACTCATTTTATATATATATATATATATATTAGACTCATAATTTTAACTTTATAATAATCGTCATATAAAACCAAAAATTATTGAAGTGTGCACATAGAATATTTATTTAAATGGCAATAATGAAAAAGGATAGAGAAGATTAGATTGTTCAAAAGAAAAAATAACATTAGAAAGTGTCCTAATTCATATCACTTTTTCTTTTTCAATAATAATAATAAATTAATACAAATGATGATAATGTCATTTTAGAATGTATTCTCACAGGAAAGAGAGGTCCACTTGAGTCATTTTCTGGGCCATTCAATAATGTTTCAGTGCCTTAAAACCATGGCAACTGGGGTTGCTGATTCATGCTTGGAGTCCTTTTTCTTAAATAATATTTTTGCATGTGTATTACAATGATTTGATTTGAATTCATATTACTCCAATATTTAACACATTTTACTTTTGGCCAAAATTAATATTTAACTTTTACCCATTTAATTATAAGTCTTTTTTTTCAAAAATTGTTATAATTTGTTAATTTTTAACAATTTTTATTTAATATGTATTTTTAAATTATTTAATTTTTTATTAACTGAATATTTGAATGATCTAAATATATAAATATTACTCTTTATAAATTACACAATAAAAATAAGTTTTTTTTCTAGAGCTTTAAAAATTACTTTTATAAATAAAAAATTAGTTAGATTTAATTTTTTAAATTTTATAATATTTTTAGAAAAATTTAACTAATATTAATTAATGGATATATTTAAAAATAATATTTTAGCAAGGTTAAATATTTTAAATTTCAATTCTACTACATTAAATTTCAAAAAAAAAAAGATTTAATGAGAATTATAAATTGAAAGTTGACTGTTAGGTTAATTATGGGCACTGAAAGACTCAAGATTTCCTCAGGGTGCATCAATCACATCCATGTAGAAAGTCAGATTGATGACACAAAATAACCACACTTTTTTTGACCATCCAAATTCAAAACAAGTTGATGAAATATCAACATCGATGTATGAATTTGTCATATTGTTCCAAAAAAAAAGTATGAATTATCAGCATTTATATGAGTAATTTATTGTATTAAATTATTAGTATTTTTCCTTTCAAAAAAAATATTAGTAGTTTATTTAAATGTACATTATTTTTTATTGCGATGAAATGAAATTTTTATTTTTTTGATATCATCTAATATGTTTTCACCTAGTTAAGAGCTCTTTATCTCCTAAACAGGGGCACCTGAATTAGGAAGAATGCAGGATCCATCCGGAATAGGGACTACCTCAAAAAAGAATCCTAATTAAAGAAAGAACACTCTCCTACCAAGACTAGGTTTCACTATCTCATAAGGACTCCGACTCCTCTCAAGTTTGAGTATTACTATAAATAGAACCTCATACCCCTCACAAAGGGGCATCTTATTCTCACATATTCTAGTTATCTTGTGTTCTTCCTACTTCTTTTCTCTAACTTAGGCATCGGAGTGTTCGTGGGGACTCTCCCCAACTCTCACCTTACCTTATGTTCATGGATTGCAGGACACAAAGTCCAAGCGTTCCAAAAACTAATTATCAAGTGGCGCCGTCTGTGGGAACTCATTGGGAAAAGCTATTCATTTACTTGCTAAGCTAAAGACATCCTCACTATGACTTCTAGCCCACCACCAGCCCTGACTCCTAAAGCCGGCACCAACCCTTCTGCACCTATCCCTTCGACCGACCTCTCAAACCCCCTCCCAGCAATAGTGCTTCCACCCACCTTACAGCATGCTGGAGCCTCATCCGGACATATACCTTCACTCCCCAACAACACTTCAAGATACCCGTCCTTGGACACAGACCTCCAATATTACGCTCCTCTACAACACCATCGTTCAATACCTTCTATACCCTTTTCGAGTCTACCAGAAACACCAACAATAACCACCCCAAATTTAAACACTGTAAACCAAACACTCAGCCTCGATCAAACTAGTAGGGAAGTCATGATGAAAAATATTCAGGCGCAAATAGCTTTCATGCAACAACAGCTAAATGCTATAATATAGAGTGGGCGCTCTGAGCCGGCTCAAAACGATGATAACATAACACCTCGGCAGGCCCCGAGGACGAGCATGGGAAAGGGTAAAGTGCCAGAAAGGGAGTGCAGTTCAACCATTCCGGCTCTTAATGATTCAAAAATAGCTTAGAAGGTTGAAGAAGCAATATGCAAAGCCCGGACCAAACCAAGAAAGGAAGAAGAATGTGTTATGGACAACAGAACTCCGTTTGTCAGCAAAATAATTCAGACGGAGATCCCTACTAAGTTCAGAATCCCACCGCTTGATCAGTACGATGGGACGGGAGACCCCATTAGCCATATATCAGTGTTCTGAATAAAAATACTGCGTTAAAATGTAAATGATGAAATCATGTGTAGAGTTTTTTCAAGCACACTCATAAAGAATGCTCAAAAGTGGTTTCATAGACTCCCGTAGAATTTTGTCACTTCTTTCAAGGATCTAGAGGAATAATTTAGTATTAGATTCATCACTAATATTCCCTCAGCCAAAAACATCAACGATCTTTAAATATCCCGGCAAGAAGTTGACAAATCTTTATAAGGTTACCTTGACTATTTTAATAAAACAGTTATGCAAATTGAGCATCTTATTGATGAAGTTGCTATAGAAGCTTTAAAAAATGGTACTAGACTCGACAAGCTTAAAGAAAAAATAATGAATAAAGAACCGAGTACTTTTGCAGAAGCAATGACAATGGTGATCCGGATGATAAAAATGGACGAGGATAAAAGGATGCGACGGGAGGAAGATAGGCCATCGATTAAGGATGAATGACCAAAACACAAACGAGCAAGCTTCCCAAAAATAAATTTTAAAAATTCGGTAGAAAGATTTTATAGGGAAGTAGACAGATATACACCCTTGAATACCTTTCGATCCAAAATCCTTATGTGGGTTAGGCAAAATGGAGTTGAGATCACCCCAGTTAAGAGAATCAGCCCAAGCCAGAGATTTACCCAGGACAGAGGACTGTACTACCAGTATCACTGGGAATACGGGCACGACACGGAGGGTTGCGGAGGGCTGAAGAATGCCATAGAAAGACTGGTGCAGAGGGGAAAGCTAAATAATTTCATAAATGCACCGATAAGAAGCGGAATCTTCAAAAACCAGGAGCATGACAGGCCAGAAGCAAAGAAAACTCGGAGGGAGCCGATTGGAATGATCAACATGATCATAGGGAGAGAAAACACTAAGAAAAGATTAAAGCGTAGTAGAGGAGAAAAATCAATACCTAGGAGAAGCGATGTTATGTTCAATTCAAAAGATGATTCACATGTACACCACCCCCATTATGATGCTCTGGTAATAACTGCATGCATAAATAAGTATCGGGTCTAAAGGTTACTGGTGGATAATGGAAGTGCTATTAACGTATTATCCTAGAAATGGGCAGCTCCGTCACCAACCTGAAGGCCATTTAGAACCCCATCACGAGTTTCTATAGAGGAACTATACAACCAATGGGAATTGTCAAACTGAACCTAGAATTTGAAAATCAAGACGATGAGGAGACAAAAGTCATCCGAGTTATATTCAACATGGTGGATATACCATTAGCCTATAATGGGATTATAGGACAGCTAGCACTCTATGAGGCAGATGCAGTCACCAGCATCCGATGCTTAACTATGAAAGTTCCAGTCAAGAATGGAACCCTTACCATTCGGGGAGATCAGCATATGGCCAGATAGTGTTACCAGATGGCCATGAAGCCTTATGCGAAGGCTTTTCCTTTAGAGGCATAGGAAGTTGAGAAGCAAGACGCCAATCCACAACCAATAGAAGACATAGAGACCTTACAAATCATGGAAGGAAAGACCATGAAAATTGGTAATGCACTCAACTGGAATATCAGAGAAGAAATAAGGGAAGTCCTTACCAGACACTCGGAGGATTTTTCTTCACAAGCATCCAAAATCATTGGCGTGGACCCGTAAGTTTCCTGTCACTGCCTAAACATCAAACCGGGAGCCAAGCCAGTAGCACAGAAAAAAGAACCTTTGCCTACGAAAGGCAGAGAATAATTGCTGAAAAAACAACGAAGCTGTTAGCAGTTGGGTTTATTAAAGAAGTTACTCACCTGGAATGGGTAGTCAACATGGTACTCATCAAAAAAGCAAATGGAAAATACATAATGTGTAGACTACACTGACCTTAACCGAGCATGCCCTAAGGATAGCGACTCGTTGCCCATGATCGACCAGCTTGTCAACTCCACCACTGGTCACGGATTATATAGCTTCATCAATGTGGCACAAGGTTATCACCAGATTCCGATGAAGGAAGAGGATCAAGAGCAGACATCCTTCATCACCCATGAAGGATTGTATTGCTATAAAGTGATGCCATTCGGACTGAAAAATGTCGGAGCCACATATCAAAGAATGATGAACTAAGTCCTTCAAGACCAGATTGGCACAAATGTAGAAGTATACGTGGATGACATTATCATCAAAAGCAAACATCCGAAACAGCACCCAGCAGATGTAGATCAGGTTCTCCAACTACTAAGCAAATCCAGTGTAATATCCCGAGTTTTTTTAAATATTTTTAAACTGCATCGGGATATGCAGTGTTAATAATTTTTGTACATATTTATGATATTTTTATGATTTTGATATTTATTAAAGCTAATTTTAATTATTTTAAGTTCTTTACGTAAAATTTTTTCGAGGATGTTATTTTCGGGAAAATTAATATGTAAATAATTTAATATTAATTATTTTGACTAGTTTTACAAATTTGCATGAACTCATACATAATTTTAAAGTGCTAAATAAAATGTATATATGTGTATTTAATTAAATTAAATTAGGATTTAATTAATTAACTTAATTTTTATTATTTAGTTTTAATATTAATTAATTAATTATAAGTGTATAAATTATTAAAATTATTAAAATATATGTGTGGTGAGTATTATTTGTGTGTGGGATTATATATTATTATAATATATAGTGCGGGTATATATATATACACATATACATTATTTTTTATCAAAAATCAGAAATTTGCATTATTTACAGAAATGTCATTGTCCCCTTCCTTTTCTTCCCGATCATCTTCCTCATCGTTTCGCCACCTGTCATGCTGTTTCTTTACCGTCGGTGTGCCACCATCATCCCCAACCAGCCTCGCCGCCTTCTTTTCCTTCTCCGGCGTCATTTGAAGCTTGTTTTGGCCGAAAGTCCGAAACTCAACCCAAGCTCCGATTGACGTGATTCCGGCTGCCGTTTTTAACACCGCCAGTCTCTATCTTCTCCTTGATCTCCGATGAGTGTGATTCCAAGTTTTGTTTCACTTAAAATGGTCTATATTTTCCTAGGTTTTGATTTTTCATTTTCGGCCACTTTAAGTTTTCAATTTTTTTGAGCTTCAATTTGATTGATTCAAGAAAACTCCCTTCATAAACTTTGATCCTTGTAGCTCAATATACATGTGGTAATTGTTGAGGAATTTTTGGAATTTATTTTGATTTTTGGGTATTTTTTATTATTTTATTATTATTTTCTAATTTTCAAAAATTAATTAATTAAATTATGAAATTGTGTTTTATGATAATTATAGGTGTTGAAATGCATTTTAGAAATTTATTGGTAATTTTTGTGAATTTTATATATTTATTTTGAATTTATTTAAGTTTATGTAATTTTGGAAAATTAGGTTAATTATGTGTTTAATTGAAATTAATTAGTAAATTGAGTATATTTATTGATATTATTGAATTATATGTTGAGAAAATTAATTTTGAGTAATTATATTATTTTTTGTGAATTTTTTATTAATTTTAGTAAATTTATATATATAGGGGTATTTTGATAATTTGACACTAAATTGGTTAAAAATGATATTAAATTCATTTTAATAGTTAATTAAGGTATAAAAATCATTTCTAAAAATTATTTAGTATTTTTAACTAATTAAAACTATTTTTCATAAATTATTTTCAAATTATATATAATATACGATTTTTCTAAATAAATGAGTTTTTATCGATTTTTATCATGTTTTAGGGTTAATTATGTAATTTGGATTGATAAAATGTATTTTTATTATAAAAGGGAATTTTTGGTATTTTATAATTATTTTGTGAATTGTGGACCTCGGTCGGTGAATTGTAGTTTGGAGTCCGACCGAGAGATTGTGGTTGTGTTCTGTGTTTATTTCAAAGTGTGTTTCTTTGCAGGACCGGCTCTACTCTTTGAGTAGAGAGATGTCCATTTTACAGGGAGGTTCTGATGGATTTTCGATAGCATTCTCGTAAAACGTGATGTCCGATCGAATTCTGATTCTAATTCTGTGTTTAGTATTCTAGATCGAATTTCTAGAAATTTCCATTAAATTTATTCTGATTTTTGTTGCCATTTGTTTGTTTAGTTGTGTCAAGACCGAGGTCTAGTGGACTAGGCCCGTCGGACCCATTTCGTGGAGTGCAATAACAATGAGTTGTTATTTTTTATATATATATTTTAGCGTGCATGTTTTAGAAATGTATGGTTTATTTTGATAAAATATGCATAAATGATTTAATTAGTACTTAGGTTTATTTTTGGTATATTTTTTATATATTTTGAATTATATGCATGTTTTATTAAATATTTACACTTACAATGTTTTTAAGTATATTTTTAGTTTATTTTGCAACTTTATTAGATTTATTTGACGTATATATACTCGAAATATACCTGATTTACTTTTGGTATATTTCTAGTATATATATGGTTTATGTTGCTATTTTATTGAAATTCATGCATCATTTATTTATGAATGTATGTTTTATATATATTAATGAGGATATCAATAGAACGTGCTACCTAGTGGGCAACACTAGGACCGAGTACGTACTGGTACGCTGATAGCATTTAGGCTATATTACTAACCTATTTGTGGATATTGGATGGATTGATTTATGTGATGTGAGATTTGATTTTAGAGTGTGATTGTTGGAGCTCGGTTGACCAAATGTCTTGGGGCCAATCACACTGACAGTCAGACTGTTGGAGCTCAGTTGACTTAGTGTCTCAGGACCAGTCTACTGTCCAAATGGAACAAGTGAATATATTTGGAATAAGTGAGCCTGTATGGCTAGAATGTTGTTTAACACTGTTTGAGGTTGCGATTTTCTAGGGTTCTATTTGGTCCTTCATAAACAATGATTTTTTAAAAATATATAAAAATGATTTTCCTGCATCTGTGTGTATTTGCTTGTATATATATTTATTATATATATACTATTGACTGTGTGCATTGTCATTTAGTATGCATGTATATATACTATAACAATTCACTCAGTGAGGTCTGACTCCCCTCCGTTGACTATTTTTCAGGAGAGTCATCGTCTTCAGGTCTCAGTAGCAGACCCTTACGCCGGATTTCTTTCGCCTCGGCTTCAGTATGTAAACTGCTTATCTGAGTTTTATTTTATGATATAGACACTGCAGTAGTTGTAAACAGTTGTGGAGTTTATGTATTTATTTGTGTGAGTTATGTATTTTAAATATTTGAACTGGATTTGTATTAAAGGAATATTTATATATATAAGATGAGGATTTAAATCCATTGATGTATATTTACTTATCTTATTTGTGATTTTATTTTTGCTGCAAAATATTTTATTTATATTCTTATGAGTATTACATGTTTTTATTTATTTTTAGGCTTGCTACAGGTTTCGGATTCGAAAGAATTCCCGTTCCTTAGCGCCAGTCATGACCCCTATTTTAGGTCGTGACATCCAGGATCAAGTTAAATCCTAAAAAATGTGTCTTTGGAGTCCAAGCAGGCAAATTCTTGGGATTCATGATATCTTATTGGGGCATTGAAGCCAATCCAGAAAAGATAGAAGCCATACTTAACATGGAAGCACCGAAGAACATCTATGAGGTACAAAAGTTAAATGGAAGAATCACCGCATTAGGCCATTTTATTTCTTACTTGGCTAGGCGGTGTCTACCATTATTCCAAGCTCTCAAAAATTTTGGGAAGTTTCAGTGGTCCGTTGACTTCTAGGTAACATTCGAAGACATCAAAAGATTCTTATCCTCGCCACCACTACTCAGCTGGCCCATCCCAAATGAGACATTATATTTGTACCTTTCCATTGGTTAAGAATGCATCGCTTTAGTATTGGTAAGAGAAGAAGGAAGCCAATAAAGTCCAGTTTATTACGTTAGTAAAATGCTCCGAGGACCTAAAATTCGGTATCCCATGTTGGACAAGCTAGCCATGGCTATGGTCCATACCTCTCGAAAGCTTCGACATTACTTCCAAGCTTACCGTATCGTCATCCAATCCCGTTTCCCACTGTGAAAGATCTTACAAAGACCAAAGACCTCGGGCAGGCTAGTACAGTGGTTAGTATTACTTGATGAATTCGATATTAACTATGAGCCCCGACAGCAGATGAAAGCCCAGGCATTAGTAAATTTCGTATAAGAAATGGCTCCGAAAGACATAACCTTGACCAAAGCACCAGAATGGAAGTTTTATATTGACGGAGCATCCTCAGTTCAAGGTTTCGATGCTGTAATAATCCTCAGAGGACCACACACAGTTTACATCTAATATGCAGTCTGAATTGAGTACAATGCAACCAATAATACCATCGAGTATGAAGCACTCATTACAGGATTGAAGTTAGCCATCGAAGTCAGAGCTGAACACCTCATCATATACTTGGATTCCCAACTGGTGGTCAACCAAGTCAGTGGAATGTTCCAAGTCAAAGACACATGCATTGCTAAGAATGTAGACAAAACTAGGCAACTCTTGCAATACATTGAATAGGACGGAGGCCGATGGGAGATCATCCAGATTCCTAGGGAAGAAAACAATGAGGCCGACTTCTTGGCTAAGTTCGCAGCTGAAAACAGTCAAGCATTACGGGATATGAATTTCATTGAGTCACTAACTAATCGTAGCACAGAAGACCCTAAAGTTTTAGAGACACAGGTAGTCTCGGAATGGATGCGACTGCTAATTCAATACCTGGAGCACATAATACTCCCAGAAGACAAACTGCAGGCTTAGAAGCTTAAAACCAAGGTAGCCCACTATTCCATCCATTAAGGGGAGCTTTATTGAAAATCCCTTTCACACCCATGGTCCAAGTGTGTCTTACCAGAGGAAGGAAATTACATACTCCGAGAGATCCACGAAGGAATTTATGGAGCGCATGAATCCCATTATGCGCTCACTCGAAAGGCACTACTCCAAGGGTACTATTAGCTCACCATGTCTAATGATGCCCAATAACCAACGCAAGCATGTCCTCAGTGCCAGCATTATGCTTAACTCAAACACAAGCCTTCCCGCCCCCTGCATCCCATCGTTAGCCCTTGGCCATTCGCTATATGGGGGATGGAAATCCTTGGTCCTTTCCCTCCCTCTACCTCATAGAAAAAGTTCTTAATTATGGCTATTGACCATTTTACTAAGTGGGTAAAAGTTAAGGTAGTCCCAAACATTACAGAAGCCCGGATACAACACTTCTTCTAGAAGGAGATCATTTGCAGGTTTAGCATCCCCCACACTTTAATTATGGACAACGGCAAATAGTTTGATAATAATAAGTTTAGAGGCTTCTACTCAGACCTCGGTATAAAGCTTCGTTTCATCTCGGTAGCCCACCCGTAAACAAACGGATAAATAGAAGTCACCAACAGAATTCTCATGTAAGGATTAAAGAAGAGACTCAAAAATAAAAAGGGAAATTGGGTCAAAGAACTCAACAACATAATCTAGGCCTACAGAACCACGCTCGATCATCCACTGAAGAGACATCATTCAGGCTAACCTATGGCATGGACGTGGTAATACCAGTGGAAATTAGTTCACTAAGTTATCAGGTAAGCCAGAATCTCGATCACACCATCAACAACATTGATGCCCGAATATGTCTAGACCTACTAGAGGAACGGAGAGAACAAGCAGCAGCCACAACTGAAGCACATCAACAAAAGGTGACATGGTACCATCGCCAACGGCATCACCCAAAATAATTCAAGTTGGGAGACTGGGTACTCAGAAGAGCAGATATTGGCAAAGGCAACTCAGGAATAGGCAAGTTAGGTCCAAACTGGGAAGTTCCGTACCAAATCTCGGCAAGCACAACCAAGGTAGCATACAAACTAAGAGAAAGAGGAGGCAAAGAACTACCATGATTTTAGAACTCAGACTCTCTCAGAAAATACTATCAATAAGATTGTATTCAATATATGATTTAATAAAGTCTCTCTTCATTAATAAAATAGACTTTATAAGAGATCGGTTACAAAAAAAATACATATACATATTTACTCTATTATATGTACATCCGGACCTCCAGGCTCGAAAACAAAGGGGGAAACCTCATCAACAGTCTTTGGATGCACTACAGACTCAGTAGCAATAACAGCCTCCATAGTATCCGTCATAGGAGCAGCACTGGCCTTTCGATGGGCGTCCTTTTCTGCACCGCAAGGTCTGCCAGTGTTATTTGATCCAACGCCCCCAGATCCAGTTCCGAGTCCTGAGCGATCAAGATCCTCTTACACTCAGCCTAATAAGCTTTAAGAAACCCCCTACCATACCTTGGTATGACTTTTTATCACTTACTCAGGATTTCTCAAGCTCAACTAACTTTCTCTGGAGCTTAGCAATTTGAAGGTCATGCTCTTCAATCCTCCTTGTCAGCTGGGCTTGGCTATGTTCCAACTCAAACTTTCTTCTGATTTGCCTCAACATCAAACTTTACCTCAGCATTTTTTTTCTGGCAGAGCTCTAGGGCTGCCTTTGCACCATTTCACTTCTTCTCAAAATCAATGGCTATGGTTCCCACCTCAATTTCCTTCAGGTTGTATTGGCTCTTCAGGTAAAAGTACTGATCCTTCGCCAGCAGCAAGGCCTGAGTCATTTGTCAATAGCAAGAAGTTAGAGTCAACAATAAGCATATACGATAACAACATCAATGGCAGAGCTAGCTTACTTCTAATGATTGGCCAATCATGGAGTCGAGACCTTTCGGGCCCTCATCGAACTAACGTTGCATATCCATGGGCAGCCTTAGCGATTCAGCCTATTGATCCCGCACTTGGCTATTAGAGATACTCGGGGGCTTTATCCGCTTCAGTATCCAGCCCCTCATATCCGAACACCCAAAAAACCTTGGGCGTTGAATGTAAATATCGTCATCAAGCCCCTCTATGTCTGAATTCGGATCAATCAACCGCCTCTTTCTTTGGCCTACCCATTCCAGCTGTGCTATTTCCACCATCGTTATACCCTTGAGGTTAGCAGGAACCACTTCAGGTGCTGTAGGAGCTTCGGGTTCTGGGGAAGGAGATACCTGCACTTCCTCTGGAGCAGCCGACTCATCAACTAATGAAATTCTGCCTATAAAATCAAAAAAGTTAGCCATCTATAGTTGCAAAAATAGATTAAGTCAAAAATATAACTCAAAGTAACATAAATGTACCAGGGGAGTGAGCGTGACTCGGACAGACTCTCCATAGGTATCTCCTGGACACATCCTTTGTCGATCGAGTTTCGGCAAGCCTGTCGAGATGCAGTCGTAAAACCATTTTTGTATCATGGTCGAAAAGTCTCACAGGCTGACTCACCCTATGACACTCGTCAGACCACATCCGCTGGACATCCAAGAAGTCCGACTGATGCTTTACAATAAAAAAATGGTGTCTCCACTTCTTGTGGAGATCCAAAGCTTTACAAAGAGGGTATGGTTAGGCATAGCCGACAGGAAAAACATCAGTTCTCCCTTCTTTCTAGTCAGCCTGTATAGGTATCAAAAAACATCTAAATCAGGTTCTTTCCCCTCTTTATACATTAGTTGGATGAACCCAGTCAGTATCCTCTAGTTATTCGGATGAAGCTGACCAAACGCTATGTTATTCCTATTCAAAAATTCCTTCACAAAGGGATCTAGAGGAAATTTCAAACTCCCCTCTAGCTGGTCAAAATACACTACTAATTTACTTAGCCTTAACAGGGGGGTATGGGCCCTAAACCTCCTATCTACGGTGTGAAGGGTGTAATCGGTAGGGATATAGAACCGCCTCCAGTACCACCCCAGTAGCTCACCATCTACATTTAAGACAAAAAGGTCAGAACTAACTTCTTCCTTTGGGGCCATAATGAAAAAGAAAAATACATAATAACAGAAACAAGGAAAAAAAGAAGAAGAAAAAAAATAAAAAGATCACCTAGTTGCCACAAGTAAGAATCACGACAGACAGAAAGAAAAATAGCAGTGGCAATACCAATGTAGCAAAAGCAAAAAAAAAAAAATAAAGAAGCAAAATATGCCAATCGATAAGCGCAACAGTACTTATAAAGACACGGAAGGATTTAGAAGCACGCCATTAACTGCCCTCATTATAGTTTCATTTCTCCTTAGGCCATCAGGGGCCTTTTGGGAAAATAAGCCCATTGAGCGAGGAGCCATGACAATGGCTGTAGAAATATTTTGTTTACTAACACACGAAATGATGCATAACTCACGTGATTTAAACTTTGAATCCTTAGGAGTTGAAGCGATTCTGCCACGTGTTGGCCCGCCCACATCTCGACTGGGCCGCTTCATCAAGCTACTCAGAAAACATCCAAGCTACACTTTCAACCCATTCTGGGTATCCAAGCATCTAAGCCTCGAGCATCTAAGTCCAGCGACTAAAGCTGGCACCTTTAGGTCACTTTCATAGTACTGAGGTTCTGAGCATGTAAGCCTCGCGTCCATGTACCGAGCATCTAAGCCTCGTGCATTTAAGTATAGTGACTAAAGCTGGCACCCTCAGGTTGCTTTTGTAGTACTAAGGTTTTGAGCATGTAAGCCTCGCGTCCATATACCGAGCATGTAAGCCTCGTGTCCATGTACCGAGTATCTAAGCCTCGTGCATTTAAGTCCAGTGACTGAAGCTGCCACCCTCAGGTCGCTTCTGTAGTACTAAGGTTCCGAGCTCATAAAGTCTTGCTTCCATGCACTAAGCATCAAAAATCCAGTGACGACTGGTTCCGTCATGTCGTTTCTAAATGGACGGGTTAATCTATTGTTGTGCTCCTATGCACTTGGTGGATATCCAAGCTCTAAAGATTGCATTTCAACAACAACTGTCTCGAGACTCGACATTGAGCTTTACTCTTTCACTGTGACTGAGACTGGCCACCTCAGCTCACTCATCTCTATCACTGTATGATACCCCCTATGTGAAAGCATCAGCACCCTACTCTACCTGGACATGACGGACATAAATATCCGAAAACACCTGAGGGGGGGGACTCTTGATACCGTCTAATATGTTCCCGCCTAGTTAAGGGCTCCTTATCTCTTAAACAGGGACACCTGGATTAGGAAGAAGGCACGATCCATCCGGAATAGAGACTACCCCAAAGAAGAATCCTAATCAAAGAAGGAACACTCTCCTACCAAGATTATGTTTCACTATCTCACAAGGACTCTGACTCTTCCCAGGTTTGATTATTGCTATATATAGAACCTCATACCCCTCACAAAGAGGCATCTCATTCTCACATATTCTAGTTATCTTGTGTTTTTCCTACTTCAGTTCTCTAACTTAGGCATCAGAGTGTTCGTGGGGACTCTCTCCACCTCTCACCTTGCCTTCTGTTCGTGGATTATAGGATACCAAGCCCAAGAGTTTCGATAACCAATTATCATTTGTTAAAAAAATAATTATATAGTTATTTCTTGAAAATTTATAAGTATGTAAACTATGTATTTAATTGACACATAAGTACACCCAATTTAACTATATTACATTCTATGGTCGCATAATTCAATAATTTTATTCAATGTTTATTATCAACTAGCAGGGTAATTTTTATATGTGTTAAATATGTCCATATAGCAAAAATTACCATTTATAAATTATAATATAATTTCAAAATATATAAACTATTATTATTATTATTATTTTTTGTTGGGGTTAAGTAGATTTTTTTACTATATAATAAATGAGATTTACAAAATAAATAAGAGTGGTGAAATGTGCACAGTAATATAAAGGTGGCTTAGCCTGCCAAATTAAAATAATAAAATTAATAAGGCGATTAAACCAGCTAATAAATGAATAAAATAGACAGTAAAAAACCTATCGTATAAATTAAAAAAATAAATAAATAAATAGGATACCAATAATTTTTTTACATGGAAAAACCACGGGACCTAGTCTAGTTAAATCTTCCACTATAAAAATAATGGGATTACAAATTACAATCCTCAATTTGTGGTTCACCCTCACAAATTGGCTTTCTCAAATAATATTTATTTTTCTCACCCTTTCACTTTATACCAAAGAGAAGTTCACATAAATATTTTACACTCACCCAAAACTTATATCCAAATCTCTCTATTTTATTTACTCACACCACTCACTCTTGCACACACAACTCTCTCACTTTTTGCTCTCGCTCACAGCACTTACAACACACACACCTCCTGCACTTACAAAACAAGGAAAACACTCTCTCAAAAACTCATACCATACATGGCTATTTATAGCCATGCAAAAGGTTAGTAAGTTGAAAATTTTTTAACAAATGCATCACCGAACTGCAAAGTTTAACTACCTTTTTTTTTTATCAAATTTGCACACTAATTTTCAAATTTATAGGCTTATGGGTCCTACTTGTAGGTTGGACCCACCTAATAAATCTCCCTCTTACGCCTAAAGTGGAGCATGGAAATAAACCTGCTTTCTCTCAACAGAACATTAATTTCTCCGAAGTTAAGACTTTAGTCATCATATATGATCCATTATCATCAGTATGGATTTTCTCCAATGAAAACATCTTCATCTCCAATGAATCATGAATCTAATGATATCGCACATCAATGTGCTTTGACCTTGAGTGGAATGTTGAATTCTTACTGAGATGAATTGCACTTTGACTATCATAATATAGAATGAATTTTTCTTGATTGTGACCCAACTCTTGTAGAAAATTCTTCATCCATAATAACTCTTTTACAATTTATATATCATCAATATACTCAGCTTAAGTGGTAGATAAAGCAACACATTTTTGCAATTTTGATTGTCAGGACACTACTTCCCCTACAAATGTCATTATATACCAAGAGGTTGACTTTCTAGTGTCAACTTCACCGGTCATATCTGCATCTGTATATCCATATAATACAAGTTTACCATCACTAAAGTGTAAAAAAACTTTAGAAGTACCTCTGAGATATTTGAGAATCTATTTAACTGCATGCCAGTGGTCCTTGCCAGGATTAGAGAGATATCTGTTAACTACTTCGATCGCATGAGCAATATTTGGCCTAGTGCACACCATAACGTACATTAAGCTACCAACAGTTGATGCATAAGGCACTTTCTTCATTTCTTCTTTATCTTTCTCACTTGTTGGACATTGCTTAGAACTTAACTTGAAATGTCCTACAAGTGGAGTGCTAACTAGTTTTGAATTACCCATGTTAAATCTCTCCAGTACCTTTTCAATGTACTTTTTTTTGAGACAAGCTCAACTTCTTATTCTTTCTATCATGAAGAATTCTCATGCCAAGAATTTGTTTAGGTGCTCCAAAATCTTTCATGGCAAAGGTTTTACTCATCTCCTTTTTAAGATCTTTTATCTTTGTAATGTCTCAACCGATAATTAGCATATCATCCATATATAGTAAGAGAATGATAAAATTATCATTATAGAATTTCTGCAGAAAGACATAATGATCAGAGTTGGTCTTTATATGGTTGTGGTTCACCATGAATGACTCGAACTTTCTGTACCATTGTTTTGGAGCCTGTTTTAATCCTTAAAGGCTTTTCTTTAATTTGTATACAAATTTCTCCTTTCCTTTGACTTCAAATCCTTTTGGTTGTTCCATGTAAGTTGCTTCCTCCAGATCTCCATAAAGAAATGTTGTCTTCACATCAACTTATTCATTCTCTAGGTTGATACTAGCTGCTAACCCAAGTGCTACTCTGATTGAAGACATTTTTACAACTGGTGAAAATATTTCTTCAAAATCAATGCCCTTTTTTTGTCTGAAGCCTTTTATAACCAGCCTTGCCTTGTACCTCGGTTGTGAGGTACTTTCTTCATGCTTCAATTTGAACACCCATTTATTCTTGAGTGCCCTTTTTCCTTTAGGAAGTTGTACCAGTTTAAAGGTACTGTTGTCTTGCAAGGATTTCATCTCCTCTTGCATAGCTTTTACCCATTTTTATTTATGTTCACCTGAAATAGTTTCTTTATAGGATTCTGGTTCTCCTCCTTTAGTTAGGATCACATACTTATCTGAAGGGTATCTGTGGCTTTCTACTTGACCTCTAGTTGATCTTCTCAAATTGGGTTGTACAATAAAAGGTTCATTAGCATCATCCTCGCTAGCTCCCCCTTTATCATCTTTTGGTAAGGCTCCCCTTTCATTATAACTAGTAGGTAGAGGAACTGGCTCCAAATTTACTGGATATTCTTTTATTTTCTTGGTTTCCTTCTTTTTCTTGATATCTTCAATGGTTTGATCTTCAAAGAATATCATATCTCTACTTCTGATGATCTTCTTATTAACAGAATCCCAAAGTTTGTAGCTGAATTCTTCATAAGGATAACCCAAGAATATACATTCTTTGGATTTTCCATCAAGCTTAATTCTTTCATCTCGTGGAATATGAACAAAGGCTCTACAACTAAACACTTTTAAATGCTCGTAAGAAATATCCTTTTCGGTCCATACTCTTTATGGTATGTCACTATGAAGTGGAATTGAAGGTGATAGGTTGATTAGATCAACTGCAGTTCTCATTACCTCCCCCTAAAAGGAGTTTGGTAATTTTTCATTTGAAAGCATACATCTGATTCTTTCACAAATTATTTTGTTCATCCTTTCTACAATACCGTTATGATGAGATGTTTTTGGTATTGACTTCTTAAGCTTAATGCTGAATTTTCTATGGTACTCTTTAAATGGACCTTTGTATTCACCACCATTGTCTGCACGAACACACTTTAACTGTCTTTTAGTTTCTCTTTCCACCTTTGTGTGAAGTTCCTTGAAAACTTATAGCATTTGGTCTTTAGTTTTTAGACCAAATGCCTATAATTTTCTGGAGCAATCATCAATGAATGTTACAAAATACAAGGCACCGCCAAGACTTCTGGTTTGCATCAGGCATACATCAGTATATACCAAATCAAGAATATTTGGTTTTCTTAATGGTATAGAACTCCGAAATACAACTCTATACTATTTTTAGTGAATACAATTAACATAATTTTATAGATGTACACCTTTAATCCCTGGTAATAGATCTTTCTTTGCTAGCCTTTAGAGCCTTTTCTCACTCATATGATCAAGTCGTTTATGCCATAACTCGATTGGAACTTCTTTCTCCATTACATTCATTTAATTTTTTACAGCTTTGCTTATGTTGTATAGAGGGAATTGATTTTCTTCCCTTTAGCTATCATTAAAGAGTCTTTAGTGAGCTTATACTTATGCCTACCAAAATAGCTTTCGTAGCCTTCATCATCAAGCTTTCCGATGAAGATTAAATTTAACCTAATGTCTGAAATATGCTATACATTTTTTAAGAACAATTCACATCTAGTGTTGGTTTCTAAATAAACATCTCCCATGCCAATAATTTTGGATGCTCTATCATTTCCCATCCATACCATGCCAAAGTCTTCAGTAACATAGGATGAGAAGATATCCTTCTTAGAAGTGGCATAAAAGGAGGCATCTATGTCAACCACCCAGGTTTGATTTTGATATATGAGATTGATAATATTTTCATCTAAAACAACTTCAACTTCATCTTCGGCTATTGCAACATTTGTTTATTAAGCTTCTATTGGTTGATTACTCAGCTTTTCATATTTTACATTCCTTTTTAAAATGTCCATGCTTGCCACAGTGATGGCAAGTGAAGTCTTTCTTTGACTGAGATTTTGATCGTCCCTTTTGATGATTCTGACCAAATATGCTTTTACTTCTTCCACGTCATTCTTATTTTTCTGACATAAGAGCTTTAAATGTTTCACCATTTTCCTTTCATCTAGATTCTTCATTTAGTAATTTTTCCTTCATCATCTCCAAGGTCACCCTTTTATTTGGAGCTGAATTTATGACAAATATAAAAAGTGTATCCCAACGTTTTAGCAAAGAGATCAGTAAAAATATTGCCAATTGATTGTTATCAAATTTGCAATTCATTGTTGAGAGTTGATCTACAACACTTTCAAATTTGTTGATGTGTTTTACACGATGTTGTGATCTTTGTATTTCAAGATAATAAGACGGCGTATCAAATTAATTACATTTTGTGCACTTGGTTGCATGTACGTCTTCTCCAATTTCTCCCATAGCTTGTAGGCATCAGTTTCTTTGGCAACGCTCTGCATAATGCTCCTATTAATCCACTGTCTGATTTAAGTTGCACACTTTCTGTTGAGCACTTCCCAATCTATATGTTTCATTTCTGCTAGCTTACCAACAACTACGCCATGGACAGTTTTGATAAGCTACCTTAAATCTTTCATGTATAAAAGATCCTCCATCATTGACTTTCAAACTAAGTAATTTGTTGGAGTCAATTTGAACATACTGCCTGTGTACTCCATTTTTATCTAGATAGAAAAAAAAACAACCAAACTCTAATACCACTTTGTTGGGGTTAATTAGATTTTTCTACTAGATAATAAATAAAATTTACAAAATAAATAAAAGTGGTGAAGTGTGCACAGTAATATAAAGGCGGCTTAGCCTACCAAATTAAATAATAAAATTAATAAGATGGTTAAACCAATCAAATGGTGAATAAAATAGATGGTAAAAAACCTACCATATAAATTGAGAAAAATAAATAAATAAGACACCAATAATTTTTTTACGTGAAAACCTTATAAAAGGAAAAATCACGGGTTCAGTTAAATCTTCCACTATAAAAATAGTGGGATTACAAATTACAATCCTCAATTTGTGGTTCAGCCTCCCAAATTGGCTTTCTCAAATAATATTTATTTTTCTCACCTTTTCCCTTTATAACAAAGAGAAGCTGACACAAATATTTTACATTCACCCAAAACTTATACTCAAATCTCTCTATTTTTATTTACTCACACCACTCACTATTGCACACACAACTCTCCCACTTTTTGCTCTCGCTCACAGCACTCACAACACACAACACACACCTCCTGCACTTACAAAATTGTAATATCCCGTGTTTTTAAAATATTTTTTACACTGTACCGGGATATGCAGTGTTAATAATTTCTGTACATTATATGATATTTTTACGAGTTAATATGTATTTAAAATCTATTTTAACTACGGTGTATTATTTTCAGTGTTTTACGTAAAATTTTCCCGGGACTTGCATTTTCAGGGGATTTTTCACGTAAACAATGTAATATTAATTATTTTGAATATATTTTCGGACTTGCATGAACTCATGCATATTTTTAAATTATTAAATAAAGCCTGTGTGTGTATATTTATTTAATTAGGGTTTAGTATTACCCTAATATTTTATTAATTATTTATTTGTTTTATTGTTATTTAATTAATTTTATTTAGTAAAAATTATTAAAATATTAGATTTTATGTGTGTGGTGTATATTTGATGTGTGTAATTTAATATTATTTTAATATATAGTATAAAGTATATATATATATACATATATACATCAAAAATCAAAAGTTTGGAAAATTACCATTTTGCCCCCGAGTCTTCTTCTTCCTCCCGACCGATTCCCTTCGCCGTTCCGATCGCTGTCATGCCGTTTCTTCACCGTGGGTGTGCCGTCCGGTGTGCCACCGCCTTCCCCAACCTTTTCCGCCGTCTGAGGTAGCCGTTTCCGGCGCCTGGAAGTCGATTTTGGCCGGAGAAGCCGAAAATCGATCCATCGTCGATCACGTCGATTCCGACCACCGTTTTCAACACCGCTGGTCTCTTTATTATCCTTGAGCTCCGGTGAGTGTGATTCTAGCTTTGGTTTGAGCTAAAATGGTCTAGAATTGCTTAGGTTTCGAATTTTCAATTTCGGTCACATTAGGGTTTTAGATTTTTTTGAGCTTCGAATTGGATGATTCATGAAAAATATCTTCACAAATGTTGTTCCTAGTAGCTCAATCTACATGTATGAATTTTTGTAGAATTTTTGGAGATTTTTTGGATTTTTGGGTATTTTTGAATATTTTAATATTATTTTCTAATTTTCGGAAATTAATTATTTAAATTATGAAATTTGAGTTTATGGTTAAATTAGGTGATGAAATGAATTATAGGAATTTATTTGGAATTTTTATGAATTTCTAAGTATTTATTTTGAATTATTGAAGTTTATGTGATTTTGAGAAATTAGGGTTAATTGTGTTTTAAATTGAATTTAATTGGTTAATTGAGTTTAATTATTGATATTATTGATAAATATGTTGAGAAAATTTATTTTGGATAATTTTATAATTTTTGGTGAATTTTTGAAGTAATTATAGTATATTTATATATATAGGGGTATTTTGGTAATTTTACCCTAAATTGCCTAAAAATGTAATTTAATTGGTTTTAATAGTTATTTAAGGTATAAAAATGATTTCTACAAATTATTTGGTATTTTTAACTAATTAAAACTATTTTTCGTGAATTATTTTCAATTATATATATAATATACGGTTTTACTAATAAAATGAGTTTTTATCGGTTTTTACAGTGTTTTAAGGTTAATTATGTAATTTTTACCTATGAGATGTATTTCTAGGTTTTAAGGATATTTTTGGTATATCTAGAATTATTCTGTGTTTGTGGACCCCGGTCGGTGGACTGTAGTTTGGAGTCCGACCGTGGGATTTTAATTGTGTTGAGCCTGTTTTTCGAAGTGTATTTCTTTGCAGGGTCGGCTCTACTCTTTTGAGTAGAGAGATGTCCGTTTTACAGGGGAGGTTCTATCGGATTTTCGATAGAATTCTCGTAAAACGTGATATCCAGTCGAACCCTAATTCTATTTCCGTATTTTAATACTCTAGATTGAATTCTAGGATTTCTGTTAGGTTTATTCTGATGTCTATTAATTATTGCTTGTTTAGTTGTGCCGAGACCGAGGGCTAGTGGACCAGGCCCGTCGGACCCGTCTCGTGGAGCGCATTAGGTGAGTTACTATACTATATATATATGCTTAGGATGCATGATTTAGAAATGCATGTTTTATGTTGATTAAATATGCATAAATAATTTGATTATTTCTTAAGTTTACATTAAGTATATTTTTGGTTTATTTTTGGTATATATTAAACATTATGCATGTTTTGTAAATAAAATATATTTAAAATGTTTTTTAATATATTTCGAGCTTAAGTTATAATTTGACTGGATTTATTTGACGTATATATACTCGAAATATACCTGGTTTACTTTTGGTATATTTCTGGTATATATATGGATTATAATGTTATTCAATCTGCATTCATGCATCATTTACTTTTGTGAATGAATGATTTATATTATTAATGAAGGATATCGATAGAACGTGCTACCTAGTGGGCAACACTAGGACCGAGTACGTACCGGTACGCCTATAGTATTTAGGCTATAATACTAACTTAATTGTGGATATTGATTTGATTATGATTATCGATATGTGAGATGTGGTTTGTGGGTGTGATTGCTGGAGCTCGGTTGACCAAGTGTCTCGGGGCCAATCACACTGGCAGTCAGACTGCTGGAGCTCGGTTGACTTAGTGTCTCGGGGCCAGTCTACTGTCTAAATGGATTAAGTGGATATACTTGGAATAAGTGAGCCTATATGGCTAGAGTGTTGTTTAACACTATTTTCTGAGGTTGCGTTATTCTAGGGTTCTATGTGATCCTTCATAAAAGATGATTTTCAATAAATTATATATAAAAATGATTTTATTGCATCTGTGTGTATTTACCCGTATATATATTAGATATATATATACTGTTGATTGTATGCATTATCATTTAGTGTGTATGTATATATATTATAGTAATTCACTCAGTGAGGTCTGACTCCCCTCCGTTGACTATTTTTCAGGAGAGTCAACTTCTTCAGACCTCAGTAGCAGGTCGATATGCCGGATTTCTTCCGCCCCGGCTTCTTTGTGTAAATTATCTATTTGAGTCTTATTTATTTTATCTAGACACTGCAGTAGTTGTGAATTAAAGTATTGGATTTCATGTATTTTATTTAAAGAGATGTATTATATTGAAACTGGATTTGTATTAAAGAGATTATGTATCTATGAGACAAGATTTTAATTTAAATCCAGTTGATATGGATAATATTATGATATTATAATTTTTATTTTCCGCTGCATATTATATTGTTACTATTATTATGACATGATTTATTTTATTTTTAGGCTTGCTACGGGTTCCGGATTCGAAAGAATTCCCGTTCCCTAGCGCCGGTCATGACCCCTATTTTGGGTTGTGACAAAAATAAGGAAAACACTCTCAAAAACTCTTACCATGCATGAATATTTATAACCATGCAAAAAATTGGTAAGTTGAAAATTTTTTAACAAATGCATCGTCGAACTGCAAAGTTTGACTATCTTTTTTTTTGGTCAAATTTGTACACTAATGAATCCCACTTGCAGGTAGATCCATCCAACATTTTTAATCCACTACTATTATAATTAATTCAGTTTTATATAACAATATGTATAATGCATATTCATCTTCGTGGGGCATGACTTGTCCGAACCTTTCTATGGAGGTTTTTTTTTTTTTGGCATTAACCACATTTGCATTAGTTACATTAGGTACTACGTTATGTTACTATTGGTCTAAATTTAAATAACTTAATATGGTCGAGACTTGCAAGAACGGGCAAGTGACAGAAGCTGCTAGATAACATTAGCATATGTATTTGGTTAGAAGTTTTCTACCCAAAACAAGCCATTAATGAATGTTATTTTATTTTATTTTTAAAAGAAAATTCTGTCCAAGCCTAGATGTGTTCTGGCCTGTTATGTTGTGCTGGCCCATTGTCAAGTACTGTTTGCTTAATTAATATATAATATATTTTATTTGGTCCAAAAAAAAAGGAAATTCTGCGTGTCAAAGAGCTGCTCGTGGCCATGTATACATACCTAATCAGAAGTCCAATTTAGATTTTCTTGAATCTTTTAGGAATTTAAAAAGAAAAAAAGGTATCCGCTTTTTGAAAAAATTATTATGAAATGTACAGTTTAAATCTTGTTATTATTAATTTATAAAATTGTTTTATTTGATTTTAGTAAATTATTTTTATTGTATATTATAGTAATATTTAAATCATTCAATTTTAATTAGCAAAAGAAAATTAAAATTCAATAATTATGATGAAAATTTTTTACTAATAAAAGAAAATTAAAATTTAATAATTATGATGAATATATTATTTTGATGAAAAGATAAAAGGTTGATGATGGGAGATAGAAAGACAAAGAAAGCCAAAAAATTGTTGTATAATTTAACCCAAATTCATTTTACTTTTGGAATAGAATAGGAATCTATTGATCATAGTCACAAAATTCATTTGATTGATATATGGTGTTATTTTCAAGGCTTAAAGCATAAATTTGGTAAAATGAGATAGGAAAAGAAAATCTTATAATATCACTCAAATCCAATAAATAAAGAAAGAAAGGAGGTCTGCCAACTACTTGTGGGGGGCTTCTATATAGGATAGGATGGATTCTGCGTACCTTTGCTATGTATAGAAGAGATCAAGTGCTTTGACAATAGAATCAACTGATAAATCAGAAAATATTCCAAATAAATGAATATTTTTTTTATTAAACTAAAAAATTTAAACTTAAGTTCAAATGGTATGATCAATCATTTTCTTAAATGTTTTCAGTTTAATATATATATATATATATATATATATATATATAACTACCTAAAAGAGATGATTAATTTCTAACACCATAAAATATTGAGGTTCAAACTATATATATTTTTTTAATAATTAGATGAAGTAGTTAAATTCCAACATTATAAGGGGAGGAAATATAAGGGAGGGATGGGGTTCAATTCCTAATCTATTCAATAGGATATCTACATTTTTTTCACTTAGTATGCTCATAAGGGATGATATCTGCATCTTATACTGTTTTAATTAATGGACTAAATTATTAATATTTAAATCCATTCAATTCTAATTAATTTAATTTAATTTAAACAAAATTTTAAAGATGATAAATATGTACTAATAATTAATTTAACATATTTTTTTTAGTGTTTAAAAAAAAAAACATATATTTTTTGAGAATACATAAATTTTGTTCATGATCCTCCCATATAGATGCTTTTTTTGTCACGTGAAAGCGTGATAAGGGGACAAGGAGTCAGAGATCAGCTTCGCCCAGATTATCATAAATATAAGTCTCTTTTAGCCTACATCCACACACTTGGCCCAAACATCGTTGAAGTCTTGAAGAGGCGTGAGCTAGCTGGTGATGATAGCCGAATAAAAAGTGTTGTTACACTTGGCCTCTATCCACGAACTCTCCCATCTTTTTTATTTCTGAGCCCTGTGCCATGAAAATGAAAGCCTATTTGTCACCGAAACCCTGCTCGTCACTCGGCTAATAAAATACTCTTCATCTTCTTCTTCCTCTTCTCCTTCTTTCTGTTTTTTCCTTACAGTTCCATGTCAATATTGTGTGTCTACTCCATGTCTTCTACATTTTAAGTTTGGCAAGCCTCGTACAGGTAATCACCCTAAAGCTGGTACGTTTGTACAAAGCTACATGATTTTGTAATATACATATATATATATAGTTCATGATCCTCTAAAGATATAGTCAGCTGAAGCTTAAATATATATAGACACACATATACCGCATTGAACTCGAAAGGTTAACTTGACTTGGACTTTTTTCTTTACCTGGTTTCCTGCAGAATTCTGGAAAGGACACATCGGGCCTGCATTAGTCTGAGTTTGAAACAAAATAATACCAAACAAATGAAGAACAACCAAGCCTCGCACCAATGACACCAAGAAGCAGCAGTTAATTATTGCACATGCTTCTTACCTTATTAGATTATTGATGCATCATCAAATCATAATATATTTATGTGTATCATACAACTTGACAGAATATAGTACAGGATTACTACATATTACGAGGAAGGACCCCACTTAAACCATACGTACATATTCAAGGTTAAGACAATAAACAGAAGCAGCGCGCACACCCCATTTCTATGTCCTGAAGATTCCCATCACAGCTAACTTAGCAAGAATTGCTGACTACGAAGTAAATTTAAAGTTGCCTGTTCGAGAGCATGAGCCAGTTGGAGATTTCAGACGGTGCATCATCTCCTTTCGCTATGTTAACATCATGTTTCATTTCTTCAATCTGCGAGCAACAGGTAATATGTATATAAAAATATATGTTTTTCAATAACATTCAACTTTTTCTACTACTAAAGAAGCTTACTCTTTTAATCTTATAGTCTTACCTTTCTCTCTAGAACTTTGTTTTCCTCTATCAGTATAGTTTCCTGGAAAAACTCAAGGGTGTTAACAATCAGAAAAATCAAACATAAACTGTGTCGAACATTCATTTGTTTAAAAAATCCTTGTACTCCTATATTGTTAGGTATCAAAAGGTTTATTTCAACAGCAATAAAAGATAGTTGAAATAACTGATGCATATTTTGATGTGATATATGATATACTGAGAAAAACATTACATGACAAACAAAAAATATTTTATTCCTATTTTGGGAGTTAGCTCTGGCTTCAACAAGGATTTTGCTTTTAAATAGAATGCAAAGCAAATCTTTCAACTGTTGATAGGATTATTACCCTATACATCTGTAAAAGGACCATTACGAATGAGCCAATGAGGTCTTTCCATAGAGCATGTTTGAGTTAGGGCAATGAAGTTGACTATGTTGATATGTCTAAGTCGAAGAGCAAAATGACAAACATGAAATTTTACCAGTCCAGGATAAAAGATTAAACTTCTTGCAATACTTTTGCTAGGTGGTAACATCCTAATTTTTTGGACTGTTTCGGCCTTTCAGGTAGATGGAACTGATTCCAGAACCAAACCACCATTAGCAGGTTTATTAGATATAGTGGAGTAAATTTAATTTAGGCAGCACAACAAGACTCGGTATTTCAAAACAATTATGTCTGGGTATTCTTCTAACCAAAACCTTGTGGAAACCCACTAGTTAATTAGAAGAGAATCATTCTTCAATTTTCAGTAGACTCTAGAAGAAAATTGTTTGTCAGTACCTTTTGGTGGAGGGCGCTTACAGATTCCAACATCAGTTCTACCTGCAAGAAAATAGTGCAATGAGAACAGCAGAAGACTATATAAGTTGGAACATGGACAAAATGGATGCAACCAGCAAGTTCTGTGCTACACAGGGATTCAACAAAATAATCGCGGACTTCTGTTGTGGACAGTATTACCAAGAGAAAGAAAAAGTGCGTAAAATAGCCAACCAACTACAGTGAACAAAAATGTCCATCAATTTCATTAGTTTTGGCTCATTCAATAGTCCCCAAGTCCCTCTTCGTTAGTGTAGCTGTTGCATACAGATATATGAGCCTGATCTGCCCAAATAAGGAAATATGTGGTATTTATTGTTCTAGTGTCATAAGCAGGACACAAAACAGTGATGTCCAAGATGTAGCAGATTTATAGAGAAATAGGTATTAATAGCCTTGGTAATTTAAAGTTGCTTTAGCAGTACAAGGGATGCAGAGAGCATATTGTTTGCACAAGTTACATTTCTCATTATACTTCTCAGTACACTAAAAATAGCCACAAACAGATGTAGTTTGTTAAAGGATGCCATTATGTAGAAAACAAGCGACAAAGAAGCCCAAATAGGAACTAGTTAGTATAATCCAGGAAGTAGCTTAAAGAAAAGATGTAAAAATGCATCCAGTTATGTGCTTAAAGGCTGCATAGGGCGCTTGATACTCATCCACAAATTGTTAATGAAAAAGGCATTGCTCTATGCAGTTTACGAAGCTGAAAATAAAATTCCAGGACTTAAGCACAGATGGGACTTGCCACCCATTCGCATAATGTAAATGAATATTTATTGAAGCAAGAACGGAGTACGACCCAGCTTGAGCACTCACCAACCTTTTTAGCTCTGGTTTGTCTTAGTGCGACATCAAATTCTTTCTCCAACTTTATAAGTTCACTCACACTAAACTGCTCAGCATTTGGAGCTTCAAGTTGCCTGTGTCAACCTAAAATACTGTCAATCAACCATTTGTTCTATGTTTTTACTGTTCAGGGAAGAGGCTTAAAAAATACTTACGTTTCAACTATCTGTAGTAGCTCTGCGTACGATTTCCTGCTTGTATCTTCTCCTTCACTGATCTGTGTAAAAATATGCATTGACCAATATATGCTAGTTGGTTAAAACCATAGAACTGATGAAAAAAAAACAGCAAATTTATACTGAGGAACAAGAAGTTGTTACCTCTGCATCATTAGCACCTTTCAAAATACCAAACTCCCCTTCATGGCACATCTTGTATTTGTGGAGAATCTTTGGTAAACTAAGTCATAAGAGATGATGCTTGATGGTTAAAATTATTACAATTAGTTTTCAACCTTACTTTAAAATGGAAATGATGAGCATATAGTAAGTTGTGAGACATATGAGAATGGCAGATCGCCATTTGCCAAAGGGAGAGTAAGCAAAAAAAAAAAAAAGGAAAAAAAAAAAGAAAGGAATACAATTGTTGAAGGGAGAGTCATTAGTCTTTCGATATAGGTATAAAGCAATAAAAAGGATAGGAAAAGGAAAACTAGAATAAAAATTCATAATCTAGAATAGGCATGTTATTCCAGAAAGGCAATGGCAGACCCTGTTACATTTAAACATAATAATGAACATGTGGACACTTGAGTGGTGCATATGTTTCACATATAGAGGTATCATAAGGTCATGAACAGCAAAGCTGCTAACAAGGAAATGAACTAGGCAAAACAGCCCATGATAATGAAGTTGTTAATTGAAACATACATCCTTGCTCTTTCCACCTTTAAACTTTCTATCAACAGATGTGTTAGTTTGTGATAAAATTGGTTGATCATACTTAGTATATCTATCTGCATAATAACTTTAGCAAGTCATAAACAAGTGAGAAGTTTAAATGAGTAACCATTGATAATGAAATCATATCTTCCCACAGTCAAACTTAATGCATTAATTAGTCTTGCTGCTACATACATAATCTAGTTGCATTGATTCTAACCTGCTGTAATCATTTTCACTGTATTTGATCAGACATATGGGAGGTATATTTACCATTGTCAAATGCTGTTATTTGACGTTCACCCCATTGAAGGTCCAAAAGAGTGGGACAATAATCAACTTTTATCCTAGTTTAGGAATTATGTTATTATACGATTCAAATGCTTAGCCCACAACCTTATTGACTCTTCCAAAGTTTCAAAGTATGCTATGCTTCATGCTTTTATGTTTTGGACAACCTTAAAATATCAATTTTCTGTGTTATTTATAAACTTTTTTTTTAATTGCATTTAGGATTTTCATCAACCAATTTAGACAAAGTGTTAATTTCATTTCTCTAAAAGGGTGTGTAGATCAAGGCAATCATTATGAAAGAATCAAGAGCTTGCAATCTCTCCTTCAAGTTCAATGACTTTTTTTTTCTTCTAGATTTGGATTCCTAAATTTTAGATAGAACTAGAGAAACCACACCTTGTCCATCACATTCCCACAAGGAGTAATAATTTTTAATAAAGAACGAATAGTTTAAAGGTATAGTATAAAAAAGCCAAAAGTTAGCAAATTTTGAAAATTTTATTCCAAATTTTAGAAGTTGTCACCTCATTTGGTTAATTGTTAGCAGTATAATAAGAACTTTAACACAAAACATTGTGTTGTTCTTCAAAACAATCAATTTGAAGATTCAATTGTGCTCGACAAATTCGGATGACCCTTTAGGTATTAGATAATCAGAACACTAGGCTTTCATTTTCGACTAACCTTGCAACTATACGTGGTTAGAAAATAGCATAATTGTGGTGAGAAATTATAGCTAATTTTTAAAAATTCTTTGGTGATTTTGGATTTCAGATTAAAAAATGATGGCTATATTTGTGCCTCAGAAATAAAAAAAAATTCCAATGATATCTTCGATTGAGGTTTCAACAATATTAATAGATTGACCAAATTTGATATTTACGATGTTAAAATTGCAAAAAACTGCTCAGATTGGATTTTTTTTATCAAATTTAAAAAATGGTTAAAATTATAAAAAATCGCAGACATTTTGCTTTCCACATGAACAAACCTGGTTTAAAACTATTTTCTTCTTTGTAGCCTATAGTTTTTTCCTAAAATTCTGGTTCAATGCCTTCATCTAACACTACTAACAAATTATAAAGTTGCAACACTAATCTCCTTTTGAAATAGCCAATACAATTAGCGTTATCATTTCTTTGAACGTTTTAAATTTTGGACTACATATAGTGGACATTTGGACAATAACTTTGAATGTGGTACCTATTCCTTATCAACCTTATATTCTTAACGACTCTCTCTCTCCCCTCTAAATTCAATTGATGAAATCACATTATACAACCTTATATTTTTAACACCCTCTTCTTCTCTCTAAACTCAACTCATGAAAACACATTATACATCCTTGTTGTAATTATTGTAAGATTTATCTTGTTTTAATAAGTCTTCATTTAGCCTAAAATTGAGACATATGAATTTCACATGCTTATCTTATTTCATCTTTTCAGAAGTGAGGTGCCTTTTATGATCATTTTACTTTTTGTTGGCTTAGTACCTTGGGGTTAAAGGTGAAATCTATCCACATAGTTCAAAAGTCATTTTTTTATACTAACATTAATTTACTAAGATATTTATATACAAATAAAATTCATTTCCAATGCGGGATTAAGGTCTCTATATATAAAACTAAATCCATCATTCCATTACGGTGTGAAATTGCGGCGTCACAAACTTCCTACTCTTATGATGTTATTACTCCCCATTGGGTGTTCAAACTCCCATTGGGGTGGTATACACTCCCACTCACATTGTAATTCTTAGTTGAGTTGGTAGGTTGCTTGGATACAATATAACACTTAGTTCAGTGTAACACTTAAGTCTGCACTCTACTCAAGCCGATAAGTTGCTCTAATACTGTTTGTAAGAGCCAATTCAACAAAATAGTGACCCACTATCTTGAGGAGGAGCAGAGTCCATCCTTGTGGTTCAAAAGTCAACCTTTTGACACTAATAATAGCTTACTAAGACTTTATATACAAATAAGAATTTGTATGCAAAACAAGATCATCATTTTTCCAATTAATATTTGGCACAACTATGTGACTAGCTATTATATGAGATTGTTCTTACATGCTGAACGGTGTTATTTGTAGCCATAAAATTTCCTTACAAAGTTGTATCATTCACTATGGTGTATGGTAGCGGATGTTGCACATAGCATAGGACGCATATGCAAATATAAATACATGGATGCATGAGGATGGATATGAGTGCATTAGAAAAAAGTAGTGAATAATAACATTGAAGACAGCTTAAGAATAGAGATTGCAATATTTTGGTGATAATGAGTTACGGATTCATAAATTCCCCATTTAGGAAGGTCAATTAGCAGTTAAGAGACATAGATCTAAATTAACTTGGATAAAAATGGTACAAAATGATAATTGTAAAATCATCAATAACGACTTTATTTTTTTCTTCTTGGTGGGAAGTAAAACTTGAAGAAGTGATAAGAAAGTATAAATTTTAAGAAGTTAAAAGGATTATGTCCCCCTAGAGCCTCTTACATTTGCTATCGCGCTGCTCTTACTAAAACCTCACCTCTTAATGTTAACTCCTACATAGGGTATTAAAGATAGCAAAGCCATATTATAAGACTCTATGTTAAAGTGATAAGGGTGTTAAAAATGGCATAAATTGTGGCTTTTATTTTTAAAGCATAAATGAGAAATTGGAGCATAATGTATATCAAATGGTAGATTTGGTATTTTCCTATTTGATACTGATTTTTCTAAAATAAACAATAAAAAATGACAGTTTTGATGTCTAAGGTTTGGACGAAAATGTGAAAATGGCAATGTTCGATATGAAACTGTTTAAAGCCCTAGGTGTAGATAATTCAAACTCAATGGGCAACAGTGCGGAGTTCAGGTTGCCGATTGGTAAAAGATATTCTTAGGGAGTCGAATTACCTTCTTACATGAACTATAGGCTCTTAATGCTTATTCTGAAATATGACATCTTTATAAGTCTATCGACCCATTAGTTTGTATAATGTAAGCTACAAAATACCCCTAAGTTCATTGCGAATAGAATTAAACTGATTCTTTTGGCTTTTTTTAGTTCCACCTAAACAAATTTTACACTAGGCTAACATATTATGGATAATATTATCTTAACCTAGGAAATCATACATATAATTAAGAAAGCATGGTGAAAGAGACCAATGACTATAAAAATCGATTTGACAAAGGCTTATGACATGTTGAATTGAAATTTATTTATAACACTTTTATTGATGTGGGCTTCCTTAATGGGATATCGTAGTTGCATAATGTTGTTGTCAATGAAAATTTTATGTAATGGTGTTAGAACTTCAACTTTTTATCCGTTGTGAGGATCGCCATATTTGTATTGTGTGCTACAACTTACTTAATTCATTAATAGACAGGTGACTAATGGTGCTGGAAAGCTATCGAGCTTAATAAACGGACTCTTTCTTTCTAGATAATTTATTCCATTTTGTGAAAATTTACTCCATTTATCTCTAAGTTAATTGGAGGTTGTTGGAAGTGTTTTGAAGTCCTTTCGCGTTAGCTCCGATTAGATAATGAGTTTGAATGAGTCCCAAATTTTATTTTCTTTGAATATAAAAGAATTTGACGCCACCTTGCTTGTTAAATGTATTACAAAGACTACTAAGTTTAGTCTAATTTAGGTGATCAGATTGTGAGTTTCAATGAGTTCTGGATTTTATTTTCTTTGAATATCAAAGTATTTGAGGCCACCTAGCGTTTTAAATATATTGCTAAGAATATTGTGTGCTGCATTCTTAAATTAAAAACACACTTATGAAGGCATCCTAAAAAGAGCCCAAGACATATCAAGGTGGAATGTGCCCTTCTTATCACCAATTGACCATATCACATTAGCACAATTGGTGTTAAAAGTTGTCCTCATTTATGCATGCACACAACTAAATTGCCATTATTTATTTGGCAATAAAATTGAACAATGATATCGTATGTTTGTTTAGGAATCATCTTTGATTGACAAGAAAATCAATCTATTTAGGAACACAATGTGCAATCCAAAAGACTAAGGTGATATGGGATTAACAGAATCCTCAGATCATTTAAACTAATTTCATTTAGGTTTTATGTGCCAAATACAGGATTGATCCATTAAATGTTACTCAATTTCTCTTGTACTGAAATAGCTCGACCCTATGGCAAGTTACAAGTCACATTTATTACTAGGTTCTTAGGGGCATACATTGGCTAGTTGTAGAGGTGCAATCGAATTGAGCCGAATCAATACAATGTTAAGCTCAAGCATGATTTGATTCTCAAACTTAAGGGCTCAAAATTTAAATTGAACTTGATCAAATTTTTTAAAGCTCGAACTTGATTCGACTTGACTCCGATTAAATTTTAAAATATACATAGTTTAAATTATTCAAGTTCGATAAAAAATTTCTATAATTATATTAAAATAAAATGGCAAAATAGTAAATATGCACAAGCTTAATTATACTTGCAAGACTATCAAGTCAAATATTAAGGAGGTTGAGCTTGACATGACAATTTACTTGAGTAGCTCCTACTTGAGCTTAGTTTGATTACAATTGAGTTGATTGAGTTTTTTCCATGTCAATCCCGAGTAAAGTCGACTTAACTTGATTACACTCCTAGTTAGCTGGTAATGCAACAAAGGCAAGATTTTGGTTTGACTTGCTATATTATGAATTTTCTATTAATATCTTATGCCTTTAGTATTATTCATCTAGACAGTTGAGCAATTATTGATTTGTGTTTTTATTACGCTTAATAATTTATTGGAAATGGGATATGTCTGCCAACCTCCTACCTTAATCGATCGTTCTTCAGATTGAACTACTAATTTAAACAATAATAAGGATCGTGTATTTTGAGATCAACCACTTCAGATGTCTTTATCACTAAATTGGCTTATGCAAGTTTATTTGCCTTGAGTGACAGACAAAGTGCTCATAGTGGAGAATCATTTGGAGGTAGCAAGGACCTTAGCGTATTAGAATATTTATGTAGCTTGTAGTGAAGAAAGAGGGTTTTGATGAATGTTGAATGCATATATCATCATTTACAATGAAGTAGAGGAGGAGAAACCTTATAGTTCTCGCTATATATCTTAAAGTAGGGAATTACACGTGTTAAGTTTGGGGGAAGGGTAGAAAATAAGAATGTTATCACCTTTGGTGCATATTATTTAATTAAGTACCGGAATCCTAATAGTACCAATGGGTTGATTTGAGGTTTTTATGGAAGTTGGAGTGGAGGTTGATTTAAGATTTTTATGGTCATTGGGTTGGAGAATTAATATTGGCACTTGTTTAGTTACTTATTGTGTTATGGGGAATTTATGAAAATTAAATCTGTTTCATGGGACCTTGTTTTGGTGTAAAGTATGTCTAGAAGCAAATAGAAATATGTTGCAAAAATGTTATCTTCAAAGTCTATTTGAACTATTCACACGCTGTTAAGTCACAATTGGACTATGCCAATTAAACACATCCAGAGAAGCCGACTGTGCTACGGACACCTTGGCTGCATCGTTAGTGCAAGAGCTATTAGTTGTCACAGGTTTTAACAACCTCCTATGGATCTCCAACAGTGGCTTGAACACGGTAGGAGTTAGCTATAAAGGAATGGTTACAATGTTGATATTGAGTTGGATAAGTTTTTTTGACTTCAAGGCAAAAAGGCAATCACAAAATAAAAATTCTCGAGTTATAAAGTTGGTTAGTGATCTCCAAAGGAGATTGTGCCAAGTGGTTCTTGCCAATGACGGATGAAATTTATATTGTTGCCATCTATGTAGCGCATAAATGAATTTTTTTTTTTAAAAAAAAGATGAAAATAATTAAGATGAATAGTTATTTTTGAAAAAATAAAAAATGGTTAAATATTAAAAATATACAAATACGTAAACAAATGGTAATTTTATGGATAAATGTTAAGAATATTATCCACTCAAACACATGTTGATATTATCATTTAATATTTAATGCTTGAATATTAAAAAGAACTAGTGAAAGTTAAAAACATTGATTTTCTTTCTTTTCTGACAATTTTAAAATATGAAATGTGTTTTCTTCATTTGAAACGGATTTTAATTTTTTTAATTTATGAAAATGGCATAAAAAATTTATTTAAAATATGGATAATATTTTATTACATTCCACTAATGTAGCTAAAGGCTCAATAAGTCTCCATGGAGCAAATTGGGAAAAATACCACGGCAACAACAATCGCCAAATGTATTTTAATATAAAAAACTCAAAATTAAAGGGGATAATGAAGAAAAATACGAGACAATTATTGACATAAACTTTTCAGAATTAGTGCTTTATATATGAAAAAAATTGCAACTAATTTCTTGAAATTGCTACCAAATGTTATATATTTGTTGCCTTATACATTAACCAAAGTGTGTATATATATATATACCCTATTATTTAACTGAAATAAGAAATAAAATCAGAATTTACATTGTTTCTAAGAATAAATTGAATGTGGTTTAAGTGTTTGTTTAGTTCAAATGAATTCTATAAAATTTTGTGAAATTCATTTCTAAATCCAAATAAGTATGTTCCTAAAATTCATTTAGCATTTTAACTTTTTAATTTTGTGAAATTGTTTGAAATTAAATCAATTCTTATTAATGAACTACGTTTGGTTTAAATGAGTTTATAATTCATTTGGAAATAAATTATATTTGGAATGAAGAACTGAACCAATAAGGGGTAAATTTTGTATGGAAGAACTAAATTTTTCCTTCATGCTTCTTCAACTTGTTAATCTTCCATTATGTGACAAAACTCCTAAATAACTTGCTTCCAATCCCACCCTCGAGTAATTCTTTCCCAATATTTGTAATACTTCATAAATTCTTCAGACAAAAAGGCAAAAAAAAAAAGGGTAATAACAAATAATAAGGGTTAAAAAAACAAGAATAAGAAAGTGACTATGGAGGGTTAAGTTGATGGAACAATTAAACATCCAATATTATCAAGTGATAACACTTGATATATATCAGCAATTCCATATAAGAAACAACATACACATGCATGTATAGCAAAAAGAAATCTTACGAAAATAAGGGAAAGATCTCAAGCCCATTAAAGTAACACGATCTTAAGCCATTTATTGTTATTTTAAAACGCATGAGAGTGATTAGAAGATAAGTAACTAGTCCTTTAGAGTTCTACATGTACAATTACAGATGCATATGGATTAGTCCATTTAGTTCAATTTTATTAACTAATTCATTTTATTTGAACTAAATACATTTCATTAATAAAAATGAATTTAGTGTTAAGTAATATTATAAAATTAAAAAGTTAAAATTAGAAATAAATTTTATAAAATTTTCATTTAAACCAAATACATTTTAAGATAACAATTTAAATTGGAATTTGTCTTGATCATTAGAGTAATTTGTGATTTAAAGACACTTTACATTTACTACATCTAATGTATATTTATGTCTATTTTAAAGGTTCGCTGAATCCAACAAAACAGCAACAACATGGAGAAGAATGGTGGAGTAAAAGGGGGACAAGCCCTGACCAGATGAAAATTCCTAAGAAGTTTCTAGAAAACTCAAGAGACTTCACCGCCTAATTAGAAGTTTCGGGAATTAACAGCTAATCAGTAGTTTCGCGACGCTAAGAAGTTTCTAGAAAACTCAACCGCCTAATCAGAACGTTCGGGAGCGTACGTGTAGCTACGGGAGGAGGATGGAGACGAACAGCACCCACCGCTTAATCGCTAGTTTCGAAGAGCCAATAGATTGAGAAAGCAAACGAATCATCATCCATCGTTTTATTATGGTAAAACCAAAACAAAAATCATCGCCACGTTTCAACACAAAACCAAGCAGCAGCAACAGCAAATAACAACAAAATAAATAAAGTAAAGTAAAACAAAAAAATCTAATTTCTAAAAGAGGAAAAAGCATATTAAATCATGCATTACAAACTGTGCGTAAAGAATATAATATGAAAAAAATTAAAAAAAAAAGCACCAAAATCCCTAAAAATAACAATAATTATACAATGTTTGGGTTTTATGTTCATATCGTTTAATGAAAACTTCCGTGAGTTGAAAAGTAAGAAGGCATGATGAGAATGTATTGTAAAACAGATTGTTTAATTACCTGTTGGCAGTGCTGCAGAACTCGTAGAGCTTGCCGCTGTGAGAGTGGACGATGAGAGCAATTTCAACGTCGCAGAGAATAGAGAGCTCGCGAGCTTTCTTAATCAATCCAGTGCGCCTCTTGGAGAAGGTCACTTGACGGCTGCTCTTATCTTCGATTCGCTTCAGCACTACCTTCTTTCGCCCCATAACTTTTGTTGTTCGGATCCAAAACGCAGCTGGAGCTGTGATTTCACAGCCAGAAGAATATCTATTCTGTATATTTATGGTTAATGAGGAGAAGAATCTGTTTGAAAAAAAAAAAAAAAAAAAAAGGATGTGTGATGTGAAGAGCAAGAAGAAAAGAATGTGTTAAGAATGCATTTTAGAAAAATAAATAAATAAATAAATAAAAGCAGCGACTAATCTCGGTCAATGCAAGGGTCGACTCGAAAAATAGAAATGACTGCGTTTATTGTCACGTGGCTTATCCATTTGTCTAATCAAAGCCGCTGCTTTTTTATTTTAATTGTGTGCTGTAAGGCGGTAAAATTCTTATAGTGTTGCATAGGAGAATCGAAATAATTAAAGTTTAATGTATTTTAAATACCCATAATTTAAATAAATTTTTAATTTAACAGATTTTTTTGGTGACCAGAGGGTATAATATTATTTCATCAAAAAAAGATAAAGTTTTTTTTACCTTCAAATTATAGATGAAAGTTTGAATTTAAATCTCGAGTGATGTTATAAAAATTTAATGATTAAATTAAATATTATTAAAAAAATAAAGTCAGTCAGTAATTATTATTAAAAAAATAATTAAATGGTAATTTTTTTTCAAAAATATAAAGAGGTATAATGTTTAATTTTTACCATTATTGATTTAAAAAAAGAACTCTCTTTTCTTTTATAATTTTCCAATTTAATTGTTAATAATTTATATTTTTAGATGTCATAAATCTATATGTGAGAGAAATTTAACCAAAAACATTTCATTTTTCAAAGTAAAAATTCAGGTTGCTTATTAAATTTCAAATGTATTAAATCTTGCTTTGAATTCTAATTTTCAGTAAGAATTTTAAATTAAAAATATTATGAATGTGAATGAACAATATATTGCTTGTGAATGAATAATATATTGCTTGTGAGAGAATAGTACTCAAATAGTGAAAATAAAATCTCTATATAAAGGGATTGAAATTCATTAATGAGAAGATTAAGAAGAAGAAAAGATAGATTACTCTCCAAATTCTTTCAATATTATAGTTCTCTAAATTCTCTCCAAACTCTTTATAAATTCTCTCAAAATCATTCTACTATAAAATATTTTTCTTCTAGTTAAATACTACTAAATTCAAGTTTAGTTCTATAACAAAATAAGTAATTCAATCTTTATTTCACAACACGTTATCAGCACGAGGAGCTCTCGATCAAAATAATAAGGTACATATTTCTTAATATTTAATATTTATGAATATATTAGTTGATTATATATTATCATGGATGGCTATGCCTCCTACTAATTTATATATTTATATTTATTTCTTCAATCTAACTTTATATTAATTGTTATTTTTATTTTGTTTTACTAACTACACCATTGATGCAAATATTGCTAGAAATGGTTCTAACCTTATGGATGGCTATGCCTCCTACCAATTTATATTTATGCACATTTATTTTTTTTTATTATTTATGTTAATGGAAGGCTATACCCCATTTTATATTAATGGACGGTTTTGCCCCATATTTATACATATCGTTATGTTAATTCACTTGCTATAAATAATCATATCAACATTATTTATTGATTTTACTTTATACAATTTATTTCTCAATATATTATATTAAAAAAAAAAAAAAAAAAAATTTCTAACGGCTATATTTTTATTACCAACGGTAATATAACGGTAATAAACGGCTATATTTTTCATTATAAATAGATGAGCTATAAATGTTATTCATTCACACAAATTCATACATTTTCTCTTTCTCTCTTTACTCTAAATTGTAAACATGATTTGGTATATTTATATTTGTGTTTTGATCATGACTATTATAATTGTTTTAGGAATAATTAATATGGAAGATGATTTTCTATTTGATATAATTTCAAGTATTATTGTATCATTTTTTGTACCACTATTATTTCTTGCAATATTCATTCATGATATAATTAATTAGTAAATTCTGATCATGTTTGATTTTTTTAGTAGTCATCAAATTTATGAATTCTAATTGAGTTATATTTTTTTATTAGTTATCATAATGACAAATCTAGCAAAGCTTGAGTTCGTTGCTCTTGACATCACGGGAAAAAATTATATGTCTTGGATTCTAGATGTAGAAATGCATCTTCAATCAATGGGGTTAATTGATACCATAAAAGAAAATAATAACACCTCATTGCAAGATAAGGCCAAGTCTATAATTTTTCTCCGTCGTCATCTTGATGAAGGATTAAAATGTGAATATTTGACTGTCAAAGATCCAAGTGTTCTTTGGAAGGATCTAAAAGACAGATATGATCATCAAAGAGATGTAATACTACCAGTAGTCACTGATGAATGGAGAGCTTTACGCTTTCAAGATTTCAAAAAAGTGAGTGACTATAATTCTGCAATGTTCAGAATAGTATCACAATTAAAATTATGTGGACAAACAGTCACAGATGAGGATATGCTGGAGAAAACTTACTCCACATTTCATGCATCAAATGTTACACTGCAACAACAATACAGGATGCAGAGATTTAAAAAATATTCTGAACTAATTTCATGCCTACTGGTAGCTGAGAAAAATAATGAACTCTTGATGAAAAATCATCAGTCCCGTCCCACTGGCTCAATAGCATTTCCAGAAGCAAATGCTACAAATTATTCCAGATATAAAAATTATAATAGCCGTGGACGTGGGAGAGGTAGAGGTCGTGGACGTGGAAGAGGTCAATTCTTTGGCCATGGTCATGGAAATAAATATAGTAATACTCCACAACAAACTCAGACTCAACCTCAAAAGAAGTTAAAATCAGTCATCAGTGGTGTTCAAGAAAGGCCTCAATATAAGTCTGAAACTGTGTGTTTCAGATGTGGTAGTAAAGGACACTGGTCACGAATTTGTCGAACACCACCACATCTTTGCCAACTTTATAAGGCATCATTGAAAGGCAAAGAAAAGGAAATAAACTTCAATGAGCATCATACTCATGTTAATGATACAACTCATTTAGATGTTTCTGATTTTACTGATGATTTTACTGACAATGGAAATTGAGACATCTATAATTTTAAGTATATTGTTATTACTTATTTGATTCTGAAGAATATGTTATTGTTATGTATGTTATTTTTAAATTAAATAAAATGTCCTACTTTATAATTATTTTATGTTTTTACCTTAATTGATTAATTTTGTGTTTATCTATTTTGAAGTTTAATATGGATTGTACTCAACATAAAGACAATATTGGAGATCTCTGCATACCAGATAGTGGTACTACACATACTATCTTGAAAAATAGAGATTATTTCTCTGAAATAAAGCCCACAAAGGCAGTTGTAAAAACAATATCAGGTCCTGTAGATCTGATTGAAGGAATTGGCAAAGCTAAATTTATGTTACCAAATGGAACAAAGTTTATAATTGATGAAGCTTTGTTTTCACCAAAATCAACAAGAAATTTGTTGAGTTTTGATGACATATATCGAAATGGGTGTGATACCCAATCTATTACTATAAATGGTAACAAATATTTAAATATAGTTTCCTATGAATCAGGAAAAATGCAAGTATTGGAAAGACTGCCAAAACTCCCTACTGGATTGCATTACATGCATATACATGTAATTGAATCAAATATGGCAGTAAAAGAAAAATCTTATGATCCTTCAATAATAAATTTATGGCATGACAGATTAGGTCATCCTGGATCAGTAATGATGCGAAGGATAATTGAGAATTCACATGGGCATCCCTTGAAGGGGCAAAGAATTCCTCAATCAAATGAAATGCCATGTACAGCTTGTTCTCTTGGAAAATTAATCTTGAGACCTTCACCATCTAAAATTCAAAATGAATCACCTATGTTTCTTAAAAGAATTCAAGGTGATATATGTGGGCCAATTCACCCACCATGTGGACCATTCAGATATTTTATGGTATTAATTGATGCATCTAGTAGATGGTCACATGTTTGTCTATTGTCAACTCGTAATGTTGCATTTGCAAGGTTGCTTGCTGAAATTATTAAATTACGAGCACAATTCCCTGATTATACAATCAAGAGGGTAAGACTTGATAATGCTGGTGAATTTACATCTCAAGCATTCAATGATTATTGTATGTCTACTGGGATCATTGTTGAGCATCCCGTTGCCCATGTACATACTCAAAATGGTTTAGCTGAATCATTGATTAAACGACTTCAGTTTATTGCTAGACCATTAATAATGAGAACAAAGCTTCCCATTTCAGTTTGGGGTCATGCAATCCTACATGCTGCTTCATTAATTCGCATCAGACCTAGTGCATATCATAAATACTCCCCACTACAATTGGCATTTGGTCAAGAGCCAAATATTTCCCATCTCAAAATTTTTGGTTGTGCAGTATATGTACCCATTGCGCCACCTCAGCGCACAAAAATGGGTCCTCAACGAAGATTGGGAATTTATGTTGGGTTTGAAACACCCTCGATTATTAGATATCTTGAACCTCTAACTGGTGATGTTTTTACAGCACGTTTTGCTGATTGCCAATTTAATGAGGTTGTTTTCCCAACATTAGGAAAAGGGGAGAAAGAAGTGAAAAGGGATATTTCATGGAATGAACCATCATTATTGCATCTGGATCCTCACACAAAACAATGTGAATTAGAAGTGCAAAAGATTGTGCACTTACAAGCAATTGCAAATCAATTGCCAGATGCATTTACTGATACAAAAAGAGTGACTAAATCATATATACCAGCAGCCAATGCTCCTGCTCGTATTGAAATTCCAGAAATAAAATCTGAGAATAAAGACACTCATGAGTCTAAAACACGCCAGAAGCGTGGAAGACCAATTGGTTCTAAGGATAAAAATCCTCGAAAGAGAAAGGGAGTAGATAATCATATTGATAGCGAGGAAAATATCCCTGAAGAAATAGAAAATAAAGAAAGTCATGAAACATTGTCATATACTGTTGCATGTGAAATCATAAATGACAAAGATGATCCTGAACCAAAATCAGTCATGGAATGTCAAAATAGGCATGATTGGATAAAATGGAAAGATGCTATGCAGGCTGAATTGGACTCACTAAACAAATGAAATGTTTTTGGGCCAATTATTCCTATGCCTAAAAATGTGAAACCTGTAGGATACAAGTGGGTCTTTGTACGAAAGAGAAATGAGAAAAATGAAATAATAAGGTACAAAGCTAGACTTGTAGCTCAAGATTTTTCACAAAGGCCAGGAATTGATTATGATGAAACGTATTCTCCTGTTATGGATGCAATTACGTTCAGGTATCTGATTAGCCTAGTAGTTTCTAAGAAATTAGAAATGCGTCTTATGGATGTTGTGACTGCTTATTTGTATGGATCACTTGATAGTGACATTTATATGAAAATCCCTGAAGGATTTAAAATGCCTGAAGCATTAAGTACAAAACCCAAAGAAATGTATTCGATCAAGCTCCAGAGATCTTTATATGGGTTAAAACAGTCTGGGCGCATGTGGTATAATCGTTTAAGCGATTATTTGATTAATAAAGGATATGTGAGTAATATTATTTGCCCATGCATTTTTATTAAGAAAACAATATCCGGATTTGTGATTATAGCTGTATATGTTGATGATTTGAATATCATTAGAACAGAAAATGAGATCCATGAAGCAACAGTATACTTAAAGGAAGAACTTGAAATGAAAGATCTTGGAAAAACCAAGTATTGCCTTGGTTTACAAATTGAGCAAATGCACAATGGGATATTTGTGCATCAATCAAATTACACAGAAAAGATCTTGAAACGCTTTAATATGGATAAAACAAATCCTTTAAGTACTCCAATGGTCGTTAGATCACTCAATATTGAAACTGATCCATTTCGACCCTGTGAAGAAAATGAAGAAATTCTTGGTCCTGAATTTCCATATCTCAGTGCCATTGGAGCTCTAATGTATCTTGCTAATTTTACTAGACCTGACATTTCTTTTGCAGTTAATTTATTAGCGAGGTTCAGTTCAGCTCCAACAAAAAGGCATTGGAAAGGGGTCAAACATATACTTCGATACCTTCGAGGAAATGTTGATTTGGGTTTATTTTATTCTAACAATTCAAAACAAGAATTGATTGGTTATGCAGATGCAGGACATTTATCTGATCCTCATAAAGCGAAATCTCAAACAGGCTATGTGTTCACAAATAATGGAACTGCAATTTCTTGGCGTTCCCAGAAACAAACGCTTGTCACTACTTCCTCAAATCATTCTGAAATTATTGCACTACATGAAGCAAGTAGAGAGTGTGTGTGGCTTAGATCAATGACACATCATATTGAAGAATCTTGTGGTTTTCCAGTCAACAAAAGTCCAACAATTTTATATGAAGATAATGCAGCATGCATTGCACAGTTAAGGGAAGGATATATCAAAAGTGATAGAACCAAACATATACCTCCAAGATTCTTTTCATACACTCAAGAGCTAATAAAAGACAATTATATAGATATCAAGTATATTCAGTCTAGCCAGAATTCAGCTGATCTTTTCACAAAGGCACTTCCAACTGCAATCTTTAAAAAGCACGTTCACGATATTGGAATGCGACATCTACATACTATGTGAAGGAAGATTATACATATCAACTTGAGGGGGAGAATATCATGCACTGTACTCTTTTTCCTTAAGCTAAAGTTTTTCCCACTGGGTTTTATTTAGCAAGGTTTTAACGAGGCAGTTGCAAAATATTGTTATTCAAGGGGGAGTATTATGAATGTGAATGAACAATATATTGCTTGTGAATGAACAATATATTGCTTGTGAGAGAATAGTACTCAAATAGTGAAAATAAAATCTCTATATAAAGGGATTGAAATTCATTAATGAGAAGATTAAGAAGAAGAAAAGATAGATTACTCTCCAAATTCTTTCAATATTATAGTTCTCTAAATTCTCTCCAAACTCTTTATAAATTCTCTCAAAATCATTCTACTATAAAATATTTTTCTTCTAGTTAAATACTACTAAATTCAAGTTTAGTTCTATAACAAAATAAGTAATTCAATCTTTATTTCACAACAAAAAATATTTTTTTGTGGAACATATTAATTGGCCTAAATAGGAAAGCACACCGGTGTGTGGGGTCAGTGTCAAAGTACGGTACGTGGAGCTTACGCGTTTGTCTTATCTTTTTAAAGTGTTTTATCAGAAGCTGATTGGTTCAGTCGGTACAAGAATGAAGCACAGAGCAAATTGGACACGTCACACGTGCATGTGATTATTAGTAGGCTTAATCATGTTTATCAACCTCATAACCATCATCATCGTAGTAAAGTAAGTAATTCTGGCGGTGGTTGTAGATTATGACATTGACATGTATTCACTTACACATTGAATTTGAATACTACTCTTATGGGCCTGCATGAGCTTAGCTTTGCACTTATTTATGCCCTTTCAAGGCCATAAAACTCTTATTTGGGCTTGGTTTAGATTCAAAATTTTTAGGAATAACGTCACACCTATCCAAGTATTATAAATTGTGAACAGTTAATTTGTAAAATTAATTTTTGTTTAATTTTTAAAAAATGATAATCATCTATGTAATATAGAAATGGAAATGGAGAACTGGGGAAACGGATTCAGCAAAATTATATTTTTTTAAAAATATATAAATACCTATAGATATAAATTTTATATCTAAATTTTGAAAATTTTTATTTATACTATCAAATACTAACATAATTATAGAAATTATTTTGTTTAGTTAAGAAAAATATAAAATTATTTTTTAATTTATCTCATTTTTTATTTAGGATAATATTAAAAAATATATTTTTAAGTTAAAAATATGTTTTCAAGTAGGATTTCATATTTATAAGTTTTATGAGTTTTCTGAAGTTTTTAATATGGAAATGTCTATTCACAAATGTTTTCGTGCATTATAGATTATCATATAGGCGTATGGTTAAATTATGTGATTAAATCATTTGATATTTTTATTAATAAAGATACATTTTAAAAATTGAAATAGCAATGACTGATTTAGTCCACGTAATACATTGGATAATACGATAAAAGAGCCTCACATTAGGAGGATGCCTTACGAAAATGGAGGCCTTAAAATTTTGGGTTGAAGACCTTCCCAACGCTCCATGGTGTTAGAATCGGCTTAAAATTACTCGGAGCTCTAGACAATTGTTTTAAAAAAAATAATTTTTAAATATTAATTGTTTTTTAAAGTAAAACAGTGTTAAATTACAACAAATTAAAAAATAATTTAGTATTAATATATAATAAATTTTTTCGAAACTTTTAGATTGAAAATTAAAAAATAGAAAAATTAAAATTTTTTAAAAAATTATCTAACAAATAATTTGTCAAAAAAATTGAAAAATAAGGTGATATAAATAAGAAAAAAAGAGATAAAAAAATTTAAACATATAATATTTGTGTTTTTAAAAAATTAATTAAGAAATTTTTCTTTAAATCAAAAAATATAATTAATAAAATCATGATAAAAAAAACACATCTTCTATTACAATTGTCATTTTATTACTTCATTTATATTTTTCTTTTCTCACTGTTAAATAAAATTTATTTCACATATTAAATAATAATTATCTATAAAATAAAATGATTAATTTTTTAAAAATTATAATAGATTAAAATTTTATTTTAATATATTTGGATAAAATTTATAAAATATTAATATAAATATAAATAAATAAATAAATATATATATATATATATAGGGCCCCAGCCCTCTTAAGCCCCTAATTTATTAGGGCCCTGGGCATAGGCCTTAGTGGCCTGACTTATGCCATGAGCCGGCCTTGAGTGTAAATTAATTAGTGTTGCAGCCAACTTAAACTCATGTGCATGTTACCTAATTCATTGCATAAAGATTAAATTCTAATGACAAGGATTGAATTGATGAAATCAATGAAACGAAAATTAAGCACATCCCAAGTAATTATATGAAATTTTTGTCCAAAAATGAACGTGCAAAGTAGATACAAAACAAGTAAAGTGGTCTAATTTGCAAGCACATTTTATGACAATTATTATCAAACCAAAGCCTGGGACTGAGTAGTAGTAGTCCACAGCTTTGGCACAAACACACAAACATTACTATTTGTACTGTTCCTAAAGTACAGAATTACAATATATATAGATCCAAATTACAACTGATTGTTGCATCAAATACCATACGAAAGATACTGATTCTTATGAAGAAGAATAAATGCATACCAATGGCTGAAAGTTGTCAATTCTTCTTTTTATTTTTTTTTTATCATGGTAACCACCCAGGCAGGTAATTATTCACACTTGGGCCAGCAGTGACTACTGCTATTTGATCAGGATGGTATCTGCAAATTGTAACCTTTTGAAGATCAGTTCTCATGTTAAATGCATGAAATGGAACCCTTTCTTTTTCATGATATTGAGACATTAAACAAAAACAAAACTTTTGAATTAATAGACAAAAAGATGCTATACATACCCAATTTGTAAAGTGGGTTCACATTCCAAGGGATGAAAGAAGCCATCACCCTGAGGTTGAGCTGCTTGGCGGCCAAACCCCACATCTTCTGCAGTTGGATTCAACTGCATTGTGTTTACTTGGTACCCTTCCACCAACTGCATGCAAATAAACCAAGCCAACTTGGTCATGTTGTTGCTCTTTCCTATTGGGCACCATTCTTGATGGTGTATATGTAACTTCCAAATTTTAGTGTATTAATTATTATTTCTTTGATATAAAGAAAATTCCATTTTCCCCTACTCTTTTATGTACTCTATTCATATCTCAAGTCCATGAGGGTGTTTGAATATGCAATGGTGGGTGAAAAAAAGAAAAAGCACTTCTCTAGAACTGTAGGGTATATGCATTAAAATAGGTTACTCACATAGTCGGAAGGGTAACCTACCCTTTGTTTCAGGGTCTTATTTGCTTCATTCAGCATGTGTTCCTGCATGCAACAATTGAAAAATAAATGAATGCATCGAACAAAAAGCAGCCTAAAAAATTTGGAAAGCTTAGGATATATGTTTTCATACCCTGCGTTGTAGATCAGTGAGCTGATCCAGCATGTATTGGGTCTGTCAAAGATCAAGAAAAGATATTGAAAGTGATATACACACCAATCTATAAGCACTATCGATCTGCATATTAATTCATGCCAAAATATGCATATTTATAAGCCAAGGCAGGGCTTTAAGATGGTAGCTACTAGCTAGTTGTTTTATATACAGGATGAGTATAATTAAAGAATGACATAGTACCCTAGTTGATCTGATCTGCTTCAATGACATATCAAGCTGTTTTTCAAGTGACTCAAGCTCCTTGCTGCTTAAAGGGCCAAGATCTTCTCCAAGAAGATTCCTAGGGTACAAGTGTCCAAGCCTTTAGTTTCAACAAAACTTCATGTATGTGTCAATTTCAAAAATATACTGAAGGGGCATTTTTCAAGTGAAAAGATTAATTACACACGAAGAGATTAACAAGAACCATGTTATAATGACGCACCTTTGAGATCTTTGTAGAGCTTCATAGCGAGCTTTAAGCTTCAGATATTCCTGCTGACTACTAAGCTCCTGCAGCCATCAACAACATGAAAAAAATCCGTTTGAAGGATGGCTGATTTAGAATGATACACAATTTAACTACAAATACACAGTACTAATCGTTGTGTATGTGTATGAATGTAATTGCAATAAAAAACCTAATGAGGCTATCTTTCTTTTTTTTTTTGTTCCATTAAATTCCTTGAATATAAATGAATGTAAATGAATTACAAAATTTTAGTGCACAATATCTAGAATTTGTGATACGTCATTTAGGTATTTTACATTTACGTAATACTATATTACAAATTCTACTATTGAGTTTAATACATACAATGGAAATAAGAGTTTTCTTAGAAGAAATAAAAGATTATCTATTAGTTAAATCAACTAATTTCGAGTTATATTAGCTTAAATGATAAAAAAAAAATGAATATATTGTAATATTTATATTACACAAATGAATTCAATTCATATATTTTTCAATTTATCTAGTCTGTGAGCATTTGGCCTAGTGGCTAAAGTCTCTTGTGCCATTTGTTAGGTTTGAATTCCAACGTCCCCTTCTGGCTTCTACCAATGTAATAAATAAATTAAAAAAAAAACTTATTTAAGAAGAATTTATTAAGGAAAAAAAAATTTTTATAAGAAGAAAAATCATATTTGTACCTAACATGAGATAAAATTAAATTCACTAAAAAAACTTATTTAAGAAGAATTTATGAAGAAAAAAGCTTGTATAAGAAGAAAAATCATATTTCTAGATAACAAGAGATAAATCAAATTCACTTTTAAAATTATATCAATTACATTTGTTGTTGAGAGATAAGTGTAGTTAGCTGTAACTCAACTAATGTGTATTTGGTTTTTTCATTCATTTGTGTCTTTTTGTTTGAGGAATTCTTTTGCTATATTTTCTTCTTAATTTTCTCTCCTTTTTAAATAAAAACTATTATCAATTATCATCAACATTACAAAACAAAATATTGAACAAAATGGAGTATTCTGTAGAATATTGATTTTCTGAAGCAGGGTTTCAGTTTGCTAGTTATATTGTTTGCAATGAGGAAAACAAATGAATAAATGCACCATAGAAGGCACTGGCAATGATAAATCAGAACTTAACTAGCAAGAAATATCTTATTCTGAAACTTGAGCACAAAGAGGCAGTGAAATGAAGGAAAGGAATGTAAAATATTACCAGAGCTTCCCTTGCAGACACATTTGTCTCTGGTGCTCCATAGTTACATTTCTGGTACCTCTCAAGTGTTTTGAGCATGCTGAATACAAGGAAAAACATAGCATTTATCACTTCAAAGGATGCAAAAATGATAACATGCATATAGAACATGAAGCTTGAGGATTGATTAATCAAATTTTTTCACAAGTTAGCTGGACTTTTTGGAACTCAAGCTTCATAATCAAGAATCTAATGCTTCCAAATTAGCCTAATTAATGACAAAGTTGACATATTCAGAAACTTGCGGAAATGTATTTAAAAAACATAGTAGATGAGAGTAAGAACTAATTAATTGGAAAAAGATAATGTCGAAAAATATATTGCTATTAGAATGCAATTAATATTGGAGATAGCATTCTTATTCATTTCATGTAGTATTTTTAATGCAAGATAAAAAATTCAAAGCTCAAATAGACACTCCTCCATCCTGAATTAAGAGAGGGCCTTTCTCGTTGTAAAAATATAAATGTCTCAAGGTTCGGGATTTAAGGAATTTGTGAACATCACTTTCTTTCATAGTAATTTTGGGGGAAAAAAAATCTCTCAAATAATGAAATTTAATTATGGTGTGGAAATCTAAAGCAAGTTTTCAAGCAATTGATCGGTCAAAAATGTATAAAGTAACAAATTTATAACATTTTGTTGTAAACAAGTGTAGCACTATATTTAAAAATGAAGGGAAGGGCAGAAAGAAATGAAAAGAAAAATACAAACGAAAATTTGTTTATTTATTTTTCTATCTTATGTTCGGATATAAGAAAAATAAAAATATATAAAAAAAAGAAAATAAGATAGATTTTTAATTATTATTTTAATCTTCTCTCTAGAGTTTAAATTATATTTAGCTTTTATTATTTTTCTTTTTTAATCTCCATTTTCTCCCCCACTTTCTCTTCATTTTGAAAGATAATTTTAGGTGGAAAAATAGTAAATATTTTCTTTCCTTTCCTATTTTTCTTTCTTTTTCCAAATATAAAAAAGTGATTTTTTTTCTTCTCATTTTCCTCAATTATATTTCTTTCCCCCTTAATTTTTACCATTCCAAACATGTGTAAGGGTGATATTTGTTAAAAAAAAAAAAAAAGATAGAAATCAAAACAAGAAAATTTTAATTTATTTAACATAAATCTCTGAGGAAGTCCAAATTATACAAATTTATAAACTTAATTTAACATTTCAACAAAAATAAATCTATATATGAACTTAATTATACAAACTAAAATAATAATGTTTGAAAGGATTGGACTTGGACACCACCTACTAAAAAAAAAAAAAAGAGGAAACAAAAGAAAGAAAAAAGAAGTTGAAGTATTGAGTACTACTCTATCAAAATTAGTCATTCTAACCTAAAGACAAACAAGAACACCCTCATTTTAGCTGCATTAATTTTTCAGTTCAAGAATTTAGCATATTTATGTACATAAAGAAAGGATCTAAAGCCTTAACTAGTTACTTATGAATACCCATAATAGGCACATAAAATATAATAATTATATAAAAATTAGAGTTAAAGGTGGTAGCAAGAATTGAAGCATCCTGTGGATATTAGATTGATCACTACAGAACCACTTAAACTCAACTACAGACTTCAACAGACATCATAATCAACATAACTTGACATCTGAATGAAAGAAAAAAGGAATTATCACACAGGTCAGAGATAAAGGACTGATCTGAAGAAAGGAAACCCTAAATGCAAAATAGCTTTGGGAAGATCAAAACCCTAAATGTCTATACAAATTTTAACTGATTGAAAACATGAAAAGAAAGAGAGTGAGAGAGTTTATGATCCAATGGTAATTGGCAAGTATAGAAGATGCAGTAACAAAGGACTAATCTTTAGGTGCAGAAGATTTACCAAACTGTCTCATTCTTGTTGATTGATCAGAAAGAACATCTGAAGATAATATTACTGGGAAAGAAAGCAGTAACCCATTTTTCATTGTTTGGATTTTCTTGTGCCCTTGACAGGGTAAGTGGCAGAAATCCAAACAAAATTCTTCAAATTGTAAAACAAGAAGATGCAACAAAGTGATGAAAATATGAACTCAGATTTTGTAGGGAAAACAAAACCCTAAGCTCAGATGTCGCAAATTTCTTCAACCAAAAGTGAAAGAAGTGATCAAATGACCTTAAAGTCTAACTGGAAATGGTAATCTGAGGACTGTGTTTTGATCCTGAACAGATTTTGAGAAAAAGAACTAAAACTGAAAGAAAACATGAATCCTTCATAGGAGAAAAATAGAATCTTTGCATCAAAAGAAATCAAAAGATGAAAAATTTTCTCAGCTTAGTTCAATTAGGAGAAAACTACAAAGAAGCAGTGATCAGACTTTGAGTAGCTTTGAAAAGCAACAGATCAAAGAAAAACAATTTTTCTTTTTAAACAAACAATGCAATTCAAAGACACAAAAGTGGAAATTTCAGAGATTCAACAAAAGAGGTTAAAAAAAAAAAAAATTAAACATAAAACAAAAGGCAAAGACTTGATGAGAGTAACCAAAAGAACAACAAAAACAATTAAAAACGAGTCAATATAACAGTAATATTTTCTTTATTTTATCTCCTTAATCTTCACTTTCTTGCATTAGTTTTCCAGTTGCAGATCTAACATCATTCCTCAACAACCAAACACTCAACCTGCTATAAACACCTAGACATTCACAGAAATGGAAAACCTCGACAACAATAATAAAAATACAATCTTTTTTTTTTCTTTGGAAAAAAAAAAATGAAACTAGACTTGCTTTTAACTTTTCTTTACTTTACTATCAAAACAAAACCAACACTGAAAACAGCAAAAAGAAAAATAAGCTCAGGAAGCTATGAAGATCTAGAAGTCAGATTTTGAGAAACAAGAAAAGAAGAAAGAATCAGCAAAGCAAAGAAATGAGAGAATCTAGGTTTAGCTATGAGGTGGGTTCATGCTCATGTAAAGAGAAAGATAGAAGGAAAAAAAAAAAGAAAAAGAAAGGATTTTTATCATAATGGTTTATTGGGTATGTTGTGTAGACAAAAGTTTGGTCCGTTTTGGTGATATACCTTGAACTACTGCAAAACTCGTACAGCTTTCCTCTATTAGAGAAGATGATGAGAGCAACCTCAGCATCACAAAGAACAGAAAGCTCATATGCTTTCTTCAATAGTCCATTTCTTCTCTTTGCAAAGGTCACTTGCCTGTTGATCTTGTTCTCTATTCTCTTCAACTCAACCCTACCTCTCCCCATTTTTTCTTTCTTTTACAACAAACAAAAGTTTTTGCAGCCCAATCAAACAAATCCCAACAAAACTAATTCTTTTCTTGATCCAAAAACTATATATGATAAAAGATAAAAGCCTCTAGCTCCACCCTTTTCTTGGTTTCTCTCTTTACTTATATACTACTCTCTCACTCACCCACACACATACACACAATAATCTAAAAATAATAATTAATAATAATAACAAAGCCAACCCAATATTTGTTTTAAGACACTAACAATGATAGGACCCTCTAATCAAGAAACACAAAAACTTTTTTTTTTTTTTAAAATGACATTAATCTCCTTGAGGTTAAATATAATTTACATTTTAAAATTTTTTGTTTCAAAATTGAATGTTAACCTATCTACAGTTTTAAAATCGAACACTTAAAAACTTTTGTTGACTTTTTTTGCAAAAAATGACCATTATACCCTTATTTTTTATAAGAACAAATGACATTAACCTCCTAAAATTAGGCGTAATTGACATTTTAAAATCTTTTATTTCAAAATTGAATATTAACCTCCATATAGTTATAAAATCAAACACTTAAGAATTCTTATTGACTTTTTTTTTATAAAAAATGTCCATTATATCCTTATTTTAACATATGTCTTATCTAATTCCATTACATATAATTCATAACATTTACCATAAGATTTATGTTTGAATAATAATGAGAATTGATAAAATTACTTTTAAAATATACATTAATAATTTTTTAAAAATTTTTTAGTTTATAAAAATCATTTATTAATATTTCTTAAAAAAATTTAAAAAAAAAGTTAAAAATAATTTTTATGGACTTAAAAATTTTACAATCAATCCATATACATTTAATAAAAAAAATAAAAATTTCTATACAAAAAAAAATTATTTTAAAAATTAAAAGTTAAAAAATTTTTAGATTTACAAAAATTAAAAGAAATTAATAATTAATAATTTTTAGATTTATAAATAAACTTTTAACTTTTTTTAAATTTTTTTAAAAAATACAAAAATTGGAGAAAGATAAATGTTAGGGGTTTTATGTAATAAAGTTAAAGAAAACATGCTATGAATTATATATAATAGAATTAAATAAGACATATGTTAAAATAAGGGTATAATAGTAATTTTTTATAAAAAAAAGTCAATAAAAGTTCTTAAGTGTTTGATTTTAATATTATATGAAGGTTAACATTCAATTTTAAAATAAGAGATTTTGAAATACCAATTAGATTTAATTTTAGAAAAGTTAATGTCATTTGTTTTTACTGAAAATAAAGATATAATGATCATTTTTTACAAAAAAATTAATAAAAATTTTTAAATATTCGATTTTAAAATTATAGTGAGATTAATCTTTAATTTTGAAATATAAATTAGACTTCAGGAAGGTGATTTCATTTTCTCTTTTTTTTTAACATAATAAAATCCTAGTGTTGAACTCTTTATTTAAATCAAAGATTTGATATTTTTTCTTGGATGTGGGTAATGTGAAGTGGGAATTGATCAGACGGTGGAGAAGAGGTGAAGAAAGAAGAGAATATATTGATTGGATTGGATTAAGAGAGAGAGGGTAAAGGAAAGGAAGGAGATGATGATATTAGTGGCAATAAATGTACAGGGACCAGAATACAAGTACTACGTGTCGAAATATCAAGTAGCAAAGGCGTCCGATAATCCATCTGACTATTTTCGGGTTCGGGCAAATCATGTGACCTAACCTTAAAAAATAAGTTGAATTTGATCCTTTTGTAAATGTTTGTTCCCTCCATTATTTAGGCTAATACCCACCCTCATCTCGGTCAATGCTAGCTAGGCCTCCTTCTCTTTACTCATTGTCTGTAAACTTCAGCTACTTTCTTCCCATTTCACCTTATGCCATATTTAACCTATATATTACAATTAATTACACTAAAGTGAGTAGTCAAGTGCTCAGTTCTCTCAAACAATATCATAAAATATAAATTTATATCTGATTATTTTTTATTTTTCAGTTTATTAATATTTAAATCATATAACATCTTTAAACTTTTTTCTAAATAGATATTTTAAAATTTTAAGTTTAAACTTGAATTGAAAATCTTTAAAGAAAAATTTCAAGCTTAAAAATATATTTTAGCTGAATGAGTACCTGTCTAGCTAGATCCAAGACAAAATCTACTCACAAATCAATTAATCCACCCCTGGAAAAAATTAAGCTTTAAGGGTATAATTCCTGCTATTCCCATTAATTGCTTGATTTTTCTAAAAAAAAATTAATTGAACTTTGATGAAAATTCATAGTTTTAAGCTAAATTTCATTGATGAACATTGTCTTCTATAATTGGTTTCGTTTTACAGTAAAGAATCCTTGCTTCTGCTCCCTACAAATTAGAACATATCTAAGTACTGCTACCAAATATTTTTCATGTGAACACTTGAATTTATTAATTCAAACCCATATGCCATGCTGGGTGCATTTATCCTCTTCAAGTATATTTCTTAAACTTGAGGAACTTAGGCAACAAGAACCAGCTGATCGAAACTATACATTTCTTGAATTATATATATATAATACTCCTATAAATCAAACGTGTTTTACTTATATTGTTGAGACATATTTAGGAGGGTAAGGAGAGATCACGGTGATTCTAATTACATTAATTTCATGTTAAATTTAGTTCTTATTTGTTATGTACAAGCAAGTAATGTACTGTAATTAATCTACTACCTTCTTGAATTATATATGTATGAATGTATATATAAGCAATATTCTCCAAGAATTATAAATAGGCAATATATATAGTAGTAGTATTTTCTCATTTAAGTACCAAAAAACTATCATGCTTAATACACTGTAAAGATGATAATTTAGATCAGTACGTACAAAAAGGAAGTCAAGATATGCATATACCAAAAAAGATTAACGATGATTCATTTAGCTAGCTCAACCAACATTAGAGTAATTTCCAAATATTTATTTTAATACTCAAACAATAAGAGGTGTACGTACCAAATATAAAATGGAATTCTATTTCAGCATATATATACTTTTAATTTTCATCTGCCCAAAAGTTTTGATTATATTTCCAAAATTTGAGTGGTTAAGTGGTAAAAACTCTTCATAAAATATAAAAGATAACGGTTATGTAAATAGTGAAATTCCTTTACAAATGTCTAAAAAAATTAATTATACTATATATTATCATGAAATACTTCAATTTGATTGGCGTCTATCCCACATTTTCATTAAGGACGGGGGAAAATTAAAATATTGATACCATTTTACAAAATATATTGATTATATCATATAGAATTCTTGAATAGAATGCAAACTAGATGTATATGTGTGATGTACAACATTTCCATATGGAAAAATAATTCTTGTGGGTTAATGAATTATTCCATCATCATGATTTTGAAAAGAAATTAATCAAAGTTATGACTTTGATTAAAACCTCCAAAAAGAAGGTGAAATTAATCTTACGCGTGTTTCATTAATTGAATTTGACTAGAAGGAACAAAAATATTTTTCAAGGACTACTATACTTCCACAAAAGATTAACGTGTTAGTATTAAGGAGACGGAAAATTTCCAATCAACTTTTCTCTAAGTATTTTTTTTTTCCCAATGATAGTAAATAACTTTGATATGTATGTATAACTTAACTAGGGCTGGGAGAGAGCTTGTTTACTTCGGCTTTCTTTAATTTTGACCCGGCCCTTATATAAGGGCTATATATTCAACCATGAAATTTGTGGGGAAATTTCATAAAAGATGTTGGTTCAAGTGGTAATAATTTAAATACTCTTAAATAAAATTTCAGATTTGAGTCTTATATATACAGAAAAAAGATACAATAAGAGTTTTATCTTTTGTAAATCTATCTAATTTAACTTTAACATCGTTAGAGTTCTTATATCATTTAGATTTTTAAGTTAGTATCTCCTTTGTTGCATCATATTTCTTTGCAAGATTAATAGAAAATAGTCATAGAAATAATTTTTTTTGGGAGAAAAAAACACAATGCATCATTTAAAGAATTGTAAACCAAAGATAAAGAAGGGGTTTTTGGGAGAAATCCGAGGTTGAAGTTGAAGTTGAACCGTAAGGTGATGAGTAAAGTTGAGAGATTGTTGGGTGTAGTTACTTGTTGCCATTTGAAGATATATATACATAAATAGAAGTACATTTATTTTTCTCTAATAAAGACTGTGACTTCTCTCCAACATCCAACCATCCCTTTATTTATTCTTTTTTTTTTAATAAAAAATAAATAAAGAATCCCATTTTCATATGAAAATGATCACATCTAGATACATATATGATCACTTAATTTGTTTGTGCAATGTCCCATCTTAAGTGTACGCAAGATTCGTTTTTTTAGGTCTCTTTGTTTGACATTAAGTGACGTTATAAGATAAGCAATGCAGCACCCAAAGTTTCAAGGTTTCATATTGCTTTTCACCTCAATTACGTATACATACATATCACATCCTCATATCGTATTGTATTAGGTGGAGACAGCAATTAGCAAGCAACCATCAAGAACCAAAGCTCAATATATATATATATACACACACACTACAATATAAATCTAAAGTCTAGCTCCCAGCCATCATTACATGAGGTTTATGGTATATGATGATTCTCATGTCCAATTAAATAGATTTATCAAAATCTAATTACTAAATCCTTTAATGATCATTTTTTTGAATTTAAAACTGAGATGTCCATACCAATAATTGTTATAATTAATTGATAATAAGTTATTTTTGCTTAAATGATATTTTATTTTTGAGTTATAGTATACGTAGTAGCGTTAAATTAATTATTAAAATTTTTTTACTACCGTTATAGTTTTATTTAGATCAAATTAAATTAATTAAACTCTATATATCAATGATTTAAAAAAAATCTCGATATCTTTATATATATATATTTATTTGAACCATTGATATTTAAAGTTATTGAACATTGACTAATTCTCTATCTTTATATATTTTTATTTGTGCATGGATATTTTGCAAAAAGTAATTTTAATTAATAAAGAAGTTTTGATGCTTTTTTTTTTTTGTACTGAGACGGTATTTAAATTTAATATTCTATTTTTTCCTTAAAACATTGACATCTAATTACATTTTTTCTAAATGATTTTATAAGAGCATTCGCTATCTTATCTAATGTAATCAAAAGCAATTGATTCTCTTTTAAGTGTTTTTTGATTTCTTTATATAAAAATATATAACTATATTTTCTTGCATTAATTCTTTTTTTGAAGGAAGCATATTTTCTTGTATTAATTGAATTCATGAAATCATAGATATTATGCATGGTTGTACACGGTACTCTACATACGATTTATTGCCATTACATCACTTACATATAAATAAAAACCTTAGTACCTATCCTCTTACAATAGCAATTGTCGGTCTTAGCTGCCTAGTAATTCAAGTGAAAGAAAATTTTATCATATTACAATCTCATCTTTCTAAATAAGAATCTTCATATACACACCCAATGTCATCAAATAATTAGAAGATATTAAAATAAGTGATCATGAAAATTAATAAAAAAATAATTTATATTCATTGTTCTTAATAATTTAATTAAATGTTACTAACGTCCTAAATATTTAATTTGTGACTTAAAACTCTTAAAATTTTAATTATGCTCTTACTAAAATTCTTTCTACCTTTTTTCGTTTTGAGAAATTGGCCATACATTAACTTCTAACTACATAACGTGAAATATTGACAACGTATTGGTATAAATTATTATGTTTATGATTTCTCAGACCGAGAAAAGACAATAAAATTAAAATTAAAATTAAAAATTTTAAGTAACATTAAATATTTACAACGATAACAAAATTTAGTTAAAATGTTAGAAACAATCGGTGTAAATTAAATAGATGTAGGGGACCATTGATAAATGGCACATCAATTTATTACAGTGCTAGGACAAAATCAAGCCCACATGGGTTCACTAAGAAAGCTAAGTTTCAAGCACTGTAATGTGGTCCAACTATGCACACTAGTGTACTTGAGTTGGTTGGTGCATATTTGCATATATATTCGCTTAGCTATGAGCCAGCCAACGCATATACATTTCAATTGAAAAGATAGTAAATTAAATATACTTTATTTTAGTCTAGATGACACCAAAGAAACCCTTTATCTTTTTTGTATAAGTAAATACAATAGTATACATATATGTTTCGTAAAATATCTAAAGACTTCAAACAATTTGGAGATTTAGATATCTGGCTACTACCACCACTATGCTACATCACACCACCTAGTTGCTTTCTCCATGCACATGTTCATATAAATATATATAACAGAGCAAAATTGGACTGTTTCTTGCATATATAAATAAGAATGTGACCCCTGAGCTATTAATTAATCCTAAGGAATGTCAAAAGAATTATCTGATTCAAATCAAACATAGTACATTAATTTTTAACTGTTTAAAGCTGAATTTAGTATTAACTAGTATATATAGTTTTATTCAATCGATTTGTAGCTCGGTTTTCATTTAAATTAAAAGCTAAGTAGTGTTTAAGTTAATATTATATATACCTATTTTAATTCATTTATCTTTTAAAAGTATATTCCCATACTCCATTTATGCATTTAAAAATTGTATTGCTATAACTACCATTAATCGTGAATTTGGTATGATATTGAACGAGTTCTTGAACCAACAATCAATAGGATCAACTAGAAAAGAACTATTTTAGTTTAAGTGATATTATAAATTCGAATTTGGTATGATATTGAACGAGTTCTTGAATCAACAATCAATAGGATCAACTAGAAAAGAATTATTTTAATTTAAGTGATATTATAAATTCGAATTGTGATGTATACATATATGTTAAATTAATTGTTAATATATATTTATGACCCTTATAATTCTATTCATCAAATCATATTAATTAAAATTTAATTCCTTTAAATACTAGTAATTTTTAAAAAAAGCTCTTGGTGAATATTAGTCATAAAATACAATGAGAATTAATATCATATATAATATATTAAACATCTCATAGCTGTGTTTAAAAAAAAAATCAATTATCCTTAAATTATCCTTTAATGTATCACAATCAAGTTGAATTTGAAGCTAAATTTGGAGGTTTAGGTTTGATAACTTATTTCCGGAATTCTTGACTTGAAACCTTACAAAGGATTAAAGAAGGGCAATGTAAGAGGTGGAGAGAATCTCCACAAACCCTTCAATACCTAAGTCAGAGACTATATAGAGAGAGAGTTTTAGAGAGATAAAAAAAGCAAGGAGTATGAGAGAATAGAATGAATAAAAATGAGGTATATAGGGTCCTATTTATAGGGATAGTAATGTTCAAACCTGAGAGGAATAAAATTCTTTTTTTATGAAAGTTTTATGCATATTAAGAGAGTGTTTCTTCCTATCCAGAGTCTCCTTAATTGGGAATCTTTTTCTATTTGTTTTGGGTGTCCTTTTTCTACAAGCAACCCTGAATAGGAAAATAAAGACTTTAGTTAAATAGGAATATACATATGGGGTATTAAAAGTCCCCCTAGAAAAGTATGTTCAAATATTCATGTCCGATTTATCTGAGTCTGTAAGGTGATGGAAAACGTCATTGCATCTGATATGGAAGGGTGAGCTGAGGTGGTAAGCCTTAGTCACAAAGGAAAAAAATGAATCTCAATACTGAGTCTTATAATCACCGTATTAGAAGATAGTTGAAGTACCAACTAGACTTCAGTGCATAAAACTTGTAAAAAAAATGCTTGATGTGAAGGATTAACCTACTAGTATGGAGACAACTTGGTGGAACCAATCGTCGCTGGAGTTTTAATGCTCGTTGCATTAAAAGCGTGGCCCAAGTGCCATATAATCTTAGTTCATTAAAAGAGTGGCCCGAATGCCATATAATCTCGGTGCATTAAAAGCATGACCCGAGTGCCAAACCTCAATACTATCGAAGCGACCTGAGGGTGCCAGCTTAAGTCACTGGACTTAAAATCTTGGTGCATTAAAAGCATGGCTCGAGTGCCAAACCTCAATACTATTAAAGCAACTTAAGGGTGTTAGCTTCAGTCACTAAACTTAAAATCTTAATGCATTAGAAGCGTGGCTCGAGTGCTGATGAATGAGACAACTAGCAGTGAAAGGAGTGAGATTATCAACTGCCACGTCTTTTGACTTGCCTTTGAATTTTGAATTTTGTAATTGTCACGTTTGTTCATATGTTAGAAGATGACACATTTTAGTTGTCATAATTATAATTGCTTGATTAGTGGGCCTTTCTTTTGCCCGAAATTACCCCTAATGCTTATGAGAGAGACGAAAGTGATAATGAGGACAGTAATGGTCATTCCAAAATCTTTCGCTGCTTTTTAAATAGATCAAACCCTTGTGTTTTTTTGCATTTTTGCTTTTCTATTATCTTTTTCCCTTTCTAAATTTTCTCTTGTGTGTTCTTTGTGTCCCTAGAGCCTTCTTCATAAGCTTGCATTTTTTTTCCTAGGTAAAGTTCCTTATTTTCTTCATTTTCTTCTTTATTTTAATAGGATCTATGGCTTCCTGAGATTAAGTTAGTTTTGATTTTTTCATCTTTAGGATAGATGAGGATTTGCTAAAATGGTACTAGAGACATTTTATCATTCTAGTAGACTTCGCTCTGCACTTTGTAGATAAAAACTTTAAAACCCATACCTATATATTGGATTTTGATAGATTAGTGGTATACTTTGATTAATTAGAGGGGGGTTAAAGTTCCCCTTAGATCCCTTTATTAGGAGTTTTTTGAATAAGTATAACATAGCTCTTAGGCAACTCTATCCCAATAGCTTTCGGATCTTGATCGATTTTATAAAATTAATGCACGAGGAGGGTATAGAGCCAAACTTGGATGTCCTGCAATATCTCTATAACTTGAATAAGAAAAAGGAAGAGTTTATGTTCTCTTTATCAGTTATTCTAAACCATAGCCTCTTCATAAAGCTTCCAGATCTCCATAAAAAGTGGAGACATAGGTTTTTTATTATTGAACATCTATCGGACTTCGTCCACATTTGGCGGATGTGGTCTGACGGCTGCCATAAGGTGAAGTGTCCTTCAAGGCTATCCGATAAAGATATGAAGATGGTTATAAGGCTTCATTTTCATGGCATAATTGATGTAAGATCTGCCAAAAATTTATCTAGGAGATATCTTTAGAGAGTTTGTCCTGATCGCATCAATCTCAGTGGTAAGTTCTAGATTCGAAAGGTATTACTTTAACTTCTATTTTTTATTTTTTATTTATATGGCTGACTTTTTTGCCTTTACGAACGGGATTTAACTTATAGATAATGAGTTGGAGACTCAAGAGGACAACAAATCTTTTCTTCTACTTTCAAGCCTTTTACTTTGGAGGTCTCCTCTGAAGCTGTGCTTAGTTAAAAAGGAAAAGTTATGGCTAAATCTTCTTAGGTGGAGAAGTTTGAGGGTTTGAGGAAATGAGCTGTGAATGAGGACTCGGATGTTGAAGAGTTATGCGAGAAGGTCTTCATTAAGCCCTCAAAGTTATCCTGGTGTTCGAACATGAGGTCCTAGATCTTGAAAAAGATGAAGCCTCCAAGTATCCTGAATGCTCAAGTGAGGGACCAATATACTGAGTCTCTATGGCTTTCTGAAGATATTTAACACTAGATGATTGTAGATAAGGAGGAGCTGTACAACTCTATGATCAGGCACTTTATTTACTTTGTATTCATATGTACCCAAGTTGATAATTTTTGTCTTTTCTTTCAAATAACTCAGGCTTTGATGCTGGTGAAGGATAACTATTATTATCTTAAGAGTTAGTATAGCCTGAAGGAGACAAAGGTTATCATTATAGCCATCGATTTTGAAAAGAAACTCTGGAACTTTGCCAAATTAAGCATGTTGAGGCGAGATTCGAGGCTAAGACGAGGTAGAAGAGGGTGAAAGAGTTGGAGCATAATCAAACCCAACTTACATAAAAAAATTTGAGGGGTAAGACACTTGGATTGTGGCTTTGGAAATAAAAATTATTGAAGCGAAGAAATCCCATAGGATGACAAAAGAAACTACTAGAACATAGTAGCGGGGTTTCTTAAAGCTTACAAGTCCAAATGTCGAAGTGTCTTACTCGCCCAACAGCCAAATTTGGACTTCTCAGATTTGGATAAAATAACACCTATCAATTTTGCCAGGGTTGTTATCAAAGAAGATGCTTGGATCAAGGCTTCTTTTAAGTGGTCGAAGAATCCTAAGAAACCAACCAAGTCTACCATTGATAAATCATCTTCCGAGAAACTAAAGGATTTGAGGCCTGTTAGAGAGATGTCTGCTAGTACTGTCTTCACTAGACCCGATCCAACCTCTTTTGTCCGAGTCTCATGATACGAGTCTTCCTTTTTTTGAGTTTCCCAGTACTTAATTGTAAATTACTTTAGTCGATAATTTTTTTATGTATTTTGGAATATACTCTATAATACAACATTTTTAATAATAAATGAAGTAATGAAGTATTTATTTCTTAAAAGTATAAGTACATTTATTAATAATATCTTCGGAGACTATCTAAATTCTAATATCGGGGTAATTCTTTTCCCTGTATATCTTTGATTTTGTACACCCCTTTGGTCGTCTTCTTAATGACTTGATAAGGACCTTCCCAATTAAGTCTGAGTTTGCCTGTGCCAGAGACACCTTTGCCAATATTAGCCCTTTTAAGTAATCAATCTCTGACTTTAAAATATTTTGGCCGGATGTTTCAATTGTGATATTCCATGACCCTATGTTTTTAAGCTTCTGCTATAATGGATGTTTGCTCTCTCCTCTTTTCAAGTAGATCCAAACTTATTTGCGTATTAATGTTATTGATTTCTTAATCCAGATTCTTGGTAATCTGGTAACTTACTGATCCAATCTCTATTAAAATTACTGCATCCATCCCATAAGTGAGTCTGAAGGCGTCTTTTAAATGAAAGTTTTGTTGTAGTTCTATAGGCCCAAACAATGTTGTTGAGTTCGTTGACCCATTTCCCCTTCTTTTCGTCTAGTTTTTTTAGCCCTTGCATGATGATCCTATTGGTGACTTCCGTTTGGTCATTTGTTTGTGAATGAGCTACCGAGGTAAACCGAAGCTTTGTTTTGAGATCCGAATAGAACTTTTTGAATTTCTCATTGTCAAACTGCTTCCCATTATTTACTATCAGGGTGTGGTATTCTGAATCTATAGATGATTTCTTTCTAGAAAAGTGATGGATTTGGGCCTCAGTGATGGTTGATACAACTTTAACTTCTATTCATTTGGTGAAGTGGTCTATAGCCATGATTAGAAACTTTTTTTGGAAGGTTGAGGTAGGAAATGGACCTAGGATGTCCGACCCTCATACTGTAAAAGGCCAAGGACTCCTAATTGGATGTTGAGGATTATAAGGCTTATAGTTGAGGTAGGAAAATTATTGACATTTGTGGCATTCTTAAGTCAGTTTCTGAGCATATTGGGACATAATAGGCTAATAGTACCCCTAGAGTAATGCCTTTCTGATCAATAAATGATGAGATTCATGTGCTCCACAATTTTCTTCATGGATTTCTTTAACGAATTTCTTCATGAATTTCTCTAAGCATGTAATTTTTTTCTTTTGGTGATACACATTTAGACCATGGGTGTGAGAGAGACCTTTTGTAGAATTCTCTATGGCGGATGGAGTAACACGCGATTTTTATCTTCAACTTTTGAGCTTTCAACTTATCTTGCAGGAGTACCCTATGTTTGAGATACTAAATTATCAATTTCATCCATTATGCTACTTTATATATGTCCAAGATCTCTGCTTCCTCGGTGCTTAGTTTTATTAGTGTCTTAGTGAGTTAAAGTTCTTTAAATGTCTGATTATCTTCAATCGCTGATTTGGCTAGCATATCTGCTTCTAAGTTTTCACTTTTGGGGATTTAGATGATTTCATATTATCCCCTATCCTACTCAAGCTTCTTTAGGAGCTGTCTAACTTTCTTAACATATTTGGTGATGCTTAGGTCTTCGAATGTTCCTTTGACTTAATTTACCACTAGTTATGAGTCGAAGTATATATTGAGAGTCGAAGTATATGTTGATATGCTCAACTTTGACCTCGGTAGCTAACTTTAATGTTTTGATGAGTACTTCATACTCGACTGCATTATTAGTGGTATTGTACTTTATCTGAACTGCATATCTGATAGTGACTTTGTGTGGCTTTTTGAGAATGATTCCAGCACCGGATCCTTGGATGGATGAGGCTCCACCAATATATAATATCCATTCTGGACACTTAGAAGGAGTGAAATTTTCTATTGTCATCTTTTATACGAAGACTGCCAAGGTTTAAGCTTTTATCTTCTATCGAAGTTCGTAACTAATGTCAAATTTTTTGAGCAATATTAACCATTAAACTAGTTTATTGGATGTTTTAGATCTTTGTAGGATTTTTATAAGAAGGAAGCTGGATCTTATAATGATTGAATGGGCCTGAAAATAGTGCCAGAGTTTTTAGGACATATGGTCGATGACCATAACCAACTTATTTAATTTGGGATACCAAATTTTTTAACCTCTAAGTATCTTACTCATGTAGTATAATGGATTTTGTTGACTTCCTTCTTCCTTCACCAGTATTGATACAATTGATTGCTGACTAATAGAGATGTATAAGTATAATATTTCATTGGGGATCGGCCTGCTAAGTAAAGGTGGCGAGGATAAGAATTTTTTATAGCTCCATATTCTTTCCAATTTGATCTTGGAACACATGATTCATAAGCCTTTGATATGTTTCTCTGGCATTCTTCAGCTTAAAGGGTATAACTTTATAGCAATAAAAACCTTTGTGGGTGATGAATGACGTCTTTTCCTAATCTTCTTTCTTCATTGGTATCTGATGGTACCCTTGTACAACATCCAAAAAGCTATACAAACAGTGACCTGTAATGGAGTTTACTAGTTGATTTATCATTATTAATGGATAACTGTCTTTAGGGCATGCTCTTTTAAGATTAATATAGTCCACACACATCCTGTACTTACTATTGAACTTTTTAACCAACACCACATTGGTTACCCATTCTGGGTGTGTTACTTCTTTAATGAATCTGGCTTCCAACAACTTCTTTATTTCTTCAGTGATTACCTTCTGTCTTTCATACGCGAAGGTCCTTTTTTTTAATAACTGGCTTTAATCCTAGCCTGCTATTCAGACTATATGAGGCAATCTGATAGTCTACTTTAGTGATTTTAGATGCTTGAGAAGTAAAGCTGCCTGAGTGTTTAATGAGGACCTCACTTATTCCATGCTTAGCTTCATTATCGAGCTCATTGTCAATCCTTATTATCTTTCCTACAATGATCTATAAGGTTTGAACCTGGTTAAAAGGCTCAGGGTTGGCTTTTTATTTCTTCATTTCCTAAAAATCCAAAGGGAATGCCTCAATTTGAGGTTTAACTGCCATCTGGTAGCATTTTCTGGCTATGTGTTGATCTCCATGAATTATTAAGACTCAGCCTTCAATAGGAATCTTTATGGTCAGACACCAGATACTCGTGACTGCATTGATCTCATCAAGTATTGGTCGGCCAATGATGTCATTGTATGTAAGAGGAAGAACCTCCCATTACTTTGTAGGCATTCTAAGAGAGTGCATTGACAACACTTCCATCATCAATCAGTAATCTTTTTACCAGGTAATTGTTGATGAAAGCACTTACCATGAACGCATCATTGTGAGGATGTTGAACATGTTTCTCATCTTCTGGACCAAATATGATAGTCTACTCCTTTTTATGGGTGGACCCTTCTTCTCTGTGGGATTTCTTAGGTCTTTTCTCAATAGCTTCTCCTCCTACAATCATGTTGATAACTCTAGCTAGTTCATTATGAGCTTTCTTCGGTTCCAGCTTATCCCTATCTTGACCATTTGGATCTCTATTCCTTCTGGCTGTGTCAATAAAGTTATCGAGTTTACCATTCTATATTAATCTTTCTATAGCAATCCTTAATTCTCAGCATGCCTTGGTATCATGCCTATAATCCTAGTGATATTAACAGTAGTACCTCTTATCCTACATGGCTCTCCTGGTCGGACTCAGTCTTCTAGTTGGAGTTATTCCCAAGCCATTATGTGTGACCCACATTAGGATTTTGGATCTGAAAGTGTTTAGTGGCGTATACTTCTCAGCCTCCTTTTCAAATCCTTCTACCAGATGTCTGAAGTTTGATTGCTAGAAGCTTAGCCTTTTGGATTTTGACCTTTCATCTTTCCTGACAGGTGCTTTCTCGTCGTCTCGACACATCCTTTTGTGTTCATCTATCTTTGTCATCTTTATTACCATAGCCATTACCTCGGCGAAGGTGCTAGGCTCCTTTGTTATTATCTTGTCTTTAAGCTTCCCCAGTCAGGTCCTATTCTTCAAAGCCTCTATGGCTACCTTATCGACAAAAATTTCCATTTGCATGGCTACTTTATTAAATTGATCCAAATAGCTTCTTAATGATTCAATGGCCTCCTATTGGCACATTTGAAAGATCATTGATATGTTTGGCTTGAGGGAAATTGGAGATGAACCGAGTCTGGAATTTCTCAGTTAACTCTTCAAATGAGGAGATAGAATTCTCAGGAAGCCGATGGAACCACTTTTGAGCATTTTTTATGAGTGTACTTGAAAAGACTCTGCATATGATTCCATCATTCATATTCTGGAGTAACGACTTAGTTCTGAACGAGGATATATGGTTGATTTGATCTTCAGTTCCATCAAAATGATCTAATTATTTTTTTTAAATAATATTAATATTGTCACTTAAAATAATATTAATGTTTTTTTTAAATAATATAAATTTTCTATTTAATAAATATTTTTTAAATAAGACTAATATTAAATTACTTAAATAATATTAAATTTTGGACAATTTCTTGCTCGTCACAGACAAATTAAAAATAAAAATGCTCATATTGCACTTCGTAATTCAGTAATTGAACATTTGTGGAAAAAATATTCAAATTCAAATGATTAAATTATTAATAATGTGATTTGTATTTTTCAATTTAATTAACACTTGTAATAGGCTACTTTAATTTTAAGATGTAATTTTATGTTAGTAAATTTATTTTAATGTCTTTTAGTTCTCTTCAGATATTATATTATTTAATTTTAAAAATATGTGAATATATTTATATTATTTATTATTAAAATATATTATTTATTTTATTTATATATTATTTATTTTTAAAAATATATTCAAATAATAAAATTTATTACAAATAATTATATGAATGTATATTATAAGTATTGAATAAATTATGGATGTAATATTTAAAATGTTTAAATAATATAATATTAGTATTTGATAAGAATATGTAAAAAATATTTTTTTTTGGAGTTGAAAATGAAGTAACGAATTGGAGCAGATTTAGTGTAGTATTTTGATATTTTTGTTTAAAGATCGCCTTAACCAAATCGAATTGGAGTCAAGCTCCACTCAACCATAATGGAATTATAATGGAAAAGGTGCTGCAAAGTTGGAGAAAATATATTAAATAAAAAAAAAGGCGACAACCTGAGCCATGAAACTAGTCACACCAGGGAAGAGAAGATATACAAAATCAATTGAGTGAATTGCTACACAGATCACTGAGGCAGTGATCTGTGTCTCTATTTGATTGCGACCACCTTCCAACTTTACATGCTTTCATTATTTTCCACATATATTACTAGTGATCCAGGTTCGACGAGGAAAGGTCAACGCAAAAATTTGATAAAATTCTATTTTAAGATTTTTAAAATAGCTGCGTATCAATGGGTCGAATTTGAAACTTTTAATTAAATTAAAAGAATCTCAAACCAATTCATACACATCTTATTAGATAATTTTTATATTATTTAAAAGTATAAAATTAGTCTTATTTAAATGATAAAATTTTTCTATTAATAAAAAGAAAACTAAACAGAGAAGAATATTATAACTTCACGTTAATCATGCTGATTTGGTGAAAACAAAAGGAATCAAAATATACAAAGAAGTCAATTATGTTACGTAGGAATAGGAAAATCCAAGTTTTGCAAAACAAAGAAACTGTCAATTGTCATGTGGTGGATAGAGTGTATCTAAAAGGGTTTTTTCTTTAAAAAAAAAAATTAAATTAAATTAAGCCACCGACACAATTCTTGATTTAGTTGATTATATATAGAACACATAGACACATTCTTGATTTATTCTATTTGTGAAGATGTTGAGCTAAAAACTAGAATCAAATCAAAACTTATAAGGCCAAACAACAAAAATGAAGGTACAATTTGGAAATGTACCCTTTTGTTTACCCTTCTTCATGGACATGGTTAAATTTGGTTTGGATGGTCAGCCATGGAAAAGCAGTTATAACTTAGCTGTTTTCCTTTCTTCCTTTTGTTTTATCTCCATTGTCATCATCGCTTTCCTTTTGTTGGGGCTTCACACTTAAATGGCATTACTCTACATGCTTACCTTTCAATACTGGAAAACATATATAGGCCCGACCACATCGTCGGATCCTCTATTTATATTTAAAATGTAATTTTTTAGTGTACACAGTTATGAAACTTACATAATTTTTAAAACTCTATATCCTACTGAATCATATGAATTCCATGAGAAAGGTAAACATATTAAACAATAAATTAGTCTAAAAGTCCAAATTTGACGAATTGAGCTCAGTTCAATATATAAGCATTTCGTAAAACTTAGGGTCTAGATATAAACTAAAATGTTTGAATATTTGAGTCATTAGAAGACTCATGCTATGGCAAAGTAAGTCATATAAAGTTTGAATCTTATAAACAAAGGGACTCTATTGTACTTGTACTCAACTACTATATATACAGTTGATTCATAATACAATCTCTAATTTTAAGTATCAAAGCGTTTATGTTGATAAATTCACAAGTCACTATTAATTTCCTGCAGTATTCAAAATTTTTGAGGATTTCAAACATTAATTTTTTGCTATATTTGAATTTTTTTTTATCATTTTAATTAAAAGATGTTGATTTTACATGAAAGAATTTGATGGATGAATTAATACCCAAAATTGGAAACCATGTAAGTGGTCCTGATTTAGAAGAGTAGGAAACTGAGGTGATGACTTTGTATCTAAGGCTTAACTTGAAGTATTAATTGTGATTACAGGATTAAAAGAAAATGAAGAAAACAAGGGTTTCAGGAGATGAGTTTGGTGGGATTGGTAGTGCTGTGGGGACTAGAATCAATCAAGGGTAGTATTGTACTAATAGGAAAATCCAATGGCTAGCAGTTGAATGGAATGGGGTCCACAAAAGGCTCTTTGGAAATGTCAGATTAATTTTTCATTAAAAGGCAGACACTATCAACGTCAGCAGTAATGACACGTGGACCTTATACTAATATTAGATACTTCTGTTTAAGGAAGTCACGTCTTGTGGGGTACCCATAAGTAAGCCCAACTCCTATCCCTCCAATTCCAAATCGATATTTTGGCCTTTTTTCTCTGCCTACTTGTCTTGTTTACTTCTTTCTCATTTCACCATTAATCAAAACTCCCCCTTCTGCATTATCTTAAAGTAAATAAATAAATAAATCTAAAAACCTATACATATATGTATCTTTAATCTAAGATTTGGGTCATGATGATGATTATGTGTGTCATTATTAAATTTCATTTGAGGCTATTAAGGGTTTATTGTAGAAAATTATTGTATTTTTAAGAAATAATAATATTACAAGAGAGTTGAGCTCTAGTATTAATCAAGTTGTAGCGTATGCAGTCGTATTAAATTAGTGGTTGAAATATTTTTACTATTTTTATGATCCTTATAAGATAAGGTCAAATAGATTAGAATTTAATGAATTCTAAATATTGACGATTCAGATAAAAAAATTTAAGAAATATAACTTTATTTATTTTTGTATATTTATAATTTATATATTTTGAGCTCTTTACAATGTATAATATGCATAAAAAAGAATATGTAGAATAATGAGGCAATAACATAGCTATTAATCAAATAGTTTGATGTTATAGCCACATTATTTAAAATTAAATATAACTACAATAAAATTTAAAGGGTTAATTCAATAATATAAATTTTATAAATTTTTATGTGAGTATGATTATAATGAAATTTAATGTTCAAATATTTATTAGATCAAATTTTATTAAATTAGAATCAATGTAGTATAAAAACACTCATATTGCAAACAAAAAAAAAAAAACTTATTTAACTTTAGTATGTAATAAAGAAAAATTTTCATTATTATTATTATTGTCTACCGTTAGAAAAGGACTGTAAAGGGCTAAAAGTAAAAAATCGAATTGGCGTACATGAAAAAGTGTTATTACAATAGAAAGTCTTTAATTTTACAATCCAAGATCCCATTAGAGATGGCAAAATAAATATATGCATGAAATTTTCATCCTTACAAACTTATGGATACAATTTTATCATGGATATGTGCATTATATGAATTATGCTACAAACTAGAAGATATCTTTAGCGAAACAAAACCAAGTAAAAATACATATACCCTTCTTTATATATATATATATATATATTTTATTCTCCAACCACTTCACATGGGAAAAGCAGAGCACAAACAGCGACATGCATATATTCTTAGATAGCTGTAGCTCTCTCTATTAATCACATTTAATTTTTTTACATGTCTTCAATGCTTCTAATTCCTCCTATGCAATTTAGCCTAAAAATCACCACCATTATAAATTTTTTACTATGCAATGTCTTCAATGTTCAAATAGTAATGTATATATTCGTGTCAAATTAGTTATTATTAATTTTTTTATTATTTTTATATAAATCAAATCGAATGAATTAAAATTTAGTATACTTTAAATATTAATAATATCACTTAAATTTAGAAAAGGGTCCACTAATTAATATTGCTTTGTCAAATGCCAAACTCACAAGATAAAAAGAAAATTCTCTGCACTTTATTAGTATGAATTAAACATAGAGAGCAAGAAAATTTATGTTCTATTTACAAGACTTATTGTAGCAATAGTTCATTACCAAATAATAATTTATGTAGTTAATAGCAATATAAATAATAATGTCTATGGAAATGAAATTTTTTTTTACACCCTTCTTTTCTGTTAAGAAATTTTATTTTTTAAAACCCATAAATGTCACTATTAATGATATCATATAGAGAGAGGGAGGGAGGTAGATTAATTAATTATTATCATATCATTATACCAATAATATAAGCACTTGAAACAACTGAGAAGACCTAGCGAGCACCTAGGCCAACTCCATCAAAATTAAACCATTTTTATTCTATGATCAGGACATTAGATTAAGTCTGTTTCATACATGTTACCAATTTGTGTCAGCAGCTCAGACATGGAACATGGCACTGGCAAGCTTCATCAATCAATTGGTAGTAGTTGCAGTCGGCTTGCTATGACATTTTAGAGCAGGCCAACAAATAATAAAGGCCCAACGGCTAATATTATACTTATAAAACCCAACATAAAAAGAAGATGTCTTGCCTAATGAAAATACAATTTACAAGCAACAATATTTAGTTGTGACAAAAATAAAAACAAGTTTATTATAAAGATAATACAAAAATTAATTATCACAAGTTAAGGGTAAAATAGTTTTAAAATTATAAAGAAAAATTAAAAAATAATCAAAATATAAATATTTATAAAACAGCTTATTATAAAAATTTCATATGAAATGATTGAGATGATAAAGCATTTATTCAAGTGAGAGGTCGCAAACCCAAGATCTCCCCAAATTTATTTTTTTGGAATACACTTTTGGATTTCAAAAAGAAATTTAGAAAACCTAAATGCTCTGATAATATATTAATAGAACGGATTCCTTTTATTTTAATATACTAACATAATGATACTTGCAATTGCTAAAAAAGAAAAAGTGCACTCTGATCTCCATATCAAACCAGCCAAGATTTGGCCTAAAATTTGAATTATTGCTGCCAAGCCAACCCTACAACTCTATGAAAATAACAGTGCCCTTTCACTTTCATTTGCTCAACAAGTGAATTAAATCACATTTCCCTTTCCTTTATGTAAAAAAAAAAAGGTATAACTTTGCCAAACCCACTTCTTGATGAAGTTATCTAATTACACACTTTACATATGTGCATTTTTTTCTTAAAAACAAATTAATTGTATATGAGTATCTTTTGTTACCATTTAGGTTCTTGGGTCTACATATTAATAATTAGCTATATGTAATTAGTATGAGAATTTGTCCTCAAGACCCCACTTACATAAACTCATTATATTTTCTAATATATAGTATGCTTGGAGTTTAGGCATTAATTCTGAGCATAAAGGTATTTTTCTTTTCAACTATATATATATATATATATATATATATATATATTTAGGGCTTCATTCTGCCTTTGCTTTTGAAGTAGTTAATGAACTGTAACATCACTGGATCCCCAGATAAATTTGCTAATCGCACAGTAACTTGTGCTAAGTATTAACCATAATTTATTTATATAATAATTTACTTAATTACACACTCTCATATTCAATTTTTCCAAAGTCTAAAATTTCAAGCACATGAAATTAATTGATTACAAGTGTTTTTTTGATGGAATATTATAAGAAGTTATTATTAATTACTATTGGTACATCTAGCCAACATATATCAAAACATAAAACACACAAGCTGATCACTAATTAATTCTGAATTAATGGTGATCACTACTACTATACATTTTTACTATAACTATAAATGAGAAGATCCAAGTCCTATATGTATATTATATATATATAGATATATATAGTTTTACCATGCTTCTGTATCAACTTTCTCAAGGCTGAAACGTTGACGAACATATGAAATGTAGCTTGCAGTTTTCAAGTCTACATTTTCATCACCACCACCACAGTACTCCTGAAAGCTTCCAAGCTGATGATCACAAGTAGTGGACACCTTATGGATTGGTTGTTTAGTGGGAAAATCCGTAGAGTTATAGTTTGGAGTGTATTGATATGGCCTGGAACTAGGTTGAGCACTAGTAGACATCTTTTGGATTGATGAAGAATTTGAAGTGATATTAGAGGTACTATAAGGACTAGGGCTAACCTTATTGCTGTTACATTGCACTGGCATAGATGGCTTGGAATTGGGTTTAAGAAATGATTTGGCTTTGGCTAGCTTGCTTTTCATGAACCCTCTTCCCTTGTGGTTTATCTCCATTTTTAAGTGCCTATATCCACTACAAAGAGGCGTTAATGCTATATATAGAGGTTGGCCTGCGTTAACAAAAAATATCAAGTTTGCCCCAGTTATTTTGCAAGTTGTACAATTGCCCCTCTTAACGCTACACGGTGTCTTTGATTGAATATGATGGCTAGAAGAATTGTGAATTAGAGGGACTTTTTTGGTTGTGAAATGGGGAAAGTTTTAAGATAGAGATAACATGAAACATCTTGTTTGGTTGGCCCACCGACCCTTTTGATCCTTGCCCAGGTTGTGTTATGTCGTATGGATATATTCTCTATGGGGCTTGCTAAGCTTTTAAACTGTTTTTGCTTAGATATGGATTCTGGAGAACTTTAAGTTTTGACAGCAACACCACATTAGATATGGGGTCCTCTTTTTCTTTTCTCAATCTTTGAAAGTTTCTTTGCTAGCTAAAGAGATTTGACCCCTTGTCCATGTTCTGCAAAAGCAAATAAAGCAACAGGGCATATCTTTTTTTTAACAAGAAATCTCTTATTAAAAATAACAGTAATGTTTAATTGGACAGCATGTTTTATATTTATGAATTGAGTTCAGTTCACCAAGCTGCGTTCAGTAGCATTCTTCACTCGCCATTATACATAGTTGTTTTTAACAAGAATTATAAACATATTTGCAAAGAAAACAATAGTGTTTAATTGGACAGCAAGTGTTATATTTATAAATGGAGTGATTTTAACTATCGGATTCAACCCGAATAAGGCTATAAGGATTCTAGTTTTGATATATATAGTTGCATTAAAATAGTTGTTAATAAAGTTTTACCGTTTTTATGATTTTATTTATGTTGAACTAGATTATTTAACGAGTTCTAAATACCAATAATTTATACCAAAAATAATTTAATTGCTATGATCTTAAATTTTTCTTTAATGAAATTCAATAAATTCTTAGCTACCTAGATTCATGAATGTGGTGAGAAGCTTACCTGAAACTATACTTTTATAGACATTTCAAACCCATTCTCAAATTAGTAAGATTGTCATTTATGTTCTATAAATGAACCTAACTTAGATTTATGAATCTAATCATTTCAAGAACACTAATCTATTAGATTTATAGTACATTGCAATCTGATAAATTCAGATCTCTTTTTTTCTTTTAAAGAAACTTTATGTTCAGTCATTTGCAAGCCAAAGACTTGGAAAAAATGGTGAACTTACAAAGAGAATTGTTAACCCAATAAAGGATTAAACCAAAAAAGAAAAGAAAAGGTTTGGTAACCTTTGCATGCTTAACCGAAAGAGACCGTCCATTTTAAGTTAATATTCTTGATGATTATAGGCAATCTTATGTGTTCACTCTGTGTTTTCTATGGACCTTCTTCAGTAGACACAAAATAATAATAATAATAGTGTAAGAATAATAATTTCTTGCCTGTGATGCCAGCGAATATGCTTATATGAGATCATCGTATCATTTCAATATCAATAAATGGGTATTTAACAAAATATTATTTTCATTTAGTTTTGTTTGATTTTCTTCTGTAGGTTAAATTGCATATATATAAAATTTAAATAAACATATTAACATGCACCCACCAATATCACAAATAGAATTAATTAGGCAGAAAAATAATGTTCAGATATTTAGTTTGATATGTACTTCTATAGTAACTTGGAGAAGGATTCGATAGAGGGCAGTTAAGTTAGTTAAAATTCTCTAAAACAAATTTTAACCCTAACCGTCTCTTGTTTGGTTTTTCTTGCCTCTTATCGGTACTTCTCACCATGGCCACCAGCCTAGCTCTGGTCGACATGGATTTTCTGATCCGCAAGGACATGTTTTCATCCTCTGTCCTCAATCAATCCACTAAGCCCTCATATGCGGTGGTTGTTGCCAACCGTATTGGTTATAACTTCGGATGATGACACAGCTGCCTGTTAACAAAGGTAGCTTTATTGCCATCAAAATAAATCAACAGGTTTATGAACAACAATTAGCTTCCTGTCAACATGCTTTAATTGGCAGACTTATCCTTTCAAAAGGTGATTCTCCTTGGAAGCTTGCAGATCTGAAATCAAAATTTTCGTCAGAATGGGGTCTTACAAATGTATGGAAACTTGTCTCGTTGGGGCATGGTTATTATCACATAATTTTAAATTCTAAAGAGGAGAAAAATATGATATGGAGTAGAGGAGCAATTACGTTGAAACCAAGCATTTTACGCCTTCAGCACTGGTCTTCGAATTTTGACCCATAAACATAGAAATCCACCTGATAATTGGTTTCTAAAACTCTTGGGCTTGGTATCCTGCAATCCACGAACAGAAGGTAAGGTGAGTCCCCATGAACACTCCGATGCCTAAGTTTTCAAAACAGAAGTAGGAAGAATACAAGATAACTAGAATATGTGAGAATGAGATGCCCCTCTGTGAGGGAAATAGGGTTCTATATATAGCAATGCTCAAACCTGGGAGGAGTCAGATTTCGTGTGGGATAATGACTCATAATCTTGGTAGGAGAGTTTCCATTTTTGCATAGGATTCCACTTTGGGGTAGTCCTCATTCCGGACGGATCTGCCTTCTTTCTAATCCAAGTTTCCTTGTTTAGGAGATAAGGAGCCCTTAACTAGGCGGGAACATATTAGACGGTATTAAGAGTCCCCCCCCCCCCCCGAGTGTATTTAGATATTTATGTCCATCGTGTTCGGGTAGGGTGCTGATGCTTTCACATAAGGGGTATCATACGGTAATAGAGACGAGTGAGTTGAGGTGGCCAACCTCAGTCACAATGAAAGAGTATAGCTCAATGCCGAGTCTCGAGACAGTCGTTGCTGAAATAGAATTTGTAGAACTTAGATATCTGTCAAGCGCGTAGAAGCACAATAATAGATTAACCCGTTCGTTCGAAAATGACATGATGGAACCAGTTGTCATTGGATTTTTGATGCTCGGTGCACGGACGCTAGACTTTACTAGCTCGGAACCTCAGTACTACAGAAGCGACCTGAGTGTGCCAGCTTCAGTCACTGGACTTAGATGAGCGAGGCTTAGATGCTTGGATGCCCGGAATGGGTTGAAAGCGTTGCTTGGATGCTTTTTGAGTAGCTTGATGAAGTGGCCTAGTCGAAATGTGGGCGGGCCGACACGTGGTAGCGTCGCTTTAACTCTTAGGGATTCAAAGTTTAAATTGCGTGAGTTATGCATCGTTTCGTATGTTAGTAAACAAAATGTTTCTGCCGCCGTTGTCGTGACTCCTCGTCCAATGGACTTTTTTATCCCCAAAAGGCCCCTGATGGCCTAGGGAGGAACGTAGCAATAATGAGGGCAGTTAATGGCTTGCTTCCAAATCCTTCTGTGTCTTTATAGGTACTACTGTGCTTGTTGACTGGCGTATTTTACTTCTTTGTTTTTTCGTTATTTTTGCTTTCGCTACATTGGTATTGCCTCTATTGTTTTCCTTTATACCTGCCATGATTCTTACTTGTTGCAACCAGGTGATCCTTTTTTTTTTCTTCTTTTTCCTTATTTTTGCTGTTGTGTATTTTCCTTCTTCACTATGACCCCAAGGGAAGAAGAAGTTCTGACCTTTTTGTCTCAAATATTGATGGTGAGTTACTGGGGTGGTACTAGGGGCGGTTCTGTATCCCCACCGATTACACCCTTCACACCATAGATAGGAGGTTTAGGACCCATACCCCCCTATTAGGGCTAAGTAAATTAGTAGTGTATTTTGACCAGCTAGAGGGGGGTTTAAAATTTCCTCTAGATCCCTTTGTGAAGGAATTTTTGAATAGGAATAACATAGCGCCTGGTTAGCTTCATCCGAATAGCTATAGGATACTGACCGAGTTCATTCAACTGATGTACGAAGAGGGGAAAGAACCTGATATAGATGTTTTTTGATACCTGTACTGGCTGACTAGAAAGAAGGGAGAGCTGATGTTTTCCCTGTCGGCTGTGCCTAACCATACCCTCTTCGTAAAGCTTCTGGATCTCCATAAGAAGTGGAGACACCATTTTTTTATTGTAGAGCATCAGTCGGACTTTTTGGATGTCCAACTAATGTGGTCTGATGAGTGTCATAGGGTGAGTCAGCTTGTGAGACTTTCCGACCATAATATGGAGATGGTTTTGTGGCTATATCTCGACTGGCTTGCCAAAGCTCGATCGGTGGAGGATTTATCTAGGAGATACCTATGGAGAGTCTGTCTGAGTCGTGTTTACTCCCCTGTTACATTTGTGTTACTTTGAGCTATATTTTTGACTTGATTTATTTTTACGATTGTAGATGGCTGACTTTTTTAATTTTACGGGCGCGATTTCATTAGTTGATGAGCCGACTGCTCCTGAGGAAGTGCAGGTATCTCCTTCCCCAGAACTCGAAGCTCCTGCGGCACCTGAAGCGATTCTTACTAACCCCAAGGGCAAGATAGTAGTGGAAATAGCACAGCCAGAATGGGTAGGCCAAAGAAAGAGGCGGTTGATTGATCCGGAGTTGGAGATGGAGGGGCTTGATAAGGACATTTACGTTCAGCACCTAAGGTTATCTAGGTGTCCGGATATGAGAGGCTGGATACTGAAGTGGATGAAGCCCCTGAGTATCTCTGAATAGCCAAGTGCGAGATCAATACGCTGAATTGCTAAGGCTGCCTAGGGATATGCAATGTTAGTCCGATGAGGGCCTGGAGGGGTTGCTCGACTCTATAATTGGCCAGTCATTAGAAGTAAGTTAGCTTCTACTACTGATGTTGTTATCATATATGCTTCTTATTGATGCTAACTTTTTGCTATTGATAGATGACTCAGGCCTTGCTGCTGGCAAAGGATCAATACTTTTACCTGAAGAGCCAGTACAACCTAAAGGAAACTGAGGTGGGAACCATAACCATTGATTTTGAGAAGAAGCTGGATGGCATGAAGGCAGCCCTGGAGCTCTGCCAGACAAAATATGCTGAGGCGAAGTCCAATGCTCAGGCGAATCAAAAGAAAGTTTTTGAGTTGGAACATAACCAAGCCTAGCTAACGAGGAGGATCGAAGAGTAGGACCTTCAAATTGTTGAGCTCCAGAGAAAGCTGACTGAGCTTGAGAAATCCCAAGCGAATGATAAAAAGTCATACCAAGGCATGGTAGGGGGGTTTCTGAAAGTATATCGGGTTGAGTGTAAGAGGATCTTGCACGCTCAGGACTCGGGATTGGATCTGGGGGCGTTGGATCAAATAACATTAGCAGACCTTGCCAAACTTGTTGTAGAAGAGGACGCCCATTGAAATGCCAGTTTTGCTTCTGCAAGGGATACTGTGGAGGCTGCTATTACTACTGGGTCTGTAGTGCATCTAGAGACTGTTGATGAGGTTTCCCCTTTGTTTTCGGGCTTGGGGGTCCGGATGTACATATAGCAGAGTAGATATGTATATGTATTTTTTTTGTAACCAATCTCTTGTAAAGGCATTTTTATTAATGAAGAGAGACTTTATTGAATCATGTGTTGAATATAATCTTATTGATAGTATTTTCTGAGAGAGTCTGAGTTCCAAAATCGTGGTAGTTCTTTGCCTCCTCTTTCTCTTAGTTTGTATGCTCCTTTGGTTATGCTTGCCGAGATTTGGTATGGACCTTCCTAGTTTGGACCTAAATTGCCTGTTCCTGAGTTACCTTTACTAATATATGTTCTTTTGAGTACCCAGTCTCCCAACTTAAATTGTCTTGGGTGATGTCGTTGGCGATGGTACCGTATCACCATTTGCCGATGTGCTTCAGCTGTGGCTGCTGCTTGTTCTCTCCATTCCTCTAGTAGGTCTAGACATATCCGGGCATTAATGTTGTTGATGGTGTGATCGAGATTCTGGTTTACTCGATAACTTGGTGAACCAATTTCCACTGGTATTACCGCGTCCATGCCATAGGTCAGCCTGAATGATGTCTTTTCGGTGGATGATCGAGGCATGGTTCTGTAAGAGCCCAGATTACATTGTTGAGTTCTTCGACCCAATTTTCTTTTTTCTCGTCGAGTCTCTTCTTTAACCCTTGCATGAGAATTCTATTGGTGACTTCCGTTTGTCCGTTTGTCTGTGGGTGGGCTACTGTAATATCCCGAGTTTTTATATAATTTTAAACTGCATCGGGATATGCAGTGTTAATAATTTTTATATATATTTATGATTATTTTCATGAGTCTGATAATTATTAAGTTATTTAATTATTCTTAATTATTTTAAGTTTTTTACGTAAAATTTTTCCCGGGGAATGTTATTTTCAGGAAAATTAAGATGTAAATAATTTAATATTAATTATTTTAAATAGTTTTACGAATTTGCATGAACCCATACATAATTTTAAAGTGCTAAATAAAATGTATGTATGTACATTTATTTAAATTAAATTAGGGTTTAGTTAATTAAATTAATTTTTGTTTTATATAGTTTTAATATTAATTAATTAATTATAAATGTGTATATATTATTAAAATATGTGTGTGGTGTATATTTATGTGTGTGAGATTATATATTATTATAATATATAGTATAGTTATATATATACATAATTATTTAATAAAAAACTAAAGTTTAACTTAATTACAGAATTGCCCCTTTCTTCCTCCTCTTTTTCCTGATCGTCCCTCACCCTCACCGTCCGTTCTTCTCCAATTAGAGTGCCTCCAGCCCTTCCAATTTTGATCACCTCCTCACCAGCCAGCTTCGCCGCCTTCTCTTCCTTCCCGGCGCCGTTCAAAGCTCGAAAAAGCCGGATGACCGAAAGTTGAGCCATCTTCGTTTCTCATGATTTCGGCCATCGTTTTTCACACCGCTGGTCTCTATCTTCTCCTTGAGCTCCGGTGAGTGTGATTCCAAGCTTTGTTTTCACTTAAAATGGTCTAGATTTCCCTAGGTTTTGATTTTCCATTTTCGGCCACTTTGAGTTTTCAAATTTTTTTAGCTTCAATTTGAATGATTAAAGAAAAATTCCTTCATAAACATTGATCCTAGTAGCTTAATCTACACTCTGGAATTTTTGTGACATTTTTGGAATTTATTTTAATTTTTGGGAATTTTTGATTATTTTATTAATATTTTCTAATTTTCAAAAATTAATTAATTAAATTATGAAATTTTGTTTTATAGTGATTATAGGTGTTGAATTGAATTTTATAAATTTATTTGTAATTTTTGTGAATTTTATATATTTATTTGGAATTTATTTAGTTTATGTAATTTTGAAAAATTAGGTTAATTATGTGTTTAATTGAAATTAATTGGTTAATTGAGTATATTTATTGATATTATTGAATTATATGTTGAGAAAATTAATTTTGAGTAATTATACTATTTTTGGTGAATTTTTGATTAATTTTAGTGAATTTATACGTATAGGGGGGTATTTTGGTAATTTGACACTAAATTGGTTAAAAATGTAATTAAATTGGTTTTAATAGTTATTTAAGGTATAAAAATGATTTCTATAAATTATTTAGTATTTTTAATTAATGAAAACTATTTTTCGTAAATTATTTTCAAATTATATATATAATATACAATTTTTCTAAATAAATGAGTTTTTATCAATTTTTAGTAAGTTTTAGGGTTAATTATGTAATTTGGATTTATAAAATGTATTTTTAGTATTAAAGGGCATTTTTGGTATTTCTGTAATTATTCTGTGGATTGTGAACCTCGGTTGATGAATTGTAATTTAGAGTCCGACCGAGGGGTTGTGAATTGTGTATATAGAAGTGTGTTTCTTTGCAGGATCGGCTCTACTCTTTGAGTAGAGAGATGTCGATTTTATAGGCGAGGTTCTGCCGGATTTTTGGTAGAATTCTCATAAAACGTGATGTCCGATCGAACTCTGATTCTAAATCTGTGTTTAGTATTCCAGATCGAGTTTCTAGAAATTTTTGCTAGATTTATTCTGATTTTCTGCTATCGTTTGTTTATTTAGTTGCATCAAGACCGAGGCCTAGTGGACCAGGCCCATCGGACCCATATCGAGGAGCGCAATAACAGTGAGTTGTTATTTTATATATATATATATATATATATATATATTTGTTGAAATAAAGATTGAATTACTTATTTTGTTATAGAACTAAACTTGAATTTAGTAGTATTTAACTAGAAGAAAAATATTTTATAGTAGAATGATTTTGAGAGAATTTAGAAAGAGTTTGGAGAGAATTTAGAGAACTATAATATTGAAAGAATTTGGAGAGTAATCTATCTTTTCTTCTTCTTAATCTTCTCATTAATGAATTTCAATCCCTTTATATAGAGATTTTATTTTCACTATTTGAGTACTATTCTCTCACAAGCAATATATTGTTCATTCACAAGCAATAGATTGTTCATTCACATTCATAATACTCCCCCTTGAATAACAATATTTTGCAACTGCCTCGTTAAAACCTTGCTAAATAAAACCCAGTGGGAAAAACTTTAGCTTAAGGAAAAAGAGTACAGTGCATGATATTCTCCCCCTCAAGTTGATATGTATAATCTTCCTTCACATAGTATGTAGATGTCGCATTCCAATATCGTGAACGTGCTTTTTAAAGATTGCAGTTGGAAGTGCCTTTGTGAAAAGATCAGCTGAATTCTGGCTAGACTGAATATACTTGATATCTATATAATTGTCTTTTATTAGCTCTTGAGTGTATGAAAAGAATCTTGGAGGTATATGTTTGGTTCTATCACTTTGATATATCCTTCCCTTAACTGTGCAATGCATGCTGCATTATCTTCATATAAAATTATTGGACTTTTGTTGACTGGAAAACCACAAGATTCTTCAATATGATGTGTCATTGATCTAAGCCACAAACACTCTCTACTTGCTTCATGTAGTGCAATAATTTCAGAATGATTTGAGGAAGTAGTGACAAGCGTTTGTTTCTGGGAACGCCAAGAAATTGCAGTTCCATTATTTGTGAACACATAGCCTGTTTGAGATTTCGCTTTATGAGGATCAGATAAATGTCCTGCATCTGCATAACCAATCAATTCTTGTTTTGAATTGTTAGAATAAAATAAACCCAAATCAACATTTCCTCGAAGGTATCGAAGTATATGTTTGACCCCTTTCCAATGCCTTTTTGTTGGAGCTGAACTGAACCTCGCTAATAAATTAACTGCAAAAGAAATGTCAGGTCTAGTAAAATTAGCAAGATACATTAGAGCTCCAATGGCACTGAGATATGGAAATTCAGGACCAAGAATTTCTTCATTTTCTTCACAGGGTCGAAATGGATCAGTTTCAATATTGAGTGATCTAACGACCATTGGAGTACTTAAAGGATTTGCTTTATCCATATTAAAGCGTTTCAAGATCTTTTCTGTGTAATTTGATTGATGCACAAATATCCCATTGTGCATTTGCTCAATTTGTAAACCAAGGCAATACTTGGTTTTTCCAAGATCTTTCATTTCAAATTCTTCCTTTAAGTATACTGTTGCTTCATGGATCTCATTTTCTGTTCCAATGATATTCAAATCATCAACATATACAGCTATAATCACAAATCCGGATATTGTTTTCTTAATAAAAATGCATGGGCAAATAATATTACTCACATATCCTTTATTAATCAAATAATCGCTTAAACGATTATACCACATGCGCCCAGACTGTTTTAACCCATATAAAGATCTCTGGAGCTTGATCGAATACATTTCTTTGGGTTTTGTACTTAATGCTTCAGGCATTTTAAATCCTTCAGGGATTTTCATATAAATGTCACTATCAAGTGATCCATACAAATAAGCAGTCACAACATCCATAAGACGCATTTCTAATTTCTTAGAAACTACTAGGCTAATCAGATACCTGAACGTAATTGCATCCATAACAGGAGAATACGTTTCATCATAATCAATTCCTGGCCTTTGTGAAAAACCTTGAGCTACAAGTCTAGCTTTGTACCTTATTATTTCATTTTTCTCATTTCTCTTTCGTACAAAGACCCACTTGTATCCTACAGGTTTCACATTTTTAGGCATAGGAATAATTGGCCCAAAAACATTTCGTTTGTTTAGTGAGTCCAATTCAGCCTGCATAGCATCTTTCCATTTTATCCAATCATGCCTATTTTGACATTCCATGACTGATTTTGGTTCAGGATCATCTTTGTCATTTATGATTTCACATACAACAGTATATGACAATGTTTCATGACTTTCTTTATTTTCTATTTCTTCAGGGATATTTTCCTCGCTATCAATATGATTATCTACTCCCTTTCTCTTTCGAGGATTTTTATCCTTAGAACCAATTGGTCTTCCACGCTTCTGGCGTGTTTTAGACTCATGAGTGTCTTTATTCTCAAATTTTATTTCTGAAATTTCAATACGAGCAGGAGCATTGGCTGCTGGTATATATGATTTAGTCACTCTTTTTGTATCAGTAAATGCATCTGGCAATTGATTTGCAATTGCTTGTAAGTGCACAATCTTTTGCACTTCTAATTCACATTGTTTTGTGTGAGGATCCAGATGCAATAATGATGGTTCATTCCATGAAATATCCCTTTTCACTTCTTTCTCCCCTTTTCCTAATGTTGGGAAAACAACCTCATTAAATTGGCAATCAGCAAAACGTGCTGTAAAAACATCACCAGTTAGAGGTTCAAGATATCTAATAATCGAGGGTGTTTCAAACCCAACATAAATTCCCAATCTTCGTTGAGGACCCATTTTTGTGCGCTGAGGTGGCACAATGGGTACATATACTGCACAACCAAAAATTTTGAGATGGGAAATATTTGGCTCTTGACCAAATGCCAATTGTAGTGGGGAGTATTTATGATATGCACTAGGTCTGATGCGAATTAATGAAGCAGCATGTAGGATTGCATGACCCCAAACTGAAATGGGAAGCTTTGTTCTCATTATTAATGGTCTAGCAATAAACTGAAGTCGTTTAATCAATGATTCAGCTAAACCATTTTGAGTATGTACATGGGCAACGGGATGCTCAACAATGATCCCAGTAGACATACAATAATCATTGAATGCTTGAGATGTAAATTCACCAGCATTATCAAGTCTTACCCTCTTGATTGTATAATCAGGGAATTGTGCTCGTAATTTAATAATTTCAGCAAGCAACCTTGCAAATGCAACATTACGAGTTGACAATAGACAAACATGTGACCATCTACTAGATGCATCAATTAATACCATAAAATATCTGAATGGTCCACATGGTGGGTGAATTGGCCCACATATATCACCTTGAATTCTTTCAAGAAACATAGGTGATTCATTTTGAATTTTAGATGGTGAAGGTCTCAAGATTAATTTTCCAAGAGAACAAGCTGTACATGGCATTTCATTTGATTGAGGAATTCTTTGCCCCTTCAAGGGATGCCCATGTGAATTCTCAATTATCCTTCGCATCATTACTGATCCAGGATGACCTAATCTGTCATGCCATAAATTTATTATTGAAGGATCATAAGATTTTTCTTTTACTGCCATATTTGATTCAATTACATGTATATGCATGTAATGCAATCCAGTAGGGAGTTTTGGCAGTCTTTCCAATACTTGCATTTTTCCTGATTCATAGGAAACTATATTTAAATATTTGTTACCATTTATAGTAATAGATTGGGTATCACACCCATTTCGATATATGTCATCAAAACTCAACAAATTTCTTGTTGATTTTGGTGAAAACAAAGCTTCATCAATTATAAACTTTGTTCCATTTGGTAACATAAATTTAGCTTTGCCAATTCCTTCAATCAGATCTACAGGACCTGATATTGTTTTTACAACTGCCTTTGTGGGCTTTATTTCAGAGAAATAATCTCTATTTTTCAAGATAGTATGTGTAGTACCACTATCTGGTATGCAGAGATCTCCAATATTGTCTTTATGTTGAGTACAATCCATATTAAACTTCAAAATAGATAAACACAAAATTAATCAATTAAGGTAAAAACATAAAATAATTATAAAGTAGGACATTTTATTTAATTTAAAAATAACATACATAACAATAACATATTCTTCAGAATCAAATAAGTAATAACAATATACTTAAAATTATAGATGTCTCAATTTCCATTGTCAGTAAAATCATCAGTAAAATCAGAAACATCTAAATGAGTTGTATCATTAACATGAGTATGATGCTCATTGAAGTTTATTTCCTTTTCTTTGCCTTTCAATGATGCCTTATAAAGTTGGCAAAGATGTGGTGGTGTTCGACAAATTCGTGACCAGTGTCCTTTACTACCACATCTGAAACACACAGTTTCAGACTTATATTGAGGCCTTTCTTGAACACCACTGATGACTGATTTTAACTTCTTTTGAGGTTGAGTCTGAGTTTGTTGTGGAGTATTACTATATTTATTTCCATGACCATGGCCAAAGAATTGACCTCTTCCACGTCCACGACCTCTACCTCTCCCACGTCCACGGCTATTATAATTTTTATATCTGGAATAATTTGTAGCATTTGCTTCTGGAAATGCTATTGAGCCAGTGGGACGGGACTGATGATTTTTCATCAAGAGTTCATTATTTTTCTCAGCTACCAGTAGGCATGAAATTAGTTCAGAATATTTTTTAAATCTCTGCATCCTGTATTATTGTTGCAGTGTAACATTTGATGCATGAAATGTGGAGTAAGTTTTCTCCAGCATATCCTCATCTGTGACTGTTTGTCCACAGAATTTTAATTGTGATACTATTCTGAACATTGCAGAATTATAGTCACTCACTTTTTTGAAATCTTGAAAGCGTAAAGCTCTCCATTCATCAGTGACTACTGGTAGTATTACATCTCTTTGATGATCATATCTGTCTTTTAGATCCTTCCAAAGAACACTTGGATCTTTGACAGTCAAATATTCACATTTTAATCCTTCATCAAGATGACGACGGAGAAAAATTATAGACTTGGCCTTATCTTGCAATGAGGTGTTATTATTTTCTTTTATGGTATCAATTAACCCCATTGATTGAAGATGCATTTCTACATCTAGAATCCAAGACATATAATTTTTTCCCGTGATGTCAAGAGCAACGAACTCAAGCTTTGCTAGATTTGTCATTATGATAACTAATAAAAAAAATATAACTCAATTAGAATTCATAAATTTGATGACTACTAAAAAAAATCAAACATGATCAGAATTTACTAATTAATTATATCATGAATGAATATTGCAAGAAATAATAGTGGTACAAAAAATGATACAATAATACTTGAAATTATATCAAATAGAAAATCATCTTCCATATTAATTATTCCTAAAACAATTATAATAGTCATGATCAAAACACAAATATAAATATACCAAATCATGTTTACAATTTAGAGTAAAGAGAGAAAGAGAAAATGTATGAATTTGTGTGAATGAATAACATTTATAGCTCATCTATTTATAATGAAAAATATAGCCGTTAGAAATTTTTTTTTTTTTTTAATATAATATATTGAGAAATAAATTGTATAAAGTAAAATCAATAAATAATGTTGATATGATTATTTATAGCAAGTGAATTAACATAACGATATGTATAAATATGGGGCAAAACCGTCCATTAATATAAAATGGGGTATAGCCTTCCATTAACATAAATAATAAAAAAAAATAAATGTGCATAAATATAAATTGGTAGGAGGCATAGCCATCCATAAGGTTAGAACCATTTCTAGCAATATTTGCATCAATGGTGTAGTTAGTAAAACAAAATAAAAATAACAATTAATATAAAGTTAGATTGAAGAAATAAATATAAATATATAAATTAGTAGGAGGCATAGCCATCCATGATAATATATAATCAACTAATATATTCATAAATATTAAATATTAAGAAATATGTACCTTATTATTTTGATCGAGAGCTCCTCGTGCTGATAACATGTTGTGAAATAAAGATTGAATTACTTATTTTGTTATAGAACTAAACTTGAATTTAGTAGTATTTAACTAGAAGAAAAATATTTTATAGTAGAATGATTTTGAGAGAATTTAGAAAGAGTTTGGAGAGAATTTAGAGAACTATAATATTGAAAGAATTTGGAGAGTAATCTATCTTTTCTTCTTCTTAATCTTCTCATTAATGAATTTCAATCCCTTTATATAGAGATTTTATTTTCACTATTTGAGTACTATTCTCTCACAAGCAATATATTGTTCATTCACAAGCAATATATTGTTCATTCACATTCATAATAATATATATATATATATATATATATATATATATATATATATATATTTGTTTTAGGGTGCATGTTTTAGAAATGTATGGTTTATTTTAATAAAATATGCATAAATAATTTAACTATTACTTAGGTTTATTTTTGGTATATTTTTGGTATATTTTAAACTGTATGCATGTTTTATTAATAAATTATTCTTAAAATGTTTTTAGGTATATTTATGGTTTATTTCTAGTTTATTTTGGTAATGAAATTGAATTTATTTGAAGTATATATACTCGAAATATACCTGGTTTATTTTTGTATATTTCTAGTATATATATGGTTTATGTTGATATTTTATTGAAATTCATGCATCATTTATTTATGAATGTATGTTTTATATATTAATGAAGGATATCAATAGAACGTGCTACCTAGTGGGCAATACTAGGACCGAGTACGTACCGGTACGCTGATAGCATTTAGGCTATATTACTAACCTATTTATGGATATTGATCGGATTGATTTGATTTGATGTGAGATATGATTTGGGAGTGTGATTGCTGGAGCTCGGTTGACCAAGTGTCTTGGGGCCAATCACACTGATAGTTAGATTGCTGGAGCTCGGTTGACTTAGTGTCTCAGGGCTAGTCTACTGTCCAAATGGAACAAGTGAATATATTTAGAATAAGTGAGCCTGTATGGCTAGAGTGTTGTCTAATACTGTTTGAGGTTGCGATTTTCTAGGGTTGATCCTTCATAAACAGTGATTTTCAGTAAAAATGTATAAAATGATTTTGTTGCATCTGTGTGTATTTGCTTGTATATATATATTTATTATATATACTATTAACTGTGCATTGTCATTTAGTATGCATGTATATATATTATAACAATTCACTCAGTGAGGTCTGACTCCCCTTCGTTGACTATTTTTTAGGAGAGTCATCGTCTTTAGACCTCAATGGCAGACCCATACGCCAGATTTCTTCCGCCCCGGCTTCACTCTGTAAATTGCTTATCTGAGCTTTATTTTATAATCTAGAAACTGCAGTAGTTGTAAACAATTATGGAGTTTATATATTATATTTGTGTAAGTTATGTATTTCAAATATTTGAACTAGAATTTGTATTAAAAGTTTATTTATATGAGATGAGTTATTTATTTAAATCCATTGGTGGATATTTACTGTATCTTATTTATGATTTTATTTCCGCTGCAGAATACTTTATTTATGTTATTATTATTATTGCATGTTTTTATTTATTTTAAGGCTTGCTACGGGTTCCGGATTCGAAAGAATTCCCATTCCTTAGCGCTGGTCATGGCCCCTGTTTTAGGTCGTGACAGCTATCGAGGTGAAGCGAAGCTTTATACCGAGGTCTGAGTAGAAGCCTCTGAACTTATTGTTATCGAACTGTGTTCTGTTGTCTGTAATTAAAGTATGGGGGATGTTGAACCTACAAATGATCTCCTTCCAGAAGAAGTGTTGTATCCGAGCTTTTGTAATGGTTGGGACTGCCTCTACTTCTACCCACTTAGTGAAATGGTCAATAGCCATAATTAAGAATTTTTTCTATGAGGTAGAGGGAGGGAAAGGACCAAGGATGTCCATCCCCTACATAGCCAAGGGCTACCGATGGGATGCAGGGGGCGGGAAGGCATGTGATTGAGTTGAGCGTAGTGCCGGCATTGGGGATATACTTGCATTAGCTGCTGGGCATTATTAGACATGATGGGCTAATAGTACCCTTGGAGTAGTGCCTTTCGAGTGAGCGCATAATGGGATTTATGCACTCTATAAATTCCTTCGTGGATCTAACGGAGTATGTAATTTCCTTCCTCTGGTGAGACGCACTTGGACCATGAGTGTGAAAGGGATTTTCGGTAGAGCTCCCCTTAATGGATAGAATAGTGGGCTGCCTTAGTTTTGAGCTTCTGAGCCTGTAGTTTATCTTCTGGGAGTATTCCGTGCTCCAGGTATTGGATTATCGATCGCATCCATTCCGAGACTACTTGTGTCTCCAAAACTTTGGGGTCTTCTGTGCTGGGATTGGTTAGCAACTCAATGAAATTCATATCCCGGAATGCTTGATTGTTTTCAGCTTCGGATTTGGCTAGGAAGATGACCTCATTATTTTCTTCCCTAGGAATCTGGATGATATCCCATCAGCCTCCGTCCCATTCAATGTATTATAAGAGCTGTCTGGCTTTGTCTACGTACTTGGCAATGCAGGTGTCTTTGACTTGGAACATTCCACTGACTTGGTTGACCACCAGTTGGGAGTCCGAGTATATGATGAGGTGTTCAGCCCTGACTTCGGTGGCTAACTTCAATCCTGTAATGAGTGCTTCATACTCGGTAGCATTGTTGGTTGCGTTGTACTCGATACGGACTGCATATCAGATGTGAACCTTGTATGGTCCTCTGAGGATTATTCCGGCATCGAAACTATCTGTTTCTCTCCATTCAAAGCACCTCCAGCTCTTCCACCATTGACCACCTCCTCCTCCAACAGCTTCGCTGCCTCCAGTCATTATCTCCGGCGTCGGTGGAGCTTGGAGAACCAGTTTTGGCCGAAAATCACTTCCTCCACCGTTCGTTACGATTCCTGCCACCAAAATTGATGATTCCGGTGCCGTTAGACTCTTGAAACTCCATAGAGGATGATTCCAAGCTTCTTGTAGCTTGAAAACACGATTTGCAAGGGTTTTGATCTTATTTCCATTTTTGGCCATTTATACTTTTTAATTTTTTTAAACTTCATTCCTTGTGATTCAAGTTTAATTCCTTCACAAATATTATTCCCCTTAGCTTAATCTACATCCTGGAATTTTTGTGTAATTTTTGGAATTTATTTTGATTTTTTATGAATTTTTGATTATTTTATTATTTTCTTAAATTAATTAAATAAATTGTGAAATTGTGATTTTTAGTGTTTTTGGTGGTTGAAATTAATTTTAGAATTTAATTTATAATTTTTGTGATTTTTGTGTAATTATTATAATTTTATTTAGTTTATGTCAATTTTGAAAATATAGGTTAAAAATATATTTTGTTAGTAATTATTGGTTAATTAGGTGTATTTTTTGATTTTATTGTATTATATGTTGGGAAAATAATTTTAGATTATTTATATAATTTTTATTGAAATTTTGAATGTTATTAGTATTTTATGTGAATTTTTATATACTAGGGGTATTTTGGTAATTTGGTAGTAATTTTGGTTAAATTTTAAATTTAATTGGTTTTAATAATTATTTGAGGTATAAAAATGATTTTTACAAATTATTTTCTTATTTTAACTAATTAATATTATTTTTCAAAAATTATTTTCAAATTATATATAATATACTATTTTTGTAAATAAATGGGTTTTTAGTGACTTTTAATATGTTTTTGGGCTAATTAAGTAATTTGGATTTATAAAATGAATTTTTATTAATATTTGTGAATTTATCCAGAAATATCGATTTTTATTAATATTATATTAATATTAGGGTTCTTAAGTAATTATCGATGAAATAATTACTTTTGGTATTTTTAATGTTTAAATTGCTATATTTTAATACTAAAGGGTATTTTTGGTATTTATGGAATTTTTTTAATATTTTGTGCTTTTTTTTTTGTGAATTGTGGACCTCGGTCGGGGGAATTTACAATTCGGGATCCCGACCGAGGGCTGTGAGAATATTTTGTACTCGAATTGTATTTTCTTGCAGGACCGGCTTACTTTTTACGTAGAGAGATGTCCATTTTACAGAGAAGGTTCTGTTGAATTTTTGGTAGAATTCTCGTAAAATGTGACATTCGGTCAAATTTTTATTCTCTGTCTGTGTTTAGAATTCTAGATCAAGTTTCTAGAAGTTAACTTAGAATTATTCTGATTTCGTGTTATTATTTTATTGTTAGTTGTGCCGAGACCGAGGCCTAATGGACCAGGCCCGTCGAATCCTTATCGAGGAACGCACAACTGTGAGTTATTATAATATATATGCATTGCTTACGTTGCATGTTTTAAACTTCTATGTTTTAAATATAAATTTTTGCATAATTGCCTATTTGAATGTTTAAGTATATTTTAGGTATACTTTTAGTATATTTTCGGTATGTCATGAAATAAATGCATGTTTTCCTTTTTAATTAAATCTAGCTTGTTTTCAAATATATTATTGGTTTAATTTAATATATTCCATGATTTATTTGAGTTGATTATACGTATATATACCTGAAATATACTTAGTTTATTTTAGGTATATTTCTAGTATATATATGGTTTATTTGTTTCTTTTAAATGTCATTATGCATTATTTATTTTTCTGAATGTATGTTTTAATATAAATAAAGGATATCGATAGAACGTGCTTCCTAGTGGGCAGCACTAGGACCGTGTACGTACCAGTGCGATAGATTAGAGTTAAGTGAAAATTAATTGTGGTAATTATGATTGATTGATTTGATTGAGGTTAATGTGATTGAGAGTGTGATTGCCGGAGCTCGGTTGACCTAGTGTCTCAGGGCCAATCAGACTGCTGGAGTCGGTCGACTTAGTGTCTTAGGGTCAGTCTACTGTCCATATGAATTAAGTGAATTTTCTTGGATTTAAGTGAGCCTATATGGCTAGAGTAATTTCTATTGGTATTGAGGTTGTGATCATTTAGGGTTCTATTTGATCCTTCATAAACTGATGATTTTCAATATTAAAATGATTTTCTTTGCATCTGTGTGTATTTGCCTGTATATATATTTATTATATATATACTATTGAGTGTCTGCATTTGATATTTAGTTATGCGTGTATATATATTTTAATAATTCACTCAGTGAGGTCTGACTCCCCTCCGTTGATGTTTTTACAGGAGAGTCCTTATCTTCAGACCTCAGCAGTAGACCTATCCGCCGCATTTCTTTCGCTCTGGCTTTATTATGTAAATCGCTTACTTGAGTTTTACTTTGTACTCTAGACATTGCAGTAGTAGTTGTATTTGACTCTGTCGAGATTTGTTTTTGTATTTATGCATGTATGAGGATTTTACTTTAGAGTGTTTCTCTGAAGATTGTATTAAAAGATTTCTATTTATGATATATATGATGTGATTTTATGTTATTGAAGGAAGTTGAGAATTTTATTTTATTATTTGAGATTTAATTTCTGTTGAAAAATATTTTATTTATTTTATTTTATTGCATGCTTTTATTTTAAGGCTTGCTACGGGTTCCAAATTCGAAAGAATTTTCATTCCCTAGCGTCGGTCATGACCCCTTGTTTTGGGTCGTGACAAATACTGACTACTGTACTAGCCTGCCCGAGGTCTCCGATCTTTGTAAGATTTTTTGTAGCTAGAAACGGGATGGGATGACGATATGGTGAGCTTGGAAGTAATGTCGAATCTTTCGAGAGGCGTGGACCATAACCATGGCTAGCTTTTCCAATATGGGATACCGAATTTCAGGTCCTCAGAGCATTTTACTAACATAATAGACTGGGCTTTGCTGACTTTCTTCTTCTCTTACCAATACTGAGGCGATGCATTCACGGCCAATAGAAAGGTACAAATACAATGTCTCATCTGGGATAGGCTGGCTGAGTAGGGGTGGTGAGGATAAGAATCTTTTAATGTCTTCGAATTCTGCCTGACAGTTAGCAGACCACTGAAACTTCCCAAAATTTTTGAGAGCTCAGAACAATGGTAGACATTGCCTAGCGGAGCAAGAAATGAAATGCCATAATGCGGTGATTCTGCCATTTAACTTTTGTACCTCATGGATGTTCTTCGGTTCTTCCATGTTGAGTATGGCTTCCATCTTTTCTGGATTGGCTTCAATGCCTCGATGAGATATCATAAATCCTAGAAATTTGCTTGCTTGGACTCCGAAGACGCATTTTTCAGGATTTAACTTGATCTTGGATTTGCTTAGTAGTTGGAGAACCCGATCTACATCTGTTGGGTGCTATTTAGGATGTTTGCTTTTAATGATAATGTCATCCATGTATACTTTTACTCTTATACCAATATGGTTTTGGAGGACTTGGTTCATCATTCTTTGATACATGGTTCTGATTTTTTTTCAGTCCGAAGGGCATCAACTTGTAGTAATACAATCCTTCATGGGTGATGAAGGATGTTTTCTCTTGATCCTTTTCCTTCATCGGGATCTGGTGATAACCTTGTGTCATATCAACGAAGCTTTATAATCCGTGACCAGCGGTGGAGTGAATAAGCTAGTCGATCGTAGGCAACGAGTAGCTGTCCTTAGGGCATGCTCGGTTGAGGTCAGTGTAGTCTACACACATTTTGTATTTCCCACATTGGCTACCCATTCCGAGTGAGTAACTTCTTTAATAAACCCACCTGCTAACAACTTCGTTGTTTCTTCAATAATTATTCTCTGCCTTTCATAGAGAAAGGTTCTTTTTTTCTGTGCTACTAGCTTTTCTCCTGGTTTGATGTTTAGGCAGTGGCAGGCAACTTGCGGGTCCACGTCGACTATTTTGGATTCTTATGAAGCAAAATCCTCTGAGTGTTTGGTAAGGACTTCCCTTATTTCTTCTCTAATATTCCGGTTGAGTGCAATGCCGATTTTCACAGTCTTTCCTTCTGTGATTTGTAAGGTCTCTGTGTCTTCTACTGGTTGTGGATCAGTGCCTTACTTCTTAACTTCCCATTCCTTTAAAGGAAGAGCCTCTGCATGAGGCTTCATGGCCATCTGGTAACACTGTTTGGCTATATACTAATCTCCTCGAATGGTAATCCATTCTTGACTAGAACTTTCATAGTTAAGCGTCAGTGACTGCATCTGCCTCATAGAGTGTCAGCTGTCCTATAATCCCATTATAGGCCAGTGGTATATCCACTATGTTGAATATAGCTCAGATGACTTTTGTCTCCTCATCGTCTTAGTTTTCAAATTCTAGGTTTAGTTCGACAATTCCCATTGGTTGCATGGTTCCTCCACAGAAACTCATGATGGGGTTCTGGATGGCCTTCAGGTTGGTGACAAAGCCATCGATTGCTTTGTACACATTCCAGGATAATACGTTGATAGCACTTCCATTATCCACCAGTAGCCTTTTTACCCGATACTTATTTATGCACGTAGTTATTACCAGAGCATCACAATGGGGGTGGTGTACATGCGAATCATCTTCCGAATTGAATATAATATTGCTTCTCCTAGGTATTGATTTTTCTCCTCTCCTACACTTTAATCTCTTCTCAGTGTTTTCTCCCCCTATGATCATATTGATCGTTCCAATCAGCTCTCTTCGAGTTTTCTTTGGTTCTGTCCTGTTATGCTCTTGGTTTTTAGAGATTCCACTTCTTCTTGGTGCATCTGTGAAATTATTGAGCTTTCCCCTCTGTACCAGTCTTTCTATGGCATTCTTTAGCTCTTCACAACCCTCTGTGTCGTGCCTGTATTCCCGGTGATACTGGAAGTACCATCCTCTGTCCTGGGTAAATCTCCAGCTTGGGTTGATTCTCTTGGCTGGGGTGATCCTAACTCTATTTTGCCTGACCCATATGAGGATTTTGGATCGAGAGGTGTTCAAGGGTGTATATCTGTCTGCTTCCCCGTCAAATCTTTCTGCCAGATTTCTGAAATTCATTTTTAGGAAGCTTGCTCGTCTATGTTTTGGTCGTTCATCCTTGATCGATGGCTTATCTTCCTCCTATGGCATCCTTTTGTCCTCGTCCATTTTTGTCATCCGAACCGCCATCACCATTGCTTCTGCATAGGTACTCGGTTCTTTAGTCATTATTTTATCTTTAAGCTTGCTGAGTCTAGTGCCATTTTTTAAAGCTTCTATGGTGACTTCATTAATAAAATGCTCAATTTGCATGGCTATTTTATTGAAACGGTCAAGGTAACTTTGTAAAGATTTATCAACTTCTTCCCAACACAACCGAAGATCGTTGATGTTTTTAGCTGGGGGAATTTTGGTGATGAATCTGATATGAAATTGTTCCACCAGATCCTCAAAAGAAGTGATAGAATTCTCTAGGAGTCAATGAAACCACTTTTGAGCATTCTTTGTGAGTGTGTTTGGAGAAACTCTACACATGATTCCATCATTTACATTCTGGAGCAGCATTTTTGTTTAGAATGCTGATATATGGCTGATGGGGTCTCCCGTCCTATCGTACTAATCAAGCGACAGGATTCTAAACTTAGTAGGGATCCCCATCTGAATTATTCTGCTAACAAATGGAGTTCTGCTGTCCATAACACATTCTTCTTCCTTTCTTAGTTTGGTCCGGGCTTTGCATATTGCTTCTTTAATCTTCTGAGCTATTTTTGAATCATCAAGAGCTGGAATGGTTGAACTACACTCCCCTTCTAGTGCTTTACCCTTTCCCATGCTCATCCTCGGGGCCTGTTGAGGTGTTGTGTTATCATCATTTTGAGCCGGTTCAGAGTGCCCACTATGTATTATAGCTTTTAGCTGTTGTTACATCAAAGCTATCTGCGCCTGAATATTTTTTATCATGGCTTCCCTACTAGTTTGATCGAGGTTAAGTGTTTGGTTTACAGTGTTTAAATTTGGGGTGGTTATTGCTGGTGTTTCTGGTAGACTCGGAAAGGGTATAGAAGGTATTGAATGATGATTTTATAATGAAGCATAATATGGGACGTCTGTGCCCAAGGACGAGTATCTTGGAGTGTTGTTGGGGAGTGAAGGTATATGTCCAAATGAGGCTCCAACATGCTATAAGTTGGGTGGAAACACTATTGCTGGGAGAGAGTCTGAGAGGTCGGTCGAAGGGATAGGTGCGGAAGGGGTTGGGGCCAGCTTCAGGAGTCAGGGCTGGTGGTGGGCTAAAAGTCATAGTGAGGATGTCTTTAGCTTAGCAAGTAAATGAATGGCTTTTCCCAAGGAGTCCCCACAGGCGGTGCCACTTGATAATTGGTTTCCGGAACTCTTAGGCTTGGTATCCTGCAATCCACGAATAGAAGGGAAGGTAAGAGGTCGGGAGAGTCCTTATGAACACTCTGATGCCTAAGTTAGAGAACAGAAGTAGGAAGAATAAAAGATAGCTAGAATATGTGAGAATGAGATGCCCCTCTGTGAGGGATATAGGGTTCTATATATAGCAATGCTTAAACCTAGGACGAGTCAGATTCCGTGTGGGATAGTGACTTATAATCTTGGTAGGAGAGTGTTCCTTCTTTGCTTAGGATTCCATTTTGGGGTAGTCCCCATTTCAGACGGATCTACCTTCTTTCTAATCCAAGTGTCCCCGTTTAAGAGATAAGGGGCCCTTAACTAGGCGAAAACATATTAGACGGTATCACCACCAATACACAAACATGGGTCCATTTTTATAAGCTTCCTTGGGAGTATTGGCACCCATAAATCATGACTTCAATTGCTAAAAGGGTTGGCGTGCCTTTGAAAATTGACAATGCCACCATTATTGAAGAGTTTGGTCATTATGAAAAGGTCCTAATTGATATTAATCTGTTTATGACTCTTCCAGAAAATCTTCTCTTTGAATGTATTGGAAAAATCTTTTTTATCGATGTCGTTTATGAAAATTTACCTTCCTTCCACAATATTTATTATAATATTGGCCATTCTTCTTATGATTGTAGATTTTGTAAAAAATTATCTCATTCTGAAGCTACTCGTCCATCCAAGCCATATGTTAAACAAGTTTGGAAGCTAAAAGAAAATGCTAAAGCTAATGTGCCAATTACCAATGCTTTTAAACATTTACATTCTAAAATCGCTACTGAAGTTGCCTTTTCAGAATTAAATTCTACTAATCAGAGTGTGCCTGATCCAATTAATGCAAAAGATAATTTTTAAGCTCCTTTGATAGCGGAACAGACCTCTGAGATAAATGTTGTTGATCCTTCCATTTAGTGTCAGGTTAATGCTGTCGATCAGGTTATCACTGATCTAATCAATGCAATTGTTAACCTTTTGAATGATCAAACTCCTAATTTTAGAATTTGATAAACAATTTTTATACTAATAAGTTCAATTAAGTGTTTAGGGAATTATATACCAAACATATACACTTTTGGATGAATAGTGACTTTTCAAACTAATTGAACCTCTAAGATTCAAAAAGGATTTTGACATCTTTGGATCTCTTAAATGAGAAAATGAGCTTCTTTACTTTTGAAGTAGACATATTAAGATTTTCAAATTGAGCTTGCTTGTCAAAATTCAAGTTCATTTGGGTATGCAAATCTTCAGTCGAAGTCAGTATATGCAGCTTGCATTTTAGTTTGCACAACTCTTGGTATTTCAGCAATATCTTGATCTACAAATGTCCAATTGAGGTGCTTCAAAGTTTTATGAAAAGCTAAGACAATAATCTATAAATTTTATAAATAAATCGATTTTATTCAGTCCCATTCATGATAATCTTATGAGGTGATCACAAGTTATCCTTAAATAGTGCCTTTTGAGCATGTTTTTAGCAAAAATGGACAGAACTCCTCACGAGCGTGAGTGCTCGTGAGCACACCTCTAACAACATCCAATAGGAATATTTGAATGCAATGGATATATTTTTGCTCCTCATGAGCACTGTTCACTCATGAGCCGCCTATGAGTATCCCTTAAGCTACTAAAAGTCCAAGAATTGATTCAAAATCAATTATAAATGTTGGAAACATGATTGATACATCCAAAAACTATATTTTTGAGTGTTTTTATATATAAACATTCCTTAGAATTTAATTCAAAGGTTAGGAAACTTGTTTATCATTCATTATTCTCTTAAACATTCAATTGAGCTCTTAAACTTTCCTTTAAACAATTCTTTGTGTATAACTCTTATGAGAGTTGGTGAGTGATTAGAATAGACATTCTTATTCTTCTATTTTCTAGGTTTAGAAAATGGGAAATGAGATTCTATTCTAAAGGAATTGGTTTAAGTGTTTTGCCATTAAAACACTTGGGAATTTGGTTTTAGTGTGAGCCTTGAAAACACTTATAATTTGGTTTTTGGGTGAGCCTTTAAAACTAAAGTTGTAAAGTTGTAAGAGTGAGCCATAAAACTCTTGTGTATTCTCAATCTTGTGAATAAGATTGTGGGTGATTAAAAATCCTAACTTGGGGATAAGTTAGGTAAAGAAGTAGGATTATTGTTGAATCCGAACTCCTTAAATATTTATGTTCTTCCTTCTAAAATCTTACTCAATTCCTACAAAGAATTCATTTAATTTCCTATTTTTGTTTAGTAGTCCTATTCACCCCCCCTCTAGGACTCTTTCATTTGGTATCAGAGTTGAATTCTAGGTACTTCATTGCTAGAATACAAGATGGAGTGAATCTCAAAACATCTCTTCTCTTAGACCATTCTTTGATGGTAGTGACTATCCACATTGAAAATTCAAAATGGAATTATATCTTGATTGTGATTCCATCAAACTTTGGGACATTGTCCTAAGAGGTTGGGAACTACCTACAACTATCATTGATGGTGTGATAACTACTCTTGCAAGAAGCCAATAGAGTGTTGATCAAAAGGAAGAAAATTAAAAAAATAAAAAGGCTATGATTACTCTAGTCTCCTCCATGATAAGAGAAGAAGGAGGCAAGCTTCAACATTGCATTTCGACTAAAGAAATGTGGGAAACTTTAGAAAACCACTATAAAGGCAACATTCAAGTAAGAAGCAAGAAGGTTCAACTTCATATGTATGAATATGAACTCTTCAAAATGAAGCCTTAAGAATCAATCATGGAGATGACAAATCATCTTAATGCTCTCCTCACAACCCTTAAGAAACTTAGAAAATATTTTTCCAAGGAAGAGGTAAACAACAAGATTCTAAGAATCCTACCTAAAAAAGATTGGGAATCACGTGTTACCTCAATTGAGGAAGTTCAAGACCTCTCTACTCTATCAACCGATGTGCTCATTGGTAAGCTTTTAACACATGAGCTCACCATCAAGCAAAGAGGTGAAGAACAAGAAGGGAAAGAAGAAAAGAAAAAGAGCGTTGCTCTAAAAGCTCTTTAAGAAGATAGTGAAGAGGAAAGCATCAAAGATTCTAGTGATGAAGATGGTGACATTGCCATGTTCACTAGGAACTTCAAGAAGTTCTTAAAAAAGAAAATTTTCTCAAGAACAAAGGACTTCAACAAGAAGTTTAAAGGAGATGAGAAGAAGAAAACAAAAGAGGTTACTTACTATAAATGAAGAAACTGGGACATATTAGAAGTGAATGTCCTAAACTCAAATTCAAGAGCAAGGGAGTAAAAGATAAGAAGAAGGCATTCAAAGCTACTTTGGATGATTCCTTTGAATCTAAAAAGGAAGAGGAACAATAAAAAGTTGCCAATCTTTGCTTCATAGCCATTGAAAATGAAAATGAGGTACCATCAACTTCTTATTCTTCCTTTGATGATTGTGATGAATATTATGATGATGATTACGAGAGCTCTATTGTGAGCAAATTATTTGTTAAATGAAAAAGTTTTTTAACTAAGAAGAAACAATATAAACATGAATTAGCTAGCTTAAATAAGGATTTTGAATGTTTAAAAATTAATTTTGCTAAACTTGTTACATCAAATGAAAAACTTACTATTAATGCTAAATCTTCTAATTCTTTGGAAGATCAACTTAAGAAAGCAAATGATGAAAATCATAAGCTTTCTAAGGAAGTCTTAGAATTAAGGAATTCCATTGCTAAATTTAAGAGAGGAAAAGAAACTTTAGATAGTCTTCTTGACTGTCAAAAATTTCATGGAGATACATATGGAATTGGATATAAAAATGGAATGTCTTCATCATCTTCATCACATATTACTTTTGTTAAAGCTTTACATGATTTTACTCCTTCAACCTCATTTGAGATTCAAGCTTTCAAAGCTAAAAGATCTCATATGTTAAATAGCAAGGCAAAGTCTCATAATATTAACCCTTTATTAACACAAAGAGGTAAGGCTAAAACTAGAGCACCTCAATCTAAGCATGCTTATATGTACACTAGACATAATTATAATAGGCATGCTACATAACATAATGCACATAAACATGCTATACAAACTTATCAAAATATTCATCACCATTACCAATGTATGTCTCACTTAATGTCACAAAACAATAGGAGATACACACAACACCAAAGGCATGTTGCATACACTAAGAAAGCATATCATCCTAGGAGAAACAAATTTGAAAATGTTGTATATTTATATTGCATGATCAAAGGACATACCAATAATGTGTGCTTCTATAGAAAACTACACATGAATTTGCTTCCTTTGTATTATCTTGAAATTAACCAACCTAGACCAAGAAAGGTTTGGGTTCAAAAGAACATTTAAAATGTTTTATGTAGGTGTGCTTGAAATCTATAAGAACAAAAAGCAAGTGGTATCTCGATAGTGGATGTTTAAGGTACATGACTGGAGACAAAGAGTAATTTAACAAACTTGATGCTAAGGATGGAGGACACGTTACTTTTAGTGATAATGCAAAAGGAAAAATTTTTGACATTGAAGAAAGAGGTAGTCCTCAATCCTTATTTATACATCATGTGTTGTTTGTTAATGGTCTTAAACATAATTTGCTAAGTATAAGTCAATTATATGACATAGGAAATAATGTGACTTTCTATCCTAGAAATTGCTTTGTTAGTAATCTTGATGAAGACAAAGTAATTTTTAGTGGTGAAAGAGTAGATAATGTTTATATTATTAATTTGAATAAGATTGATAACAAAGATATAAAATGCTTAATGTTAATTTCCCATGACACATGGACATGGCATAGAAGGTTAAGACATGCAAATTTTGAGCTTTTGAATGATCTTTGTAAACATGAACTTATGATTGGTTTACCTAAGCTTGAATTCACTAAGGATAAACCTTGTGATGCTTGTCAAAAGGGAAAACAATCTAAGTCTTCATTTAAGCAAAAAAATGTAGTGTCCACTTATAGACCACTTGAACTTATACATATGAATTTGTTTGGACCAACAAGTGTTGCTAGTCTTGGTGGAATGCACTATGCTTATGTATTGGTTGATGACTACTCTAGATACAATTAGGTGTGTTTTCTTGCTCATAAGAATGATACATTTAAAGATTTTAAGAATTTTTTAAAAGAGTTTAAAAAGAAAAAGGATTTTGTATTTCATCCATTAGAAGGGATGATGGAACCAAATTTGAAAATGAATTTTTCAAAAATTATTGTTATAAAAATGGTATTTCTTATACATTTTCATCTCTTAGAACTCCTCAACAAAATGAGATAGTTGAAAGGAAAAATAGAACTCTTGTAGAAATGGCTAGAACAATGCTTCATGAGTATAATTTACCTCTACATTTTTAGGCAGAAGCCATTAACACATCTTGTTATATTTCAAACCGAGTTTTCAAAAGACCAATATTAAATAAAACATCTTATGAGCTATGGAATAATAGAAAACCCAAAATCTCATATCTAAGAGTATTTGGATGCAAGTGCTTTATATTGAACACCAAGGATAATCTTGAGAAATTTGATTCCAAAGCTGATGAAGGAATTTTCCTAGGCTATTTCATCTCTAGCAAAGCATATAGGGTCTTTAATAATAGAACTCTAGTAGTTAAAGAGTCAATGCATATGGTATTTGATGAATCAAACTTACTTGATCCTAGAAAAGATGTTTGTAGTGTTGATAATCTTATAGGTGACAATGAAATTGTGGAAACACAAGAAGAAAATGCTAGTAAGCCTTTAGAACTTGAAGATCGAAGCAAGAAGAAAAATGAAGAGACATCTCAACCTACCTTGAAGGATAAACTTTCAAATGATTGACAATTCAAAAAAGCTCACCCTCAAAACCTCATTATAGGTGACACTATAAAAGGGGTAACCACTAGATCTAAATTAAAGTCAATTGTTAATTTATCTTTCATTTCTCAAATTGAACCAAAAAATGTTAATGATGCTTTGAGTGATGAATTTTGGGTCCTTGCTATGTAAGAAGAGTTAAATCAATTTGAGAGAAACAAGGTTTTGACCTTGGTTCCTAAACCTAAACATCATCCTATTATTGGCACCAAATGGGTGTTTAGAAATAAGATGAATGAACAAGGTGTCATAACTAGGAACAAAGCCAGACTAGTAGCTAAAGGTTATAATCAAGAGGAAGGCATTGATTATAATGAATACTTTGCCCCCATTATAAGGTTAGAAGCTATTAGGATGCTCTTTTGCATTTGCATCATACATGGATTTTAAAATTTATCAAATTGATATTAAAAGTGCATTTTTAAATGGTTTTATTAAAGGGGAGGTATATGTTGAACAACCTTCCGGTTTTGAAAATTTTGATTCTCAAAATCATATGTTTAAACTTTCAAAAGCACTATATGGTTTGAAATAAGCTTCAAGAACTTGGAATGAAAGATTGAGTAAATTTTTATTAGAGAAAGGTTTCTCTAAAAGAAAGGTTGACACAACTCTTTTCATAAAGAAATCCAAACATGATTTATTAATTGTTCAAATTTATGTTGATGATATTATTTTTAGTGCTACTAACCATTGCTTGTGTGAGGAATTCTTAAAATTAATGCAAGGAGAATTTGAGATGAGTATGATGGGAGAACTCAAGTTCTTTCTTGGACTTTAAATCAAGCAATGTAAATATGGAATTTTCATCAATCAAACCAAATATTCAAGGGACATTCTCAAGAATTTTGAAATGGATGGAGCTAAATCAAGCAAAACTCCAATAAGCACCACAACCAAACTCAACAACGATGAGAATGGCAAACTGGTTGATGAAAAGCAATTTAGAGGTATGAACGGATCCCTTCTTTATTTAACCGCTATTAGAATTGATATTATGTTTGCTACTTGCTTGTGTGCTAGATTTCAATCAAGTCCTAGAGAATCTCATTTGAATGCTATCAAAGGAATTTTCAAATATCTTTGTGGTATAATGCATTTAGGACTTTAGTATCTTAGGAGTTCATCCTTTGACTTGATTAGTTATTCTGATGCTGACTTTGCCGGTAGTTTACTAGATAGAAAAAGCACTTTTGGGACTTTTCAAATTTTAGGAAATTGCTTAGTTTCTTGGTTTAGTAAGAAACAAGTTTCGGTTGCCTTGTCCACCGTTGAAGCAGAATATGTGGCGGCTAGTTGTTGTTGCACTTAAGTTCTATGGCAAAAATAACTTTTGGACTATGGCATTGATATTAATCATATTCCTATTAAGTGTGATAATATAAGTGCTATAAACCTTAGTAAAAATCTCATTCAGCATTCTAGAACTAAGCATATTGATATTATACATCATTTTTTGCGTGATCATGTGCAAAATGGTGATATTTTTCTTGATTTTATTGATACTAATCATCAATTAGCAGACATCTTTACCAAGCCTCTTTGTGAGGAAAGATTAAATTTTATTAAGCATGAACTTGGTATGATTGATGGCTCAAGCTTGTCTTGATCATGTGTTAAAATTGATGAATTGATGATTAAATTCTTATGTGATCATGTTCGTTAGAAAAATTATTTTTAGCATCGTGTATAAGCTTTGTTTTAAAAGTTTTTGCTTTAGCAAATTTACTTCATATACATAATACATTGTATTTCCCATTTGCATGATCTTTGTATTAATTTTATTTGATTTGGATTCGTTCAATTTTTTTTTTCAAAAACCCTTATATTTTGCAAATTAATTAATTATTTTAATTTAGCAAAAATATTCCTCCTCCTCAACAAGATTTTTTTAATATTTTTTAATTCATTTTATGCCAGTTTCTGTTTGGTTTATTTTCATTATACTTTCCGTATCTAAGTTTTGAGCTGTTAGTCTATTTTTTAATTCATTTTGTGTCAGTTTCTGTTCGGTTTATTTTCTGAATATTTTCTGGATATAAGCCATGAGCTGTTTGTTTATTTTATAATTATTGTATGACAGTTTACGCTTAGTTTTTTTTCTGGATATAAGTCATGAGCTATTAGTTTTATATCTTGTCTACAATTGTATTTTAATATCATTGTAACTCTCTCTTTTTAATGCAATTTTATTTGCATTTTGACAAGGGGGGAGAAATATTTAAGTTTGTTTAATTTTTTATTTATTGTATTTACACATAAATATTGTTTATTATGTTTATACATGCATAATTAATGTTTAATTTATTCATGTATCAATTCTACTTAGGAATTATTTTGATCTTTGATAAGGCATAATATTTTTTTAAGATTTGGTCTATCTTTGCATTCTGACAAAGGAGGACGAATAATGAAGTTTGCATATATATTTAGTTAATTTCTTTTAAGGAAGAGAATTTTTTTTTTACAAAGATGTGTTTATGTTAGTGACATAACTATGTGATAATGTGTCCTTAATATTAATTTTTTTAATCCATTGAAATAGGGAGAGAAAATTGTTTGAATTTATTTCATATAATTTTTTTTATGCATGCATAGTAACAATGTAAATGTGGCTAGTTTTGTCCTTGTGATAAAAAAAAGTCTTGTTTCACTTACTTTGTTTATATATGACATGAATTTTTATTTATGCATGACTATTAATTGTGCTTATTCCTACAAAATTCATATTCATGTATAAATTCTTTTTGGGAATGGTTTTTATCTTTGAACATGACATGAATTTTATAAAGATTTTGTGTATCTTTACTTTCATTGTTTTGATTCTTGATCTTTATTCCCCCTAGTATTTTTAGCTCCCTTAGGTCTATTTCCCTTTATATCTCTCTCTTTTCTTTTTTTTCTTTGATAAAAGGGGAGAAGAAGCTATGTACTTAGGGGAGAAATAATTGTGTTTGTGTTTAAGATATGCTAAATACCATATGATTATGTATGATTGATTGACTAACTAAACTTTCTATAATCATGTCAACCCTTGTACATGCTATGATAATTCATTTATTTATATGCTTTGATACATGATAAATATTAAATTTATGCATATGTTAAGGGAGAGCAAAATACTTTCTCGATTTGCATCTATTTAATTTGAAAGGGGAAGCTATTTTAATTAACATGCTTATACATATTATTTATTTTGTCACACTCACATTGTTTATTATCTTTTAAAATTGGATATCAAAGCCAAAAAGGGAGAGATTGTTGACCATTTGCATGATCAAACTCTTAATTTTGGACTTTGACAAACAAATTTTATACTAATAATTTCAATTAAGTGTGTAGGGAATTATATACCAAACATATACCAAGCATATACACTTTTGGATGAATAGTGACTTTTTGGACTAATTGAACCTTTGAGATTCAAGAAGGATTTTGACTTCTTTAAAGCTCTTAAATGAGAAAATGAGCTGTTTAACTTTTGAAGTAGACATCTTAAGCTTTTAAAATTAAGCTTTTTTTGGTCATAATCCAAGTTCATTTTGGTATGAAAATCTTTAGTCCAAGTCAGCATATGCAACTTGCATTTCAGTTTGCATAAGTCTTAGTATTTCCGAAATATCTTTAGCTACAAATGTCCAATTGAGGTGATTCAAAGTTTTATGAAAATCTAAGATAATTATCTACAACTTTTATGGGAAAATTTTGGCTAAATCAATCGTATTCAGTCCCATTCATGAGAATCATATGAGGTGGTCACAAGCTATCCTTGAATAGTGCCTTTTAAGCACGTTTTTAGCAAAAATGGGCAGAACTCCTCACGAGTGCTCCTCAAAAGCATGAGTGCTCATGAGAAAACCTTTGACAGTATACAATAAGAATATTTGAATGCAATGGATATATTTTTGCTCCTCACGAGCATTGTTCACTCCTGAGCAACCCGTGAGCATCCCTTAAGCTGCCAAAAGTCTAAGAATTAATTCAAAATCAATTATAAACATTGAAGACATATTTGATACATCCAAAAACTATATTTTTTAATGTTTTTCTATATAAACATTCCTTAGAACTTAATTGAAAGGTTAGGAAACTTTTTTATCATTCATTACTTTCTTCAACATTCAATTGAGCTCTTAAACTTTCCTTTAAACAATTCATTGTGTATAAATCTTGTGAGAGTTAGTGAGTAATTATAATAAAAACTCTTATTCTTCTATTTTTTAGGTTTAGTAAATGGGAAGTGAGATTCTCTTTTAAAAGAATTGGTTTAAGTGTTTAGCTATTAAAACACTTGGGAATTTGGTTTTAGTGTGAGCCTTGAAAAGACTTATAATTTGGTTTTTAAGTGAGCCTTCAAAACTCAAGTTGTAAGGTTATAAGAGTGAGTCATAAAACTCTTGTGTATTCTCAATCTTGTGAATAAGATTATGGGTGATTAAAAATCCTAACTTGGGGATAAGTTAGGTGGAAACGTAGGATTATTGTTGAATCCAAACTCCTTAAATATTTGTGTTCTTCATTCTTCCTACTCAACTCTTACTCAATTCTTACAAAGAATTCCTTTAATTTCCTATTTTTGTTCAATAGTCCTATTCACCCCTCCTCTAAGACTCTTTTAGCAACTAATCCTTTAATTGCAAAATAGAATACTCTTATTGTGATAAATGTAGTCAATTTTTCTATAAAGGATTTTTTTGCGAATGATGAGGAAGATCAAGTGCACTCTGATTTACCACACCTTCTAGAGATTATAGAACCTAACACTGAATGCCAAATTATTGATACTGCTCCTACCTTTTGGATTAATGATGCCGAACTTTATGAAGAACCATGAACCACTATTACTTGAAAGAAATCTCCTTCCAAGCAACAAAAATATAAAGTCAATCTTTCAAAATGAATGACTCGGAAGCTTAAAAAGCTCAATTTATGAAATTTTTCTACTAGAATTTTTGAGGCATGAGTAACTCCAACACATAGCATACTTTGTTTTCTTTATGTAGACAACACTCTCCTGATTGGCTTTGTCTTGCTGACCCTATAGTGGATTTTATTTCCATTCTATAATCTTTTTAGGATCAATTAAAGTTTGATTTTATTACTCATAATGTTCATTCTCTAACTTCTCTTTGGGTTCTAAGAAAACATGGCAGTCCTCCTCCAAATAACATTTGTTATTATGAACAACATGTTTCTATTGATGTTTTTATTGAGAATGTTTTGCTTATATGGTCTTTTGTTTATGGAAGTGTTTAGCAGAACTGTCATATGGAGCTTTGGAATGATCTTTGTGCTTTGTTCGCTAGTTTTTCTTTTAACTAGTGTGTCATTGGCGATTTTAATGCTGTTTTAGGAGCTTATGAAAAGATAGGTAATCCTCTTACTTCCGGTCCTTATCACGAGTTTTGGTAATTCATGGATGACAGCTTGCTTTATAAAGTTCAATCGTGTGGTTTTATTTAGACTTAGACAAATGGAAGATATGGTAATAATAGAGTTGATAGTAGATTGGATCGAGCTCTAATTTGCAGTTTTCTCTTATTGGAATGAGATTTCTTGTACAGTCCTTCATTGTTATCATTCAAACCATTCTCCTTTGCTACTTAGTTGTGCTCATCATTCTAGGGTTTCTTATAGATTTTGATTTCAGGCCATATAGGTTTCTCATCCAGAAATTTGAGATCTCATTTACAATTCTTGGAATGCACCTGTTGGTCATGTTCATCCTATGCAACTTCTTAATGCTAAATTTGTTAGGAATTAGTTATGCTACTTAGGCATCGAGAATTATGTGGTCAGCACAAACCTAAGTAGAGCAAATTTTAAAATTTTACTTAACATAACTCTTCATCTCATGAAGAATTGCAATCCCAAAGATCCAATTTACATGTAACCACATAGCAAAAATCAAAACAACATGTAAACAACAACCTAGGAATTCTAAGTTTGAGAATACTTACAAATTCCTAAGCTTTAGATGTCTTTGGTTAAACTTTTGAATCAAATCCTTAGCCTCCTAAGTGGTAAGCCTCTAGCTTGAAACACCAAAGCTTTGTTAACCACCTTCTTGCCTTGATTAATCGTAGTAGTAAGTACCCTTTCCAAGTGACGCTTGTAAACTTGCACTAACTTAACACTTGCAAGAACTATAGAGTTTATTTTATGTATATGTTGCTTTTCCTTTTGGTATATTATCTTACCAAAAACCTCTCCACACTTTCTCAAAGTAATGGCTTATATTGTTTCTCTATCTCATTTGCACACTCACATATCTCTATATATATTAAAACTCTTCTAATGATATATGTGTAGAGAAAATGAGTTGATATAGACATGCATGTCACGACCTAAACTAGGAGTTATGACCGGCGCTAGGGAACGAGAATTCTTTCGAATTCAGAATCCATAGCAAGCCTTAGAAAATAAAATCATGCAATAAATAAATAAAAAGTACGATAGAATTAAAATTTTTTAAATCAATATATAAAAATGGGTACTCAATATCTTTTCATAAATAAATATATGTACATACAGTGTTCAAATACAATTCTCAGAGTATTAAGTATCAAACAAAATAATACTCTTCTGATACAATAACACTACTACTGCAGTTTCTAGAATACAAATCAAAGTTTAAAATATACATTTACATAAAATAGCCGGGACGGAAGAACACCGACGAAGAACTCTACTGCTAAGGTCTGACGATATAGAATCTCCTGAAAAAAAATAATTAAGGGGGGTCAGACCTCACTGAGTGAATTATTATACTATATATACATGTAATCTAACCATATCTAGTCAAGCATTCTTATATATATATGCATATACACGCATTTCACATAAATGTCAACTCTGCTTTAATAAATATAATAAATGCATAAAACAGTTATTTTAATACATGAAGGATCAAATAAAACCCTATTAATCACAACCTTAATCAACCATATCACCACTCTAGCTATACAGGCTCACTTAAATCCAAGTAAATCACTTATTTCATTTTGGACAGTTGACTGGCCCCGAGACACTAAGTCAACTGAGCTCCAACAGTCTGACTGTCAGTGTGATTGGCCCCGAGATATTTGGTCAACCGAGCTCCAGCAATCACATTATTAATCATATCACATCTCAAATCATATATCAATAAAAGAATCTCAATCTCAATCAAATCATGATTCACCATAAGTGATCCTCACTAAATCCTAAATCTATTGCATTGGTACATATATGGTCCTAGTGCTGCCTACTAGGTAGCACGTTTTATTAATATCCTCCATTTAAAAATATATCATACATCCAAAAAATAATTAATGTAGGATGACATTCATACTAGCAAAATAAACCATATATATACCAAAAATATACTTAAAATAAACTAAATATATTTCAAGTATATATGTGTAAAATAAATTCAAATAAATCACGAAATATATTAAAATAAATCCATAATATACTAAAAACATGCTAGGTTTAAATCAATAATAAAACATGCATTTATTTGGAAATATATAAAAAATATACCAAAAATATACTTAAAAACAATTTAAGTATAAATCAATAATATGACATGCATTTATTTAGGAATATACCTAAAAGATATTGAAAATATACCTAAAGTATACTAATCATTTAATAAAACAATTATGAATAAATATACATTTAAAACATGTATATATACTAAAATATTCTAAAAATAAACCTAATTATTTAGAATGCATATATAAAAAATAAACCTAAATATACCAAAGATATAGTAAATGTATATAGAAAATATGCAGAGAAATACATTAAAATATACTAAAAATAAACTGAAATCACACCAAATCATATTATAAATTAAATCACTTTTAAAAACATATAATGAAAATGAAAAATCCAAAATCATGCATCCTATATGCAATGCATAAATATACAATATTATAACTCACTGATTCGCGCTCCATAAAATAGACTCAGTAGGTTTGGTCCGTTAGGCTTCGATCTCGGTGCAGCTAAAAAATAAAATAACAACAATAATCAGAATAAACTTCTAATTCTACGCTTCTAGGATTACTATAGAAAGACTCAATCAAAAATTTCAAAACTAAACTCGGACCGATTGTCACATTTTACGAGAAATCTATCAAAATTTCAGTAGAGTCTCCCTTGTGAAACGTACATCTCCCTACAAAAATAGGGTCAATCCTGCACAGAAAACACACTTCTAAAATCACAAAGCACAACACCTTAGGTTGGGACTCCAAACTCTACAAATCTCCAACCGAGGTTCACAATTTACAAAACAACAATATTAAACAGTAAAATAATAAAAATCATCAAAAACCCATAAAAATATTTAAAAGCCTTTATTTTCCAACTAAAACATAAAAGTCTAATTTAAATAATATTTGATAATAAAAATTCATAAATGGAATAAAATCCTCATTTTACAATTAAATTCACATAAATTGCAAATAATATTTAAAATCACAATTTATCATCACAAAAATAATAAAATACACATTTAGTCTCAAAATAATAATACACTTATTATTTACATAATATTTTAAAATTATCATAATTAATTAATAAAATCTCAAATATTATATAATATTAATAAAAATTCAATTTTTACAATTATTCAACATAACATAATAAAATTCACATTTAATTGCTTAAATAGTTTAATTATATAATAAAATTAGTTTAAAACCCATTTTATTAGCAAAATAATATATAATATATATATTTAAAAATAAATTTTAAAAATTAGTATTAATTAGTTAAAAAATAGAAAATAATTTGTAAAAATCATTTTAATACCTTAAATAATTATAAAATCAACTAAAACATAATGTTTAACTATAATCTTAATAAAATTACATATTTAACCCTATAATACAAAATATCCAATATACTAAATAATTTCTTCAAAAATTATATGAAATCATTAAAATTATTTAATCAACATATAACATACTAATATCAACCAAAACACATATTTATCCAATAATTTCAACAAAAATACATAATTAATCTAATAATTCAAATTACACATAAATTGTATAAAATTTCATAAAAATTATATAAATGTATAAAAATTATTTTATCAACAAATAACAATCTAATATCAACTAAAACACACAATTAAACTTTAAATTCAACCAAAATACACATTTAACTCAAAATTCCAAAATTTACATAAACTATAAATATTTATAAAAATTATAAAATAATCCCAAAAATTAATTTCTCAACACCAAAATTAATAACAATATATAATAACAATAATTTAACCAAATTAATAATTAAAATAATTAATTAACAAAAATTCATTTTTAATTTTTAAAATATTCAATAATTAACTAAAAATCAAATAAAATCAAAAAAAATAAATTAAAAACATCTATGAGTAGATTAAGATGCATAGATCATCATTTATAAAAGAAATTATCAAACATCCATTAAACTCAAGATAAAAAAATTAAAAAGAATTTTGACATAAACTAAAAATATGCAAAAACTCACCATAAACTGAGTTTGAGCTCAAATCATGGCTAAAATCATCTTCTCTGAAGCTTAAGGAATCAAACTAGCCAAGAAATATCAGCTCTCATCATCGGGAAGTCATCAACGATTGCTGGGCTATGCTGCTACTTCTATCACTTCCGGCGAGAAAAAGATGATGGCGAGAAAAAGAGGAGAAGGAAAGGAGTTGATGGCAAGGTTCAGGGATGGAAGACGGTAACTCGGTGCTTGAGCAAGAGCAGGGGAATTTCGGAAAGAAAAGAAGAAAAACATAGATGGAAGAAGACAAGCATTCGAACAAGGAGAAGAGGAAGAAAGGAGGTTGACCAATAAAAAGACGTTTCTACCCCTTAATACATACATACATACATGAATACATATATATATATATATATATATATATATTATTATTATTATTATTATTATTAACTTAATCCCACACATGTAAATATACATATATATGTGTTCTAAATAAATCTCCACCACTCGTTTAATCCAAATCTATATATAGGTACACACACATGTACAATAATTTACACAATATAAAATTAACAACAACTAAAATTAATACTATTAATAAAATAATTGGATAATATGAATAATATTCATAATAATATTAAACAATAAAAATAATACTAATGATAATAATAATGAAAGTAATAACCACGATAATAATAACACACAACACATTTATTATTAAACAAATAATATTTATGAAATAATTTAATAATGTAATAATGTAAATCAATAAAAATAAAATAACCATGATGTACTCAAAATATTAATAATACTCAAAATCACGTCAATTAAGAAAATAATATTAGTACTTAAAAATAATATTAAAATAGTCATGCACTAAATTAACGTTATTAAAATAATAGTATTCAAAAACAATAAATATACATAATAGAATTTAAACGTCCAAAATAATATATTTACGTAAAAAATTCAATTAAACATAAAATAATGATAATAAATCACAAAATGGTAAAATAATTAAATTTATCTTTGAAATTTTATTAACACAGCATATCTCATTATTTAATAAAATAATTTAAAAACTAGGGTTATTACAATGCACAAATGAAAAATCACTTATACTACACCATTAGAATATAACTTTGCATGCCACCTTGCATACACCTTTGATATGGTTGGTGAACAAAATTGTGCAAGTAACTTACTACATCATTAGCTTGCCACCTTGACATTAAAACATCATTAGCTTGCGACCTTGACATAGTAATGTATAAAGAAATGTGTAGAAAATACATCACATATATTATATTTATACAAAGTCAACATTTTACACATAATTAATTAAATTATTAATAATTTAATATCTCATATTAAATTTAATAATCTAATTAATAACATATATTATTATTAATTAAATTATTAATAATTTAACATCTCATATTAAATATAATAATTTAATTAATAACATATATTATTATTAATTTACTATTTTAATTAATATATCATATTAATTAAATATAAATTAATAATAAAACTCTTTTTGGAATTAGATTTCATAATATACTAGAATAATAGCTTAAAGCATAAATCCAATTTTATTAATCTCAATTAATTGATTAAACTCTTTAATCAATAATTAGATTAATATTAAATGGTTATAAGACAAAACTCTTTTAGGTGTGACTTACTAGGTTTATGTCTAATTGGCAATGAGAATATAATATCAACACTTCATATTATTTGAAACTTTTTCAAGTCTAAATGTGAAAATTCCAATTATACACATTTAGTTCTCATAAGTTGTGAGTGACCCCTAGCATCGATATTACAACTACCCAATTAGATATGAATGCATATATTGATTCACACGAACCTTATGATCTTAATTACCGTGCACTATAATCCCTTCATTAGAAGATCCCAATATAGCCTAGAGTCAAGGTTTAATCAAACTCTAATAGCTTTATCATATGACATCATCTTAAGTTATTCTTGATAAAACATAACTAATACTAGAAACATTTTCTAGCATTTAAAACTCTTTCATACTGTGTTATGTTTGTCTTGGCCAGGAACTTATTCATCAAGAATAAAATTAGATAGCATAGGATCTATCCCGGTCATAGGATCTATCCCGGTTCACTCCAAACAATGAATCCTATCTTGGTGAAACACTCATCCCTACATTCAATTGACTAGAGCCACCACATGCCATATACCCATGTGTGAATAACATAAGTATGTAAGTGGTAACAAACTCTAACCACTTAAATGTGGATGACCATGTTACCTCAAGTCAAAGGACTATATGCACCATTATAACCTAGATTGTAATTGTTGATAACAAGTGAGTGTCCTTGCAATCACAAATCTAACGTCACTGTTTGATCCACCCATCACATGAGTATCCATATGTCTATCCTAATATCTCATATCAAGTAGTATAAGACTCACTACTTCCTACTATTAGCATCATATACTAATCAAGAAAAATAGATAGAGGTGATAGTCTAATTAATATTACTCAAATATTAATTATTTAACTATGAATAATTTATAGCATATGTACTAAATAAATTTGTAACTCATATTATCAACTCTTAATAATAAATTTATTTAACATATTGCTAAAAGGTAAATATATAAATAAACAAACTCTTTATTTAAATATTTATTTTATTGCCATAGGAACAAATTACAATGTCATTATTTATTACAAGAATGGCACTAGAGCACATCTATACTAACAATCTCCCACTTGCACTAGCGCCATTCACTACAATATCTAAGACCTATCATGTCAAGATGATGGTCTAACTGTAGTTGGGTGAGCGCCTTTGTCAGTGGATCAGTCACATTGTCTATTGAGGTTACTTTTTACACGAGCACATTGCCCTTTCCAACAAGTTCTTTAATAATATGAAAACACCTTTCTATGTGTTTGGATTTCTAGTGCGACCTTGGTTCCTTTGCCAAAGCAATGGCTCCATTATTATCACAATAAAGAGGAATCGATGACTCAATAGAAGGAACCACTACTAGTTCAGTAATGAACTTTTTAATCCAAACAGCTTTTTTAGCAGCATCCGATGCGACTATATACTCGGCTTCTGTAGTGGAATCAGTAGTGATACTTTGCTTGGAACTCTTTCAGCTCACTGCACCTCTATTACAGATGAAAATAAACCCGAAGATAAACTTTCTATCATCCATATCTAATTGAAAATCAAAATATGTGAAGCCATCAATTTGTAAATCACCTTCTCCATAAGTTAAGATTAAATCTTTAGTCCTTCTCAAATACTTAAAGATTGACTTAATAGTTATCCAGTGTTCCAAACCTGGATTGGATTGAAACCTGCTAGTCACACTAACAGCATAGGCAATGTTAGGCCTAGTGCATAACGTAGCATACACTAAGCTTCCTATAGCCGAAGCATAAGGAATTTTAGCCATTTACTCTATATCCTCTAGTTTTTTAGGTGACATACCCTTGGATAAATGGACACCATGCCTAAATGGTAATAATCCTCTCTTGGAATCAAGCATGTTAAACCTCTTTAACACCTTTTCCACGTAAAGACTTTGGGATAAACTTATCATTCTCTTTGATCTATCTCTATAGACTCGAATCCCGAGAATATAGGTTGCCTCTCCTAAGTCCTTCATAGAGAAAATTTTTGATAGCCATACTTTCATAGAAGTCATCATTCTGACATCATTTCCAATTAATAAAATGTCATCTACATACAAGACCAGAAAAATGAGTTGGCTCCCATTAACCTTCTTGTAAACACATGGCTCATCTTCATTCTTTATGAAACCATAAGAATGGAGAACCTCATCAAAATGATGATTCCAACTCCTTGAAGCTTGCTTTAAACCATAGATAGATCTATTAAGCTTGCACACTTTTAAGCTATCCTCATATTCAAAGGTTGCTCTATGAAAATTTCTTCCTTAATATAACCATCAAGGAAGGCGGTTTTGACATGCATTTGTAAACCTCATAATCATAGTGTGCAGCTATAGCTAAAAGAATCCGAATGGATTTAAGCATGGCTACTGTCAAGAAAGTCTCCTCATAGTCAACCCCTTGGCTTTGGCGAAACCCTTTCGCTACAAGCCTAGCTTTATATGTCTCCACCTTTCCATCTGCACTAATTTTTTTCTTGAAGATCTATTTGCACCCAATAGGTACAATACACTCTATAGGATTAACAAGTGTCTAGACTTAATTTGCATACATGGAATCCATTTTAGCTCTCATAGCCTCAATCCATCTAGAAGAATCTTTATCACATAAAGCTTCTCTATATGTAGTAAGATCATCAACATGAATACTTTCTTCATGAACATGCAACTCTTGCATATTGTAAAGAAGGTCATATTTCTCCGGAGGATGAGATACCCTACTAAACTTTCTAAGAGTCGGTGTAATGACATTTTCAATTGGAATAGACTCTTCGGGTTGATTAATTTCTATTTGATCAGTTTGTTGGGTTTCCTTAGATGACTCCTCATCTAACATTATCTTCCTTCCTTTACCACCTTCCTACCTGCTGAACAAGTTATTTTTATAAGCATAGATGCTATTTTCCTTTAGAAACTCTTTCTCAAGGAAAATAGCATCTATGCTTATAAAAATAACTTGTTCAACAGGTAGATAAAAGCAATACCCTAAACTTTCTTTAGGATATCCAACAAACCTTCCTTTAATCAATTTCACATCTAACTTGTCTGATTTTAACCTTTTAATAAAAGCTGGACATCCTCAAATCTTAACATGTTTAAGACTTAGTGCTCTACTATGCCATATCTCATATGGTGTAGTAGAAACGGATTTGGATGGAACTCAATTAAGGATGTATGGGGCAGTTTGGAGTGCATAACCCTAAAGTGAAATAGGAAGATCAGTATAGCTCATCATTGAATGTACCATATCCAATAAAGTACGATTTTGCCTCTCAGACACACTATTTAATTGAGGTGTTCCAGGCGATGTGAGTTGTGATACAATTCCATGTTCCTTTAGGAACTCAATGAATTCGGTACTAAAGTATTTACCTTCTCGATCTGATCTTAGAGTTTTAATACTTTTCCCAGTTTGGTTTTCTACTTGGATTTTAAATTCCTTGAACTTTTCAAAGGATTCATTTTTATTCTTTATAAGAAGCAAATGCCCAAACCTTGATAGATCATCTATAAAGGTTATAAAGTAAGAAAAACCACCTCTAGCCATTTTAGCAAATGGTTCACATACATCATTATGTATGAGTTCCAACATATCTTTAGCTCTTTCCATTTATCCAACAAATGGTGATCTAGTCATCTTACCTTGAAGACAAGCTTCATAAGTCAGATCAGATGCGGATTCAAGATGGCTTATGATTCCCATCTTTTCTAACTTTGTGATCCTATTCTCGGTAATATGACATAATCTCAAGTTCTATAGATATTTTGAATTAGAGGTATTTTTAATAAGTATTATATTTGCATCACTTATATTATCTTGAGGCTCATTATTATTGGAAATATTATTAAGATAATATAAACCACGTATTAAATAGCCCATGCCTATTATTTCACTTCAAAAATAAATATAACATATGTCTCTTTTAAAATGAAACTCATAACCTTTTCTAGTCAAACTAGAAATAGAGACTGTATTTTTATAAGCATTAGGTACATATAATACATCATCCAGCAATAAAATATGATTGTAAAGATCAATAAAAGTAGATCCTATAGCTTTAACCACAACACTTGCTTTATTTCCAAGCTTTAAGGTTACTTCATTAGGCCTCAACCTTCTCTCATTTACTAGATCCTGTAAGGATAAACAAATATGAGAACTAGCACCAGTATCCAATACCCATGCATTTGATGAGCTCTTAGAACATTTAGAAGCATATAAATTAGAGAAAGTCTTACCTTCTCCATGCTTGCCCTTTCCTTTTATCTTGAGAGACTCAAGGAACTTAGGACAATTCCTTTTCCAATGTCCTTCACCTTGACAATGGAAACACTTTCCTTTGCCTTGTTCTTCCTTTATATGTGCCTTGCCCCTATTTTTGGCTATGCCACCTGTAAGCTTGACAACACTTGTCTTGCCTTACTTTTTCTTATTATTTTTCTTTTTAGTTTTACTAGAAGACGCAATAAGAGCAATCTCTTTCCCTTTGCTTCCTTGGATAGCCTTTTGGGCCGTCACAAGCATGTTTAAAAGTTTCACAAAAGTGCACTTTATTTTGTTTATATGGAAATTTGCAATTGTTTGCCCAAAATATTTGGGAAGGGATTGGAGGATCAAATCCATTTGGAGGTGGAAGTCCATTGTAAATTCTAGACTTTCTAGCTGCTGCATTGATCTAGTCATGTAGTTTACATAAACTGCCACATCCTTACCTTCCTTCATCTTAGCATGAAATAATCGCTTTGATATCTCATATCTAGCGGTCCTACTTTGTTCACCAAACAACTCTTGTAAGTGAAGTAGGATTTCTTTTGCATTTGTGTACTTCTCATATTGCCGATGGATTTTGGTATTCATAAAAGCCCACATTATACATCATGCTTGCAAATCATCATCTTTCCATTTATCTAGAGTAACACGCTCCTTTTGAGAAGCATTTATAGGAAGAGGATCGGGTGGTGATTGATTTAATACATATAGAATCTTTTCAGAAGCTAAAATAACTTTTAGATTCCTTAGCCAATCAATAAAGTTAGGGCCCATGAGCCTATGTTGGTCGATTATAATTGATAGTGGGTTTGATGATCTTATTTTATCAATATATCTGCAAAATTAACAAGATTAATTCGTTTATTTGACATTGTTATATTACCATTATATTTAGTCTTTAATCTTAATGGCCTCCCACTATCTTGGCTAATCCTATACTTCCAAATAGGAAACGAAAATCCCTTGTTGGCTGGTTTTCTAGTGGGTGATGGAGTTCTTAATGGGTTACTAATATCCCTTAGGTACACATTGTCATTCTTGGAATATTAGTTCTTATTAAGTGGACAACTCTGTCCATCACATCTTATGTGATATTCCATCAATCTAGCTCCTAATGTTACGAGCCTCAAGTACACGTTGCTATTCTTGGCCCTTCGCATTAGTTAAGTCCACACCATTAGATCAATGAAATGTATAAATTTGAACATCGTAAACCTCAGGTACGCCTATTTACCGTTCTTGGCATATAGTGTGTTTATACATTCACAACATCTTTATGCTTAACAATAACACTACATAAATCTCTTGGAATTTATATACACCCCTATGTGTCCATAGCCGATGCATATAATCCTAAAACCATGCAAGTTATTGCTCTAATGGAGAGCCGAGACTTAAATTTATTTTTGGAAGATTTTTGGGTCTTTATAAGGTCTCACTTTGTACATTAACCAATATATTTAATTATTTTAAGTAATATCTTATATTAATTAAATATAATTAAATTAATAACATATATAGCATGGTATATGTTTCATATATTTACACATATCACATATGCATATTAGCATGTTATAACATACATATCACATATGTAAACAAAACATGCAAAATTGGATGCACAAATAATGAGTGATCAGGGACTTTTCTTAAACCTATTTTAACATTAAAATAAATTACAAAATAACATAGCCCATGATAATTCTTCAAGGCATAAAACTCCTCATCACCATCTTCATGGATTTACATCTTGAACACTTCAAGCTTCTTGTCTAAAAAAATGGCATACCAAGGTAAATATTGTATCTTAATTATTTTATGTAATTAACATTTAATTACACATTAAATAATAAAATTAATTATTATTACAAATATAAGGATGCAATCTACGTCCATGATCACTTCTTGTAAATAATGATCAATATGCAAAATTAATTTTTTTTATTTTTTTTAATTATGCTACAGTGCTACAATTGCTACAATACCACTATTTGCTACAGTACCAGGCAGTTGCTAAGCATGAACAGTGCAAAAAATAAAAATAAAATTTTAAGCATATTTAGTCACAACTCTTGCAACTAACAATTAATTATAATCATAACACTTGCAATTATAACTTAATTATAAATTAATAATAACATATATCAAAATTAATATAATTATTTATAATTTAATATCTCATATTAAATCTAATAATTTAATTAATAACATATATATTATTATTAATTTAGCATATGTTAAGTGCAAAAAGGAGCTCTAATACCACTGTTAGGAATCAGTTATGCTACTTAGGCATCAAGAATTATGTGGTGAGCATAAACCTAAGTAGAGCAAATTTTAAAATTTTACTCAACATAAATCTTCATCTCATGAAGAATTCCAATCCTAAGGATCCAATTTACATGTAACCACATAGCAAAAATCAAAACAACATGTAAACAACAACCTAGGAATTCTAAGTTTACAAATTCCTAAGCTTTAGATGTCTTTGGTTCAACTTTTGAATCAAATCCTTAGCCTCCTAAGTGTTAGGCCTCTAGCTTGAAACACCAAAGCTTTGTCAACCACCTTTTTGCTTTGATTAATCTTAGTAGCAAATACCCTCTCCAAGTGACCCTTGTGAACTTGCACTAACTTAACACATGCAAGAACTACATAGTTTATTTTATGTATATGTTGCTTTTCCTTTTGGTATATTACCTTACCAAAAATGTAATATCCCGTGTTTTTAAATATTTTTACACTGTATCGGGATATGTAGTGTTAATAATTTCCATATGTATATTATATGATATTTTTACGAGTTGGTATGTATTTAAAACCTATTTTAATTATTGTGTATTGTTTACAATACTTTACGTAAAAAATTTTTGGGACTTACATTTTCGGGGAAATTTTCACGTAAATAATTTATTATTAATTATTTTAAATATATTTTTGGACTTGGCCCCGAGACACTTGGTATCAGTAGCAGTAGATTCCACGATTCCCACAACAGTCGATTGCTAGTGCTGCACCCGTGCCATTTCAGTTACCTCCAGCCCAGCATCAGAGTTCCACTCAGTTTGTTCCACAGCAGAGTCGTGGTAGAGGTACTAGAGGAGGTGCCAAAGGTGTTGGCCAGGCTTCTACCAGTCAGCAGGGAGGTCGAGGTCAGGCCAGAGTCTTCCATCTCACTCAGCAGGATGCTCAGGCATCTAATGTAGTCGTGGCAGGTATTGTTTCTGTTTGTTACCTGGATCTATGGGTTTTATTTGATCCGGGTGCCACGCATTCATTTGTTTCTCCTATTTTTGCTTCTAAATCTTGTTGGCAAGCTTCAAGGATGGCTTTTCCTTTGTCTGTTGCCACTCCTCTGAGCAATTCTTTAGACACCGATATTGTTCTTTCTGGTTGTCCAGTTCTCGTGGGAGATAGAGAATTACCCACTGATTTAATTCTGTTAGATGTGATGGAGTTTGATGTTATTTTGGGAATGGATTGGTTATCTCAGCACTATGTCGTGGTAGATTACAGGAATAAAGAGGTGACTTTCAGAATTCCTGATGAAGAAGATTTTAAGTTTATGGGTGATAGGAGTTCAGCACCTCAGAATCTTATTTCTGCTATTATGGCTAGGAAGTTGTTGAGGAAAGGTTGTCAGGGATATTTGGCATTGGTCAGGGATACGTCAGTGGAGAAGTTGTCACTCACAGATGTTCCTATTGCTTGTGAGTTTCCTGATGTTTTTCCCAAGGAGTTGCCAGGTTTACCACCTCATAGAGAGATAGAGTTCTGTATAGATGTGGTTCAAGGTACTACTCCTATATCTATGCCACCCTATCGTATGGCTCCTGCAGAGTTGAAAGAGTTGAAGGAGCAGTTGCAAGAGTTATTGGATAAGGGTTTTATCAGACCTAGTGTTTCTCCTTGGGGTGCACCAGTCCTGTTTATGAAAAAGAAGGATGGTACCTTGAGACTGTGCATTGACTACAGAGAGCTGAATAAGGTGACAGTGAAGAACAAGTATCCTCTCCCGAGGATAGATGATTTGTTTGATCAGCTACAGGGTGCACAGTTCTTTTCTAAGATTGACTTGAGGTTGGGTTATCATCAGTTGCGTATTAGTGAAGCCAATGTTCCTAAGACAGCGTTCCGCACTCGATATGGTCATTATGAATTTCTGGTGATGTCTTTTGATTTGACTAATGCACCAGCAGCTTTTATGGACCTGATGAACAGGGTATTCAGACCGTATATGGATCAGTTTATGGTAGTCTTCATTGATGATATACTGGTATATTCAAGGAGTATGGAGGAGCATGTATATCACTTGAGGATTGTACTACAGACACTAAGAGATCATCAGCTTTATACTAAATTCTCGAAGTTTGATTTCTGGATGGAGAGTGTTTCTTTTCTTGGACACGTAGTGTCTAAAGAAGGTATTCAGGTTGATCCACAGAAGGTTGAGGCAGTATCTGAGTGGCCTAGACCTACTTCTGTTACAGAGATTCAAAGTTTTCTGGGTTTAGCCGGGTATTATAGGCAGTTTGTGCAGGATTTTTCCAGAATTGCAGCCCCTATGACTCGCTTGACTCAGAAGAATGTTAGGTTCGAGTGGTCAGAAGCGTGTGAGAATAGTTTTCAGTTATTGAAGGAGAAGTTGACCACAGCGCCAGTGTTAGCTTTGCCTAATAGTGTGGATAAGTTCACAGTTTACTGTGATGCCTCTAGAATTGGTCTTGGTTGTGTGTTGATGCAGAATGGAAGGGTGATAGCCTATGCTTCGAGGCAGTTGAAGAAGCATGAGCAGAACTATCCTACACATGACCTTGAGATGGCTACAGTGATCTTTGCTTTGAAGATCTGGAGACATTATTTGTACAGGGTGACTTGTGAGATATTTACTGATCACAAGAGCCTTAAGTACATTTTCCAGCAGCAAGATCTGAATCTGAGGCAGAGAAGATGGTTGGAACTGTTGAAAGACTATGATTGCGAGATTCTATATCATCCGGGTAAAGCTAATGTGGCAGCAGATGCCTTGAGTAGGAAGTCCTCAGGCAGTCTTGCTCACATCGGTGTTGAGAGGAGACCATTGATCCAGGAATTGCATCTGATGGTGGATCAAGGTCTGATGATGAAGATTAGTAGATCAGGTGGACTGCTAGCTCAGTTTAAAGTGCGATCTGTATTGAGGGATAGGATTAAAGCAGCTCAGAGCCGAGATCCTATTCTAAAAGAACTTGCAGAGAATGTCAGAGCAGGGAAGTTCACTGATTTCACACTCGATGATGATGGTGTGTTGTGGATCAGTGGTAGATTGTGTGTTCCTGACGTGGATGACTTGAGAGAGGAGATTTTAGAGGAAGCACACTCTACAGCTTATAGCGTACATCCAGGTGTTACTAAGATGTACTACAGTATCAGAGATTTGTACTGGTGGGATGGATTGAAGAAGGATGTCACTGATTATGTTGCTAAGTGTCTGACGTGTCAGCAAGTGAAAGCTGAACATCAAAAGCCTTCTAGAAAGCTTTAGCCTCTTCCTATTCCCGAGTGGAAGTGGGAAAGGATAGCTATGGATTTTGTGGTCGGTTTACCTCGTTCGAAGGATGGATACGACTCCATCTGGGTGATCGTAGATAGGTTGACGAAGTCTGCACATTTCTTACTTGTGAAAGCCACTTATTCTGTAGCTAGATTGGCAAAGTTGTACGTGAAGCATATCGTGTGCCTTCATGGAGTATCTGTGTCCATTGTGTCAGATAGAGGTTCGGTGTTTACTTCTCATTTTTGGCAGAAGTTGCAAGAAGCGATGGGCACTAGGTTGGATTTCAGTACTACTTTTCATCCTCAGACAGATGGTCAGTCTGAGAGGACGATCCAGACACTGAAAGATATATTAAGGATGTGTGTCTTGGATTTGGGAGGTAGCTAGGATGATCATTTGCCGCTCGTTGAGTTTGCATATAATAACAGCTACCATAGCAATATTGATATGGCACCATATGAGGCGTTGTATGGAAGGAAGTGTAGATCCCCTCTGAGTTAGGATGAGATTGGTGAGAGAGCTTTGACTGGACCTGAGATGGTTCAGGATGCTGCAGAGAAAGTCACCGTGATTAAGCGAAGGTTAGAGACCGCAGTTAGCAGACAAAAGAGTTATGCGGATCCTAGGCGCAGAGATGTGGAGTTTTAGGTTGGAGATTTCATTTTTCTGAAGATATCTCCGATGAAGGGTGTGATGAGATTTGGCAGGAAGGGTAAGTTAGCATCGAGATATATTGGACCGTTTGAGATTCTGGAAAGAGTTGGCACTGTTGCATATAGGTTGGATTTGCCTCCGAGTATGTCACAAGTGCATCCAGTATTTCATATCTCGATGTTGAGGAAGTATATCTCAGACCCTTCACACGTGTTACAGCCTGACAGTGTAGAAGTGAGTGAAGATTTGACGTTTGTTGAAGAACTTGTGGCGATCGTTGATTATCAAGTTCGACAGTTGCGATCGAAGCAGATTCCGATGGTCAAGGTTCTGTGGCGTAGCGACAGAATTGAAGAGCATACGTGGGAGACAGAAGTTGAGATGCAAGCTTCTTACCCGTATCTCTTTCCTTCCTGATCCTGTAATCTTTTCTTTCTGGAATTCAAGAACGAATTCTTGTAAGGGGGGAAGACTGTAATATCCCGTATTTTTAAATATTTTTACACTATACCGGGATATGCAGTGTTAATAATTTTCATATATATATTATATGATATTTTTACGAGTTGGTATGTATTTAAAACCTATTTTAATTATTGTGTATTGTTTATAGTACTTTACGTAAAATTTTTCCGGGATTTGCATTATTGTGTATTCTCGTAAATAATTTATTATTAATTATTTTAAATATATTTTCGGACTTGCATGAACTCATACGTATTTTTAAATTACTAAATAGAGCCTATGCGTGTAAATATTTATTTAATTAGGGTTTAGTATATTACCCTAATATTTTATTAATTAATTATTTATTTATTTGTTATTTAATTATTTTTAATTAATATTAAATTTTAAAATATTAAATATTAAGTGTGTGGATGTGATTTTTTTCAAATATTTTATTAAAATTATTTTTTTTATTATTTTTCTTTTTTTTCTTTTTCTTTTTCTTTTCTTTTCTTTTCTTTTCTTTTTCTTCTTTTTCTCCTTCTCCTTCCCCGCGCTCGACCACTCCCTCACCACCAACCACCACTGCAACTGTCGTTCCCCTACCGCTGGTGTGCCTCTCGGCTTGCCACCGTCGTCCCCAGCCGTTCCCCGTCGCCAGTAGCCTTCTTCCCCGGCGCCGGCAGCCTCTTTTCTTCCATTTTGGCCGAAATTCTTCTCCTCGCCATCGACCACGATTTTGACCACTATTTTTGACACCACCAGTCTCTTTCTTCTCCTTGAGCTCCGATGAGTGTGATTCTAGCTTTGGTTTGAGCTTAAATGGTCTTGATTTGCTTAGGTTTCGAATTTTCCAATTCGGCCATATTAGGGTTTTTGATTTTTTTGAGCTTTGAATTGATTGATTCATGAAAACTCCCTTCACAAATGTTGATCCTAGTAGCTTAATCTACATGTGTGAATTTTTTTGAAATTTTTAGAGATTTTTTGGATTTTTGGGTATTTTTGAATATTTTAATATTATTTTTTAATTTTCGGAAATTAATTAAATGAATTATGAAATTGTGTTTTATGGTTAAATTAGGTGTTTAAATGAATTATAGGAATTTATTTGGAATTTTTATGAATTTCTAAGTATTTATTTTGAATTATTGAAGTTTATGTAAATTTGGGAAATTAGGGTTAATTATGTTTTTAATTGAATTTAATTGGTTAATTGAGTTTAATTATTAATATTATTGATAAATATGTTGAGAAAATTAATTTTGGATAATTATACTATTTTTGGTGAATTTTTGAAGTAATTTTAGTATATTTATATATATAAGGGCATTTTGGTAATTTTATCCTAAATTGGCTAAAAATGTAATTTAATTGGTTTTAATAGTTATTTAAGGTATAAAAATGATTTCTACAAATTATTTAGTATTTTTAACTAATTAAAACTATTTTTCGTGAATTATTTTCAATTATATATATAATATATGATTTTTCTAATAAAATGAGTTTTTATCGGTTTTTACTGTGTTTAAAGGTTAATTATGTAATTTCTACCTATAAAATGTATTTCTATGTTATAAGGATATTTTTGGTATTTCCTGAATTGTTTTGTGATTATGGACCCCGGTCGGTAGATTATAGCTTGGAGTCCGACCGAGGGGTTGTGGTTGAGTATTGAGCTCGTATTTTGAAGTGTGTTTCTTTGCAGGGTCGGCTCTACTCTTTGAGTAGAGAGATGTCCATTTTACAGGGGAGGTTCTATCGAATTTTTGGTGGAATTCTCGTAAAACGTGATGTCCGGTCAAACCCTAATCTCAATTCTGTGTTTAATATTCTAGATCGAAGTCTAGGATTTCTGTTAGGTTTATTCTAATGTCGGTTATTTATTGTTTATTTAGTTGCGCCGAGACCGAGGGCTAGTGGATCAGGCCCGTCGGATTCATCTCGTGAAGCGCACTAATTTGTGAGTTGCTATTATATATATATATGCTTAGGATGCATGTTTTAGAAATGCATGTTTTATTTTGATTAAATATGCATAAATAATTTGATTATTTCTTAAGTTTATATTTAGTTTATTTTGGTTTATTTTTGGTATATAATAAATTGTATACATGTTTTGTTAATAAAATATTTTTAAATATATTTCTAGCTTAATTTATAATTTGATTGAATTTATTTGACGTATATATACTCGAAATATACCTGGTTTACTTTTGGTATATTTCCGGTATATATATGGTTTATGTTGTTATTTTATTTAATTTCATGCATCATTTATTTGTGAATGAATGTTTTATATTTATTGATGAAGGATATCGATAGAACGTGCTACCTATTGGGCAACACTAGGACCGAGTACGTACCGGTACGCCTATAGTATTTAGGCTATATTACTAACCTATTTATGGATATTGATTGGTTATGATTATCTGATGAGTGAGATGTCATTTGGGTGTGATTGCTGGAGCTCGATTGACCAAGTGTCTCGGGGCCAATCACACTGGCAGTTAGACTGCTGGAGCTCAGTTGACTTAGTGTCTCGGGGCCAGTCTACTGTCTAAATGGATTAAGTGGATATATTTGGATTAAGTGAGCCTGTGTGGCTAGAGTGTTGTCTAACACTATTTCCGAGGTTGAGATATTCTAGGGTTCTATTTGATCCTTCATAAAAGATGATTTTCAATAAAATATATATAAAACGATTTTATTGCATCTGTGTGTATTTGCCTGTATATATACATATTATATATATATATACTGTTGATTGTATGCATTGTTATTTAGTGTGTATGTATATATATTATAGTAATTCACTCAGTGAGGTCTGACTCCCCTCCGTTGACAATTTTTCAGGAGAGTCAACATCTTCAGACCTCAGTAGCAGGCCTGTACGCCGGATTTCTTCCGCCCCGGCTTCCTTGTGTAAACTGCTTACTTGAGTCTTATTTTTATAATCTAGACATTGCAGTAGTTATAAATTAATTTATGGGATTTTATGTATTTTATTTATGTGAGATATTGTATTATATTTGAAACTGGATTTGTATTAAAAGATTTATATATATGAGATGAGATTTGACTTAAATCCAGTTGGTGAAAATAATATTATGATATTTATGATATTTATGATTTTTATTTCCGCTGCATTTGATATTGTTATTATTATTATTGCATGTTTATTTTATTGTTAGGCTTGCTACGGGTTCCGGATTCGAAAGAATTCCCGTTCCCTAGCGCCGGTCATGGCCCCTGTTTTGGGTCGTGACAAAAAACCTCTCCACAATTTCTCAAAGTAATGACTTATATTGATTTCTCTATCTCATTTGCACACTTACGTATCTCTATATGTATTAGAACTCTTCTAATGATAAGTGTGTAGAGAAAGTGAGTTGATATAGACATGCACAAATGAAATATCACTTATACTACATCATTATAATATAACTTTGCATGCCACCTTGCATACACCTTTGACTTGGTTAGTGAACAAAATTGTGCAAGTAACTTACTAGATCATTAGCTTGCCACCTTGACATCAAAACATCATTAGCTTGCGACCTTGACATAGTAATGTATAAAGAAATGTGTAGAAAATACATCACATGTATTATATTTATACAAAGTCAACATTTTACACATAATTAATTAAATTATTAATAATTTAATATCTCATATTAAATTTAATAATCTAATTAATAACATATATTATTATTAATTAAATTATTAATAATTTAATATCTCATATTAAATATAATAATTTAATTAATAACATATATTATTATTAATTTACTATTTTAATTAATATCTCATATTAATTAAATATAAATTAATAATAAAACTCTTTTTGGAATTAGATTTCATGATATACTAGAATCATAGCTTAAAGCATAAATCCAATTCCATTAATCTCAATTAATTGATTAAACTCTTTAATCAATAATTAGATTAATATTAAATGGTGATAAGACAAAACCCTTTTAAGTATGACTTACTAGGTTCATGTCTAATTGGCAATGAGAATATAATATCAACACTATATATTATTTGAAATTTTTTCAAGTCTAAATGTGAAAATTCCAATTATGCACATTTAGTTCTCATAAGTTGTGAGTGACCCTTAGCATTGATATCACAACTACCCAATTATATATAAATGCATATATTGATTCACATGAACCTTATGGTCTTAATTACCGTGCCCTATAATCCCTTCATTAGAAGATACCAATATAACCTAGAATCAAGGATTAATCAAACTCCAATAGCTTTATCATAAGATCTCATCTTAAGTTATTCTTGATAAAACATAACTAATACTAGAAACATTTTCTAGCATTTAAAACTCTTTCAGACTGTGTTATGTTTGTCCTGGCCAGGAACTTATTCATCAAGAATAAAATTAGATAGCATAGGATCTATCTCGGTTCACTCCAGGTAATGAATCCCATCTTGGTGAAACACTCATTCCTACATTTAACTGACTAGAGCCACCACATGCCATATACCCATGTTTGAATAACACAAGTATGTAAGGGGTAACAAACTCTAATCACTTAAATGTGGATGACCCTGTTATCTCAAGTCAAAGGACTATACACACCATTATAACTTAGATTGTAATTGTTGATAACGAGTGTCCTTACAATCACAAATCTAATGTCACTATTTGATCCACCCATCACATGAGTATCCACGTGTCTATCCTAATATCTTATATCAAGTAGTATGAGACTCACTACTTCCTACTATTAGCATCATATACTAATCAAGGAAAATAGATAGAGGTGATAGTCTAATTAATATTACCTAAATATTAATTATTTGACTATGAACAATTTATAGCATATGTACTAAATAAATTTGTAACTCATATTATTAACTCTTGATAATAAATTTATTTAACATATTGCTAAAGGGTAAATATATAAATAAACAAACTCTTTATTTAAATATTTATTTTATTGCCATAGGAATAAATTATAATATCATTGTTTATTACAAAAATGGCACTAGAGCACATATATACTAATAAAATTAAAGTTTTTGCATTTTGTACTTAAAGCTTAGAACTAGGATATATTTCAACAGCTAGAGGATAACATTGTTCGGGCAAGTTTAGATTTGCAAGCAATTCAATCAGATATTTCCATCAATAGATTTTTTGAGGATTCTCATAAAAGAGAGCTTGTTGCCTATGAAGTTTTGGATCGGCATCTCCAGCAACATGAAATTTTTTTCAAGATAAAGAGTAGAATTAAGTGACTTGTAGCTGAAGGTCGCAACACCCCTTTCTTCGATCAACAATTACTAGGCGTAATTTAAAGCAAGGTATTCATCAGCTTATGCTTGAGGGTGTTCTAGCTGATGATAAATCTATTATTGGCCATCATATTATTGAGTTTATTAAGAAGTTATTTCACTCGGACACTTATGTGGTTTCTAACCCAAAGTTCATTAAATCGGCGGTGCCTCATATAGTTTTAGATGATGAAAATTTAGCTTTGATTTGTTGTCCTTCTAATGAAGATATTAAGGATGTAATGTTTCATATGAATGCTCATAGTGCTCCTGGGCCTGGTGGTTTCACAAGTATTTTTTACAAAACTTATTAGGATGTTATGGGAAATGATGTATATGTTGTTGTTCGGAGTTTTTTCTTTACAGATGTTCTCACTATTGGCATTAATTCGAGTTTCATGGTTTTGATCCCAAAAGTAGCCAATGCAATTACAATTGAGCAATTTCATCTTATTATTTTAAGAAATTTTAGCATGAAGATTGTTACTAAAATCTTGGTAGATAGACTTGCTTTGATTGTCACAAGAATTATTTCTTGTCAACAATTTGGGTTCTTAAAAAATAGGAGCATTTTGAATTGTATTTCTAGAGCATTAGAAGGTGTTAATCTTCTTCACAATACTTGTGTTGGTGGTAATATGGCCTTGAAAGTGGATATTAGGAAAGCTTTTGACATTATTGATTAGAATTATTTTTTGGATGTCTTGGAAGATTTTGGGTTCTCTTTGCAATTCTCAGATTGGATTTTTGCTATCTGTTCTTCAGCTTGATTATCTATTATGGTTAATAGTACTCCTCAAGGATATTTCTCTTGTTCTAAAGGGGTCATACAAGTAGATCCTTTATCTCCAATTTTGTTTAGCAGAGGACTTTTTGAGTTGTTTAATTTCTGTCAAAGTGGAACAGGGTGTGGTTTTTCTTATGTTGCATACTAAACAATCCAATTTTTCCACTTATTTTTTTTATGCAGATGATGTTTTGCTTTGTTGGAAACACATCTATTCAGAATATGTAGGTAATTAATGATACGTTCAAGCTTTATGAAAATCTTTCGGGTCAAGTTGTTAATTGGTCAATATCTGAAATTTTTTATGGGGAAGGTATTTTAGAGAAGTGAATTTCCAAGCTCCAGTAGATTATCAACATGAGTAAGGGTTTGTTACCTTTTGTGTATCTCGGTGTTCCTTTATTTATTGGTACGCTTAAAAAATAATGGTTGAATTCGATTGCGGATAAAATTTGTAATAAATTTTCTAAGTGGAAGGGTCATTCTTTATCCATGGTAGGTCATTTAAATCTAATTAAATCGGTCATTACTAGTTCACTTCTTCACTCATTTGCTATTTGTAGATGGCCTTTATCTTTGATTGCTATAATGGAGAGTGCTATGTGTAATTTTTTATGGGCTAGTTCTATCCATGAATGGAAGCTTGTTACGGTGCCTTGGAAATTAACTTGTTTGCTACTCAAAGAAGGAGGTATTGGTATTAAGAACTTACAATTTCTCAATAAGGCAGTGCTAAGTAAAATAACATGGAAGGTTCTTTGTGTTCATGAGTATCCCATGATTGTTCTTTGCAATCGGTTTTTATATCCTTTTGGCATTCCCTGTGAAACTTATTTTCACTCTTCCATTTGGTTGCTATCAAATCGATTTATGCTTCTTTTTGGACAAACATTTCTGATTCATTAAATCCTCTATGAAGCTTAATTTTTGGACCGATCGATGAATTATTCCCTCCGTGGCAAATCAACTTGCAATTCTTGTAAAAGAGCAACAAAATTTATTTAATTTTATTTTAGACTTTCTAGTTAATGATTCTTGGCGTATTGGTTAGATTAATGATCCGATTATTGTCTCTAATATCATGGCGATTTCTCCTATTAAACATTGTGATGATGTTGGTGCTTGGATTGTTACTTCAGATGGTATTCTCTTATTTAAAAGCATGTATGAGAAGCTAAATTATTCTCGTCAGTCAATCTCTTAGCATTCCTTCATATGGAAAGAATTTCTTCCCCCTTCCTATTTTTTGATATGTTGGCTGGTACTTATGGGATATCTTCCAACAAAAGATAATCTAAGGAAGAAGGATTTGAGTTTTGCATCTCGTTGTGTGTTGTGTGCTTCTCATTTCGAAGATGGCAATCATTTATTCACGAGTTGTGTCTTTTTTTTGGACATATGACCTCTTATTTCAAATTTTATTAGAAAGAAAATTCTAGTTTCGAGCTCTTTAAAGGAGCTTATCCTAGATGTAATGGACCATTAGTTTAGCTCTCAAATTGCTACCTTTTGGTGTTTAGCTATTATTTATGATGTTTCAATAATCTAGAAAATAAGGAATGCAACAATTTTTTATAGTCAAATTCCTAATATTGATACTGCTCTTCATAGTATTTGGAATTACATTAAAGAAGTGGACTTCTTTCGTCTTGACCACATGTACAATTCTCTTACAAAATTTCGCATTATTAAGCTTTTGTACGTCTAAGGAATTCTAGGCAAAGCTCCTCAGTTTATTCAAGTTTCTTGGTAGCCTCCCCCATCAAGTTGGATTAAGGTGAACACATCATCTTTGGGTGCACCCGGGTCTTCTGGAGCTGGTGGTTTGTTTCAGACTTCTGTTGGTTCCCTAAAGGCACCTTCACCTTTTTGGTTGGCCAAAATTTTGCATTTGTTGCTGAATTATGTACTGCAATGCATGTGGTTCAGATTGCTTGGTCCAAGGGATGGCGTTCATTATGGCTTGAATGTGATTCTCAATATGTGGTTAGTTTGTTTTGTTATTGATCAACAAAAGTTCCATGGAAGTTTCTTCAACAATGGTTGCACTGTCTTCATTTAACTTCTCATATGCAATTTTTAAATCACCCACATTTATTAGGAAGGCAATTCAACTGCAGATGCTCTCGCTAGACATGGTGTTTCAGCTTCTCTAGCTTTGTGGTAGGATTTTCCCCTTCGTTTTGTAGTGCTTCAATTTGTAGGGATTACAATGGGCATTTTGCTTACCGTTTTTGTTAATTTTTGGAGATTTTTCTCTCTTGAATTTATACTATTTTGTTTCTTTTTAATTTTATTTTGGACTACAGAAAAATGATGTTAACGCTAGAAGTGTATCAACTTAGTTAAGATGTTTTGGTGTGTTTTTGATTTATGGACTTTAGTATTTACTCAATATATATATATATATATATATATATATATATATATACTTCTACATCAAAACCAGCCATGACATATATAACTTCTCATTTTTTTCATTAATAAAAAAAATTAATCTCATTGATTTCTTTCGGTTATAGAATGTATCTTAATTTATGAGACATCAAATCAGAAACCTAATTATAACTAATAATTGTTAAGATCAACTGATACAAAATTGTTTTTACTTAAAATAATATTTTACAATTTAAGTTGATATATGAAGTTATGTTAAATGGTCGTTGGGAAATTTTTACTACTCCGATAATTCTATTTAAATTGAAATAAATTTAATTAGATTTTAATGAACTTTGGATATCAACATTTAAAAATAAAATATCTTGAATCATTTTTACTTATAAATAGTTAATTAATTTGCATAAAAAAGGTTATATTATGTACAATTGTATTTTTTATATACATAGAAATTATGAACTATGATTTCAAACAAACCCCCAGATCCAAACTCAAACTAATCGATTTTTTTATAACATCGTTAGCATTTTGTTTAGTTAATATATAAACTTTGCTGATAATGATTGGTGTATGATAACTTTTCTTGGTCGATATGATAAATAATTGGTGTCATTTTGATGATTAGAGGTCTCTCCTACCAAGTACTGATGCCCATGTTCTTGTAACCATAGAATTGATTCTCTGGTAGAAATCAAATGTCAGGCATACAAATTGTAATATGCGATCACTAAGGTGATACTTTGTTCATGTATATGGACTCCTCTACTTCTTTTCATGAATTCTTGTTATCTTAATTACTGAAATGAAAACTCATAACCTTTTGGAAACAAAATGTCCTCCACGTCTAATTAATAGAGCAAGTGAAGCTAACACCTCCTTGAGCCATGCAGGGGACTTAGGCTTGAGTCTGTTCTTTTCAATGATACTGGCTGTATCGAATTAAAAAAAAAAAAATATGAGAGAACCATATTTAATTTTTCTTTTTTTTTTCAAGTTAATTCATTATTCAAGTTGATAGATTGATGTACAGTGTCTTAGTTGTTTATATTAAATTATTATTTTTTCTGAAGAAAGTGTGTCACATCTTATATTTCTTTGTGACTTCAGGTAAATCTTATCCTGGATGTCTAAATAAGTAGCTAAAAGGTGACAGATGTGATCTTTCATAAATAAAAATCTATCATGTTCTGCTAAAATACTTAGATGCCATGTTGATCTTCTTATCAGAACCTAAATTATCAAGAAGTCACAAGGCAGATGAAGACAGATATCTATCCGGTTCTCAGGTGTCAAATTTGAGTTTCTGAATTTTAGCAGGCATTGCTACTGGCAAGTAGCTAGCTGTTGTCTTCTGCTTCAGACAGACAAGATCTTGTGAGGAAATCAGATGTAGTAAACTCGAACAACGCTCATTCAGGTGCCGTTAACGTTAGTGAGCAAGTAAAAGGTTGTAGAAGCTTGAAAATAGCACGAGATGTGAGATGTGACTTTCAATCTTTCATCCTTTGATAGATCCATCATCAAACTCACCTGATCCACAAAATTAATAATAAAAAGCTATTAAGTGCTATAACAGATATTAAGGATAATAAGATTATTTATTAACACAAAGTATATATAAGAAAACCAAATAAAACCAATGGATTTGACTTTTTTTTTTGTTAAAAAAAAACCACTCAAATTCAGACGCTAAGCAGAAGAAAAGTAAACAGTAGCTATTGAAGAACAATGAGAGAAAACGAGAAAAGAGGATATGACTAATACATTTTTATTACTATTATTATTATTATTCTGTGGTAGCAAAATTATGTGAGTATGAATACTGTATGCTGGTACTCACATGGAAAAGCACATGGGGAAGAGGGTGCACAAGATACGGTTTGATCCCAATTGAAACACAAGACATCTTTTTATTTTTATTTTTTTTGCTCTTGGTGCTCTCCAACTCTAATATATTGCTTCCAGCTTGGCCCCTTTCTTTTCCCTGAATAACCTCTTCTTTCCTTTTTTTTCTTTTTTAATTTTTACATCAACAATTTAATTTAATTTATTAAATTCAAATTTTACATTTATATCAATAATTGGCTTATTGTCATTTGAAATTAACATCACATTATGATTATAATCAAAAAAAATATTGAATTGCCGATTAAATATTTATTTAGCAATGTCTATCTCATTGCTTCAGAAGTATTTTTGACCTCTTCAGTTGAGTGACACTGTCAGAGCCATTATTGCCTATGAACATGAATAATGCATTTGATGAAGAAATGTAAGATACATTTGCAGGAAGATATATCTGCAATTCAGTAGAATGCCCTTTTACCTCCAATTTCTAATCTCTCCATCTATTGAAGTGATGTTCACCCTACATCAGCTATGAATTGAACCCAGGATCAATTAAGGTTATGAAAAAAAATTTACTATTTTACTACTCAATCATGAATATCAGAGTATTATAAATAACCCTTTAGTAGCACAACCAATATTTATGCTCTTGTCCACACTAATGTACGGTGATTGCTAAAATAAAAAGACAAATTAGACATGTTAGTGAATCTCAATAAATTCCAAAAATAATCCATTATTGCTACTAACTTTTGAGGTATTTATTGATAGTTGCGCACTGATTTCTGGTGAAGAGTTAATGAGACATTACTAGTTAGGACAGCTAGATACCCCATGTTGACTGTTTGTAGGCCATAAACAAAGAACTGCAAATGCATGTGGACGAATTAAAGAAGAAAAGATATTAGCCGCAACATATAAGGCTGCAAGTTCATTGCATGCTGCAAAAGTAAGCGTAGTTCAAGATGCATTCTTGACCCACAGATGCTGAAAAGTGAAAACTATATAATTTCTTTGCTGTTGCATAGCTCATGGCTTCTGTCAATTGTTAGATGCAAGCAGTTGGTGAAAAAAGGATCCATGCATTTTCAGTAGTAGTAAATAAAATGGAACTAATGCTTCTTCAGTTTCTTGGTAATTTGGTGAAAATATCAGTTTTTACCACATTGAATTAAACAACATTTCTACTTTCAATATATACAGGATCAAGAAGGAACAAAATTAAATTTTCACCAAAAAGGGGTCTGCTGCTATCAATTATAGTGTCAAAATATAATAATATAAACATAGATTAGGTGTATCAATTACAGGTTCTATGTAAGGGGAAAATCAAGTACAAATATAATCAATTATTTCAAAGCAAATGTGCCCACAGTTTGCATAATCACACTAGAGATAGAGACTCATGAAGATATTTCATTAGATGTCGCATGTGCATGTTTACAGCTGATAACTTGTTTTCGGAATTTCTGAGCTTGAGACCCTACAATTAACGAACAGTGTGCAAGGTAAGAGGTAAGGAGAGTTCCCACAAACACTCCAATGTCTAAGTCAAAGAATAAAAAGAGAGTTTATATAGAGAGCAAGGAACAATTAGAATATAAAAAAATGAGATAATCTAGAATGAGAGGTATGGGGTCCTATTTATAGTGATGCTTAAATCTGAAAGGAGTAGAATCCCTTATGGGATAGGAATCCTAATCCTAGTAGAAGAGTATTCCTTCTCTGCTTAGTAATCCTCTTCGAGATAGAGTTCTTTTCATGAACGGATTCTACTACCTTTCTTATCCGAGTAACCCTATTCAGAAAACAAAAACCCTTCAAACATCAAACAAGCGTAACTACTATATCTCTCCCTATGCTTCATGTTCCTTCCAATTCATTTGACTATTTTCATTCATTTACTGAGTTCTGACCCTTTGAGCACACTTGCATTATCAAAGAATTTTCCTTGTAATTCTTTTCTGATAGCAACAATGATTTGGATTGAATGCATTTATCATCTGTGTGGAATTCAGGTCAATTTCTACCAATAATAATAAAAATTACTTTAAGAACTATTGCATAAATAACTAGAGTGTAAATGATTTTATTAAAAATCACCTAAGATATATTCCCAGGAAAGAGTGGTGGAGTCACAATGATCTCACCTAAAAACTACACTCGTTAGACAGAATTTTACTAAGATAAGTAATTTTAATAGTTCAATAATTAACAACAACTATACCCGATAATAGCTATTAAATAGACATAAAAAAGAACACCAAAATTCAACGAGATTCGGCCAATTATATTTACGTCCTTAGAAATTACCAAAACAATATTTCACTAATTGAGGAAATATTACAAAAAAGAGAAAAAAATACAAATAGTTTAAATATTGGAGAAAACTATTTTGTGGGATAATTAAACTAAGGAAAAGAAAGGGTCCTTTTATAACCTTAAGTCCCACTTCATTTCTATTTTCTTCCCGATGTAGGATAGGCAAATTTTGCCAAAACAACAACATCATCTTCAAGCCTAAGTCCTTGTAGCCCTCAACTTGCATGGATAGTAAAAGAAAAACAATGCTAAGAAATATCCACAAAAATTCCATTCAAGAAAAGTTTTATAAGAAGCTAACAACACTTAGTTAACACTTCTGACAAGCTACAATGTAGTTATTTTCTTCACAGAATGCATTTGTCTAACAACATCAATGGAAACTCCATGGACTAAATATAAAAAAGAGGGAGGAAAAAAAAAGAAAAAACGCAAGCATGTAGCATTATAGCATTTTGTAACCCTTCCCTACTACTTTTTTGAGAAGCGATTCATAGAAATCAGCAGCACAATAATGATTTTGCACAATCTTTTAATTTAGGATGATAAATCCCTTTTACTTTTCACACAATTTAGAGCATCTGATTGCAAAGGAAGAGTCAGAATGGTACATACTACTACTCCCAAGAGAAGGAAAGTGTCTGGTGAGAACCACTTGCAGATGATCCATCAGGCATAATCTAAAACATATCTTGGCTATGGAGATTGGAATTGCTGCTTCCATTAAAGACTAGAACAGATTCTATTGATCCACTTTCCATTCTAAGATTGCTAAAGTCAAGGCTTAAATTCATTGACTGAGCTGGTGGGTTAAGGGTAGGTTGCACTATATGGCTCAAGCCAATCTCCTGAGTCTCAGATTGTGGCGATGATAGAAGAGAGAGAACACAATTTAAGTCGATGACTTGGTTCGCTCCATCAGAAAACATTTTATGGTTGCTGCCACTACTGCCTAATGTGGAACTAGTGTCAAGAGTAGTTTGACATATAGATTGTCCAGGGAGTTCAGAACTAGTGCATTATGAGAAAGGAAACTGCTTTCCTCCTCTATAGTTGTGAGACATTGGTCCAGGAAAAAGGTTTTTTCCACTATTAAAGTTAAGAGAGGATTGATTTGTGTAAAACATGGGATCATTCTCAGGTTTGATAGCCCCAACCCAAACAAAGCTTGCAGCACTAGTTGAAAATATTTAGAACCTCCAAATTGTAAGTATCTAGTACCTACAGTATAGCATAAATACTTCAAAAATGCTCCACAATCAAACAACTTATCTTCTTACTCACTTGTATGTAGTAAAATAGTTAAAAAAATTCTCCATTAAATAAGGAAAAGGAGATGATTACTGCCTACAAAAATTTCTTAAAGTTGCAAATTAAACCTTGGTGATTGGAAAAAAATGTTGCAGAATTTAAAAATAAAGAATCAGGTTGACACTTCCTTCGGTGGCAGTTGTGTCCATCAAGACATTTTCTACAGCTTCGTTTTCCCTCATCAAACTCCACCAAAGAATGGAACCTATTATTATCACATCAAGAGCTAAAATATTTACTATATCTAAAGAAAACTTGCAATAAAAATGGAGATGGCAGTTATTTCTCAAGCCCCAAAAAAGGAAAATAGCATGTATAGGTCAAGGAAACCTAAAGCAACAAGACATCTAAAAGAATTTTTATTAGGCAAGATTGTCATTATACCTGATAACTCCAAATTGATTTCTTACTTGTGGAACCTGCATCGATGAGGAGAACAGGTAAAGGGGCGGACTTTTCCCCATAAACACTCCGAAAATTAAATTAATAATGGTATGAGGAAAAAATATAATAAAGCAAATATGTAGAATATAATAGAGAATAAAGAGTGATTTCTTAGATGATGGAGTGATGGAATGATGTTTTGATGTAAAGTGTAATGTTATGTGGAGATGATGAATGAATGACATGAGATGTCATACGATGTATTTATAGGAGAAAGTATTGCTCAAACCTCTTAGGAATATGATTCCTTAATCTTGTAGAATTGCCTTGTTTAGGAAAGAAAAAGACTTCCTTTATAGAGTAATCTTCCTAATTGAAATAGACATCCTTATTAAGCTTTCTTCTTATTCAAGTAATCCTCCTATTTAAAGGATATAACCCCTTATTAGAATAGGATACTAATATGGGATATCAAGAGTTCCTCCTAAAAGTTTGTTTGGATATTTATATTCGATATATCCGAGTCTGTAAGGTGGTGGAAACATCATTCTTTTGTCGAGAGAGAGACTGCTTGAATCACTATATTTAATTTTGAAGGGTGAGCTAAAGTGGCCAGCCTTAGTCATAGGAAAAGATGAAACTCGATACCGAGTCTTAAAATCATTATTGGAGTGCTAGCTGGACTTGAGTGCACAAAACTTACAAAAAAATGCTTTGGGGTAAAAGATTAACCCGCCAGTGTGGAAACAATATGATGGAACCAATCATTACTAGAGTTTTGATGCTCGGTGCATTAAAAGCATAGCCCAAGTGTTGAACCTCAGTACTATAGAAGCAACCTAAGGGTGACAACTTTAGTCACTGGACTTAGATGCTCGAGGCTTAGATGCTTGATGCTATGACTCAAGACTTACATGCTCGGAACCTCAGTACTATAAAAGTGACCTCAAGGTGCCAACTTTAGTCACTAGACTTAATCTTGGTGCATCAAAAGTGCAGCCCAAGTGTTATATAGTCTCAATTCATTAAAAGTATAGCCCGAGTGTCGTATGATGGTGCTTGATTTATGAACTTCAATGACTCTATTGATGGCAGCCGCCTAGTCAAAATATTTATTGATGTTGATTTTAGACTTTATTGCTGCGGATGTTTGATTTTTTGAGCACTTGTTGTTAGTAGTATTTTTGCAAAAGGAAGGATGTTTGTGATATTGATAGTGAGTTTGAGCCCTTTCAATCAAAGCTCTATAATATGGGATAGTAATTTAGTGAGAGTTTTTGAAATGATGGAAGGTGGGTTTTAAAGGACCAAATTTAGGTTTGCCCAATCTGAATTATGAGATGAGCATTTATAATTTAGGTGAAGGGTTAATGTTGCACTGCTTCTTAAATAGAGGATAGTGTGTGATACTAGTTAGGATGTCTTGGAAGTGCCTTTTGATTTATTTGGTTGTGTGGCAGATATACTTGACTCCCTTCTTGAATTTCCTTTATTGGATATTCTCTAAAATTTTCATGAACAAGGATCTTCTACAAAGTAGGATTTGCTTGAATGTTATTTGATCTGACATTGAACAGGAACCACCATTTGTTGTCTAAGCATAAGTGAGTGCTTGTTTGTCTTAGTGTTTTTTGGCAATGTGTCTAATATTTTTTGACAATCTTTGCATGTTGATGCCGAGTGAGATGATCATAGTGTCTGATTATTTAGACTGATGGTGCTTAAAGTAGTGTCTTCAATAAATACGTTTTCCTTATCTATAGTGATAGATAAAGGAACAATAGTTTTAGGATCATATAATTGATCTCATTAAATGGTCAATCCTTATGTAATAAATATATCAAATGTAATTGATGTACGTTTTACACGAATAATAATCATGTATATATGGACAAGCATCTATGTGTAGATGTGTAAGCGTGCTTTTGTGATGAGCTATAAATATTCATATAAGAATAAATAAAATGCGAAAATAAATAAATTAAATAATATCAAGAGAAACTTATCTCCTGATGTACTCTTGTCTCGCCTTCGAATTCATAAATATTTATGTTCATTGTTTGCTTTAATTATTGCTTGAATGATCTTATCTTTGAAGATGCTGCCTAAGTTTGTGTGTATCCAATTCATTGGCATTTTGTGTATATCCAACTTCATGAAAATATATTGCTCTGAAATTAACATTTTTTGTAGTGCTCCTGCCTCCTTTCTAAATACATGAATATTTATGTTTATTGTCGCTTAGTGGTTTCCGAATTATTTGAAGGTCTCTCTATGATCTTTTTTATCTATGTAATTTGAATATCCAACAATATCCTTATTATATTAGACTCCTTGATACCAGTCTTCAATTTTAAATCTGACAATCTTCATATTTGGATGTTCAGTGAATGTTCATAAAGTCGATGTCTAAGTACTCAATGCTCGTCAAGAATAAAATCAAAATAATTCAAACTCAAGTGTCTAGAACATGAATAATTGAGAATCAGGCCTTGATGTCTGACTATCTTTGGGTTTTAAATGCTCGAATCTTTTTATGTTTAATGCTTGATGCTAGTGGATATCCAAGGTTATGATAACAGAGATTCAGATAGTCGAATGTTCAAGAGTTGATAACCTACAGTGCTATGATTCAAACTCTTGCTGCTCAGACTCTTTGAAGTTCAGACTTGGATGCTCGAATTTTTTGATGCTCAAACATGGATGCCTAATTGTCTATATACTTTGATGTTTTAGAGCTCATTGCTTGGAACTTGATGGGTGTTCAATGTCTGGAGCTTAATTTATGGTCCCATAACTATTATACTGTGCAACTCGATAAAGCCATTCATGGTTTGAGCTTCCAGCCTTTTTGAGTTTTCTGAATCTTTCATTCTAAGTTTTTGGCATTTAATGGTTTGCTAGTTTTAGTGTATAGCGCAAATCTCGCTATTAGCCTTGAATTCTAGACTTGAGAGTTATTGTATCAATGGCAAAACATTCTTCGAAACTTATATACATCCTCTTTTTTTTGTCTCCTGTGAGGCTCTAACAGAGATGGTTTTTGAAATTTGTATGCCAACCCACATGGTCGATGTTGAATAGTAAGGAATCCAAATCATAGCCAACAAGCTCGATCAGTGCTTGTTCCAAATAAGAATATAATTGGGAATCGTACTCGGGTGTCCCACTGTGTCTGGGTTTTAGTGCTCAAAATTTGAAAGCTCAGGAACTCAATGCCAGTATATTTGGTGTTTAGTAGTGGATGCTCTATAGACATTAACGCTCACAACTCAGTTCATAATCTTATTATTTGGAGGTACGATGGATGCTTGATATTCAGAGATTAACGATTGGTCCAAGAATCAACTTCATTATTGGCATCTTACTCTGCTATCTTCCTATCTTTATTAACTTTAAATTTTCTCTCATTTTTGCAAAATTCTCCCTTCCTTGGATCGACACAATTAACTCTTACTTAAAGTCATAATCAGTTGAGTATGACTTCCATCTTTTCTGGATTGGCCTAAATGCCCACGTGAGATATTATGAATCCTAGAAATTTGCTTGCTTAGACTCCGAAGATGCATTTTTCAGGATTTAACTTGATCTTGGATTTGCTTAGTAGTTGGAGAACCCGATCTACATCTATTGGGTGCTATTCAGGATGTTTGCTTTTAATGATAATGTCATCCATGTATACTTTTACTCTTATGCCAATATGGTTTTGGAGGACTTGGTTCATCATTCTTTGATACGTGGCTCTGATTTTTTTCAGTCCGAAGGGCATCAACTTGTAGCAATACAATCCTTCATGGGTGATGAAGGACGTTTTCTCTTGATCCTTTTCCTTCATCGGGATCTGGTGATAACCTTGTGTCGTATCGACGAAGCTGTATAATCCATGACCAGTGATGGAGTCGATAAGCTAGTCGATCGTAGGCAACGGGTAGTTGTCCTTAGGGCATGCTCGGTTGAGGTCAGTGTAGTCTACACACATTTTGTATTCCCACATTGGCTACCCATTTCGGGTGAGTAACTTCCTTAATAAACCCACCTGCTAACAACTTCATTGTTTCTTCAGCAATTATTCTCTACCTTTCATAGAGAAAGGTTCATTTTTTTTGTGCTACTGGCTTTTCTCCTGGTTTGATGCTTAGGCAGTGACGGGCAACTTACGGGTCCACGCCGATTATTTTGGATGCTTATAAAGCAAAATCCTCTGAGTGTCTGGTAAGGACTTCCCTTATTTCTTCTCTGATATTCCAGTTGAGTGCATTGCCAATTTTCATGGTCTTTCCTTTTATGATTTGTAAGGTCTCTATGTCTTCTACTGGTTGTGGATCAGTGCCTTACTTCTCAACTTCCCATTCCTCTAAAGGAAAAGCCTCTGCATGAGGCTTCATGGCCATTTGGTAACACTGTCTGGCTATATACTAATCTCCTCGAATGGTAAGGTTTTCATTCTTAACTAGAACTTTCATAGTTAAGCGTCGGTGACTACATCTGCCTCATACAGTGTCAGCTGTCCTATAATCCCATTATAGGCCAGTGGTATATCCACTATGTTGAATATAGCTCGGATGACTTTTGTCTCCTCATCGTCTTAGTTTTCAAATTCTAGGTTTAGTTCGACAATTCCCATTAGTTGCATGGTTCCTCCACAGAAACTCATGATAGGGTTCTGGATGGCCTTCAGGTTGGTGACGGAGCCACCGATTGCTTTGTACGCATTCCAGGATAATACGTTGATAGCACTTCCATTATCCACCAGTAGCCTTTTTACCCGATACTTATTTATGCACGTAGTTATTACCAGAGCATCACAATGGAGGTGGTGTACATGCGAATCATCTTCCGAATTGAACACAATATTGCTTCTCCTAGGTATTGATTTTTCTCCTCTACTATGCTTTAATCTCTTCTCAGTGTTTTTTCCCCCTATGATCATATTGATCGTTCCAATCAGCTCCCTCTGAGTTTTCTTTGCTTCTGTCCTGTTATGCTCTTGGTTTTCGGAGATTCCACTTCTTCTTAGTCCATCTGTGAAATTATTGAGCTTTCCCCTCTGTACCAGTCTTTCTATGGCATTCTTTAGCTCTTCGCAACCCTCCATGTCATGCCCGTATTCCCGGTGATACTGGAAGTACCATCTTCTGTCCTGGGTAAATCTCCAGCTTAGGTTGATTCTCTTGGCTGGGGTGATCCTAACTCTATTTTGCCTGACCCACATGAGGATTTTGGATCGAGAGGTGTTCAAGGGTGTATATTTGTCTGCTTCCCCGTCAAATCTTTCTGCCAGATTTCTAAAATTCATTTTTGGGAAGCTTTCTCGTCTATATTTTGGTCGTTCATCATTGATCAATGGCTTATCTTCCTCCTATCGCATCCTTTTGTCCTCGTCCATTTTTATCATCCGAACCGCCATCGCCATTGCTTCTGCATAGGTACTCGGTTCTTTAGTCATTATTTTATCTTTAAGCTTACCGAGTCTAGTGCCATTTTTCAAAGCTTCTATGGTGACTTCATCAACAAAATGCTCAATTTGCATGGCTATTTTATTGAAACGATCAAGGTAACTTTGTAAAGATTCGTCAACTTCTTCCCAACACATCCGAAGATCGTTGATGTTTTTAGTTGGGGGAATTTTGGTGATGAATCTGATACGAAATTGTTCCACCAGATCCTCAAAAGAAGTGACAAAATTCTCTAGGATTCGATGAAACCACTTTTAAGCATTCTTTATGAGTGTGTTTGGAGAAACTCTACACATGATTCCATCATTTACATTCTGGAGCAGCATTTTTGTTCAGAATGCTGATATATGGCTGATGGGGTCTCCCGTCCCATCGTACTAATCAAGCGACAGGATTCTGAACTTAGTAGGGATCTTCATCTGAATTATTCTACTGACAAATGGAGTTCTATTATCCATAACACATTCTTCTTCCTTTCTTAGTTTGGTCCCGGCTTTGCATATTGCTTCTTCAATCTTTTAAGCTGTTTTTTTATCATCAAGAGCTGGAATGGTTGAACTGCACTCCCCTTCTAGTGCTTTACCCTTTCCCATGCTCATCCTCAGGGCCTGCTGAGGTGTTGTATTATCATCATTTTGAGTCAGTTCAGAGCGCCCACTCTGTATTATAGCATTTAGCTGTTGTTACATCAAAGCTATCTATGCCTGAATATTTTTTATCATGGCTTCCCTACTAGTTTGATCGAGGTTAAGTGTTTGGTTTACAGTGTTTAAATTTAGGGTGGTTATTGCTGGTGTTTCTGGTAGACTCGGAAAGGGTATAGAAGGTATTGAACGATGGTTTTATAATGGAGCATAATATGGGAGGTCTGTGCCCAAGGACGGGTATCTTGGAGTGTTGTCAGGGAGTGAAGGTATATGTCCAAATGAGGCTCCAGCATGCTGTAAGTTGGGTGGAAACACTATTACTGGGAGAGGGTATAAGAGGTCGGTCGAAGGGATAGGTGCGGAAGGGTTGGGGCCAGCTTCAGGAGTCAGGGCTGGTGGTGGGCTAAAAGTCATAGTGAGGATGTCTTTAGCTTAGCAAGTAAATGAATGGCTTTTCCCAAGGAGTCCCCACAGGTAGTGCCACTTGATAATTGGTTTTCGAAACTCTTGGGCTTGGTATCCTGCAATCCACGAATAGAAGGGAAGGTAAGAGGTCGGGAGAGTCCCCACGAACACTCTGATGCCTAAGTTAGAGAACAGAAGTAGGAAGAATAAAAGATAGCTAGAATAAAAGATAGCTATAACGCATCCAACACCTAGTTCTAAACCACTTTAATGAGCAACATCCATTATTATTTGACACCACAAGTGTCCCTTTAATGCGTTATACATATTTTTTCCCAAAAGAAGGAGAGAAAAAATATGCACAGACTATAAGCACCCAATTTTAGGGTGCAATTGTGCACAATTAGAAGTAAGCCCTTATGATGAAATTCATTAAAAAATTATTGATTTTCTGGATTTTAAGGACTAAATTGCAACATTTTAATAGGGTTTGATTGTAAATAAGTCATTTTTTCAGGGATTTTTTGGTAAAGGCGTAAAGGGGTTAAAAAGGTAGAGAAGTGTAACCCTATAATAGGAACATAATGATCATACAACTCAATAGTCATAAACTTCAATCTCCACCAAAGGCAGACCCAAGTGATCTCATGTCACGACCCAAAACAGGGGCTATGACCGGCGCTAGGGAATAGGAATTCTTTCAAATCCGGAACCCGTAGCAAGCCTTAAAATAAATAAAAACTTGCAATAATAATATTAATATAGTTAAAATAATCTACAGCAGAAACAAATTATAAATAATTAAATAATAATCGACCACGGGATTTAATCAATAACTCATCTCATATATATAAATAAACTTTTAATACAAATCCAGTTCAAATATTTAAAGTATATAACTCATACCAATATAATACAACATCCTTTTTTCAATTTTTACAACTATTGCAGTGTCTAGATTGATAATAAAAACTCAGGTGAGCAGTTTACATAGTAGAGCTGGGGCAGAAGAAATCCGGCGTACGGGTCTACTACTGAGGTCTGATGACGACAACTCTCCTGAAAAATAGTCAACGAAGTGAGTCAGACCTCACTGAGTGAATTGCTATAATATATATACATGCATACTAAATGTCAATGCACACAGTCAAAAGTATATATAATAAATATATATAGGCAAGCAAATACACACAGATGCAATAAAATCATTTTTATATATTTTTACTGAAAATCACTATTTATGAAGGATCAAATAGAACCCTAGAAAATCGTAACCTCAAAAAAATGTTAGACAACACTCTAGCCATACAGGCTCACTTATTCCAAATATATTCACTTATTCCATTTGGACAATAGACTGGCCCCGAGACACTAAGTCAACCGAGCTCCAGCAGTCTGACTGTTAGTATGATTGGCCCCGAGACACTTGGTCAACCGAGCTCCAACAATCACACTCTCAAATCATATCTCACACAATAAATAATCAAATCCAATCAATATCCACAAATAGTTAGTAATATAGCCTAAATGCTATCAGTATACCGGTACGTACTCGGTCCTAGTACTACCCACTAAGTAGCACGTTCTATTAATATCCTTCATTAAAATATAAAACGTACATTCATAAAAATAAATGAGGCATGTAATTGAATAAAATCTCAACATAAACCATATATATACTAGAAATATACCAAAAGTAAACCAGGTATATTTCGAGTATATATATGGCAAATAAATCCGATTAAATTACAAAGTAAACTAGAAATATATTCAAAAACATTTTAAACATAATTCCTTAAAAAAACATGCATATAGTTTAAAATATACCGAAAATAAACCGAAAGTAAACTAAAATAAACTCAAGTACTATTAAACCATTATGCATATTTAATCAAAATAAAACATAGATTTCTAAAATCATGCACCCTAAAGCATATATATATATATAAAATAGTAACTCATTGTTTATTGTGCTCCTCAAGATGGGTCCGATGGGCCTGCTCCACTAGGTCTCGGTCTCGGCGCAACTAAACAAACAAATAATGACAAAAATCATAATAAATCTAATAGAAGTTCTAAAGACTCGATCTAGATTACCAGACACAAAATAAAAATGGGAATTCGACCGGACATCACGTTTTACAAGAATTCTATCAAAAATCCGACAGAACCTTCCCTGTAAAATGGACATCTCTCTACTCAAAGAGTAGAGCCGGCCCTGCAAAGAAATACACTTCGAAAATAAACACAGAATTCACAATCAAAATCCCTCGGTCGGACTCCAAACTACAAATCACCGACCGAGGTACACAATTCACAAAATATTTATAAAATACCAAAAATACCCTTATATACTAAAAATATATTTTATAACTATAAATTACGTAATTAACCCTAAAACACAGTAAAAACCGATAAAAACTCATTCTATTAAAAAATTCGTATATTATATATATAATTGAAAATAATTTACGAAAAATAGTTTTCATTGGTTAAAAATACTAAATAATTTGTAGAAATCATTTTTATACCCTAAATGACTATTAAAACCAATTTAATTACATTTTTAGCCAATTTAATGTAAAATTACCAAAATACCTTTATATATATAAATATACAAAAATTAATTCAAAAATTCACCAAAAATAATATAATTGCAAAAAATTAATTTTCTCAACATATATTTCAATAATATCAATAACTATACTCAATTAACTAATTAATTTCAATTAAACACCCAATTAACCCTATTTTTCAAAATTACATAAACAAAATAAATACATAAAAATTCACAAAAATTACAAATAAATTCCTATAATTCATTTAAACACCTATAATTACCATAAAACACAATTTCATAATTTAATTAATTAATTTTTGAAAATTAGAAAATAATAATAAAATAATCAAAAATACCCAAAAATCAAAATAAATTCCAAAAATTCCACAAAAATTCCAGCATGGAAATTAAGCTACTAGAATAAAAATTTGTGAAGGAATTTTTCATGAATCAATTAAATTGAAGCTAAAAAAATTCAGAAACCCTAAATAGCCGAAATTGAGAAATTGAAACCTAGGCAAATCTAGACCATTTTAAGTGAAACAAAGCTTGGAATCACACTCATCGAAGCTCAAGGAGAAGATAGAGACTGGCGGTGTCAAAAATGGTGGCCGAAAAGTGCTTGATCGACGGTGAGAAGAGTTTCGGCAACTTTAGCTTTTTTCGGCCAAACCATGACGGAATGGGGAGCTGCTAGCAACGGGGATGGCTAAGGACGAAGGTGGCACACCGGGAGGCACACCAACGGGAAGAAAATGGTGTGACAAATGGAGGAACGGCGGGGAGGGCAATCGGAGAAGAAGGAGGAGGAATCGGGGTAGTTTTTGTAATTAAACTAAAGTTTATATATATAGATATATATTAATAACTTTAATAATTTATATTAAAATATATTAATATTATACTTAGAAAAATTACACACCACATGTATAAAATAAACAATATATATATACATATACACATATTAATTAATCAATCAAAATTAATCTATATAATATATATAAATATACATAATTAGAATAATTACTAAACCCTAATTTAATTTAAATAAGTATACGTGCATGTATATGTATATATTTCAATACGACCCTTAAAAATCATGCATGAACTCATGCAATTTCATAAATTTATTTAAAATAATTAATATTAAATTATTTATCAATTTCCCTGAAAATACAATTCCCGAAAAAATCTTACGTAAAATACTTAAAATAATATAAAATAATTAAAATTAGTTTTAATTAAATAACAACCTCATAAAAATATCATAATTATATACAAAATTATTAACACTGCATATCCCGATGCAGTACAAAAATATTTAAAAACTCGGGATATTACATCTCAGCATCTGAAATATTCTTCAACCAATCAACCCATTGGTCTATAGAACATTTGTCTTTCATTTTCAGAGAACAAGATTGTAGCTGATGAGGTTGATAAGTCAAAGGATTGAGGGGTACATTAAGCAAGCTCAGGTTTTCCTGTAACCAAATATTAAAAAAAAATGGTATAAGAATAATAAAAAATGGCTAAGTTGAAAACCCAAAAGGGTGGCTTAGGAAAAAATTGGGGCAAAAGTAAAATAAAAATTAAATTTTTAGTTGCACACTTGAAGAAAAGTAAACTGCGTAAGAAACGGTTATGAGTCTTGAAACTGTCGAGCCCAATGATGGTCTTAGCAAGGATAACTGGCATAGGATTAGCTCCAAGCTCCACCTGTTCCAAAATACTAACAATGTGTATATTGGCATCACCATGATGAGAAACTAGTAAAAATTAAGCATATAAACAGAAAGCAACTGTTCTAATCCAAGAAGCAGTGTTCTTACCCCGAGTCCCATAAGTGGTGATCAGAGAAGAAAGATGAATGGTCCCAGGGTTATGTGCATACACATAAATATCATCTAGGGGCAAATTAAAGAATGCAATCAATTTGCCAGGAAAATGCATCTCCTAATCAGGAAGGGCTATCATAGCAGTCGAGTCTAATATGCATCCCAGGATAGTAGCAAACTCTTTAATCATCGAACAAAGCTCCTGATCATTAAACCTGAATACATGGTCCTTGATATCCCAGAAGGTAGCAGTAGTGTGTAGGAGATTGTTATCGATAGTCAGGTGCTGAAGAGATTTCAGGGATTTGATGTGGAAAGGTTGAAGCTTATTCTAGTCATCGCCATTGAGACTTTTAAGAAATTTCTTCATTATTTAGAGAGATGCTTGAGTCATGATGAGTGAGTAAAGGATGAAGGATAATGCCCCTTGTATGGTCTTATATAGGGAAAGAAGATGAGTTTATTTGGGAAAAGGATTCTGCTAGCAAAGAAAGGTATGGATAAGGTGATAGAATCTGAGAAAGATTGGGATAAATAGATAATTAGGAAGATAATCCATTCTTTTAATTATTTATCTATCCAATATTATCCATCTTGGGAAAGGATTAAGATAAATGGATAATTAATTAAAAGGATAATGTTCATTAACTATCTTTTTTAATTAGTTATTTATTAAAAAAAACCATTAAAATGCAAACATTGTTTCAGTTCTATCTAACAGTGTACGAGACAGTACAGGAATAAAAATAGCAATACAATAGAGAGCAGTCAAATACAGACACGCAGAAAGTCATGAATATAGAAACTCTAAATCACTCATTTCGTGCTTTGGTATCAAGCCATGGGCTCCATCCTCTGGTAGGGTCATCATGATGATAAGTGTCTGGAGATTTGGCAGATAAAGTCCCAGCACTATACGGATCGATCAAAGCCCAAGTCTGCAAGCTGTTGTTGAAGCATCTCATTCTCCTACTCTAAACCGCTGGAATAACTCTGCATACACAGAAAACACAATATCATATGCATTACATGCATACATTTGCATTGTCTCAATGGGGGTGCTTACTCGCCAACTATTTGTAACCTGAATTGTAAATAATCTCTGAGATGACATAAGTCCATATAGATACTCTGCCTGTGTCCGGGGAATCTATTTTGTAATTATTAATATCAATGTCAAGTGTACAGATCCATACAAGAAATAAAGCAAACAGACTCACATAAGAAGCATCTGGTGGATAAAAGCTAGGAAGCTAAGCATCACCAAACTGCATCTGCTGCTCAACTGGAGCCTGAACAGCGGGAGCCCAATAGAACATAGACTTGTCTGGAAGAGACATCACCAAGCATAGCACCAACAAAGGCCCCATCATAGCTAGTCCTAACATACTGCAAACTGGACTTGGACTCAAACCTCTTAGTCTCAAGGCCGGTCTCAGGATCAAGAATAGTCTCAATCTCCTGAACAGTCTCAGTCTCTACCTCCTCTGCTTCATCAACAGGAGAGTGAACCTCCTCAAACTATAAAGAGAAGGAGTGATTCATAGGTTCTAGAAATAGAAGCTAAAATAATGAGAAATTACCTCGTCATCGTCAATAGGAACATGCTCCAAAAGACTCTCACGGATAAACTGTTAATAATGTCGAGAACGCTCAAGGAAATCTGAGGCAGTATATCCCTATAGTGCATCCCTCAGCTCTAAACTTGTTAGATGCAAGCTGCGAAGAGTAAAGGAAGGGACATCAGATGGAATGCGATGTCAAGAAGGGCCAGAAGACCAGCAATACACTCGCTTCCCTGAATACCACATCAGACAGCCATAACCACAGAGCATGATCCTTATAGGCTCCAAACGAGCTGCAGCCACCATGAAATCATATCGCTGAATGTCCTCAGCACCCTCCAACCAATCAGAGTTTATCTACAATTTATGTAAATTAAGTCCAATCTCTATTAAACTGTAACATACTAATGATTTTATTTTCTTTTTCCTTACCAGGTGCCACTCGACAGTGTTCAACTGATCATGGTACGTCTGTAAAGTATTCTTATTGCTAGCAAGGCGGGAAGAACCCCATCTCATCATCAGAGGAAAGGTCTTATCAAAACTGATAGCGTTAAAGCCTCAAATCAGCCCAATCTTTATACTTCAGATCTGGAAAAAAGAGAATATATTATAAAAATGCAAAGAAGAGAAAGACTATAAAGATCAAATGAAGGAGAACATACATGTAAGACATGCCAAAAGCCACACATCGTAACAGCACCTCTACAGACAGTGTCCAATCTATAATAAATATAAGCAAGTGCAACAGATCCCCAATCTAGTGTGGTAACTCGATCCAAGTCACAAAGAGGACCCAACAGAGCGATACTAACCTCCTGACCAGTCTCACAAAAGAGGGTCGTGCCTAATAATATCAAAAGGAAACACCTCGCCTTATGAATAATCTGACGAGGAGTAAAAGTAGGAAGGCGTCTGAATCCCTCAAGTAATGATGAAAGAAGAACATTCTTTCGTTCTTCCATATTGGGGCGAACCCGATCAAATCTCGCACGTACTGACTCCGTGCATGCTCTGGAAGACTACAATAGCTGATGTCGAATGGAACTAGGATCCTCCAAAGGCAATCCTGATGATAGCAGAGAAACTCATAGGTGAAACGGTCAGCTTACCCACATGAGTATCAAAAGTGTCGGTAGTATCCATCCATCACTTGATCAAAGCAAATAAAGAATAACAGTTAGACTGGCCTTGAACAGTCGAAAGTGCAGCAATGAAATGCCTAAATTCAAAAGCCCAAATCAGATGTGTCACCTGCTCTGACAATCCATGAAATAATTCCCGGGCTAGATTGAAACAATCCATGAACTTCATCAGACGTTGTTTTAATTTCAAAAAGAAAATAATAATTAATTAATTGAAAGATTAATTAATTAATCAAAGAATTTAAATTGAAGGATTTGATTAGTTAATTAATTAATTAATTAAATTGCCCAAAAAAAATTTTGCTCGGCAATGTAGATTGTCAATCAGTATTATCTTGACTGATAAAAAATCTTGAATTCTGACCGAAATTCTAGACATCTGATCCTCTATTCTGACAACCTGAGAGTCAAATTTCATATTTTCAGAGTTAATTTTAATTTATCATGCATTTTCATATTGATTTCTGACTAATATATGTGTCAATGTAAATCTCTACCCTGAAACTAACTCTAATTACTAATTATATAGGTAATATTTTTGCAGAAATAAATAGAAGCAAGAAAAGTTAGCTTATTACCCACATCTCTGCACCTGTGGGTATGTAAATGAGTCAAAGGAAAGATAGTTGAGTCTTCTCAAAGTTCCAGATTATTCTGAGGAAAACGAAGAGACAGAATCCTCTGACATTTTGAAGTCTCAACTCCTTCATGTTGTCCGTGTGACGAGGAGGCCATAGGATCAGACAGATTGTAAATCAGACAACAAATGGTGAAGAAATCAAGAAAAGAAAAATCAAGATCAATTGAAAAAAAAAAGAATAGGAAGAGAAGTGAAGTGATCGATAAAAGGGAAAAAATATATAAAATGGAGAATATCCATTTTAATCCTTCCAATTTACTTACTTTTTATCTATCTTTTCTTTTTTGCAATTTGGTCCAATATTGCATTCGGATTAGGAATACATTCCTAATTAAATCATAACATTCATTAAATTAATAATTCATTGAATTATTAAGACTACATAATCAATCTGTGATTTTAAATTTTCTGTCAAGTACAGAATATAGAACAAGATTATAGAATTTATTTTTTGCATTTTACATGCATCATTTCAATCAAAGGATTCATATGTTGCATAGTAGCTATGATATGAATTTCAAATGATTATGTTATTTGTTGCACAGTAGTCATAAGCTTCATTATGTTATGTATTGCATAGCAGTTACGACATAAACTTTTAAATTCATCATTGCTAGACGTTCCACAAGAACTATTGCAAATTTTAATTCATCTACACTAGATGTCCCACAGGGAATATAGTGTGCATCGTCAGATGTCCCACAGGAAATATAACAAAATTCATCATTGCTAGACGTTCCACAGGAATTATAGCAAGTTTTCAAATCAACTACACTAGACGTCCCACAGGGAATATAGTGTGCATCGTTAGACGTCCCATAGAGAATATAATAAAATTTAATTCAACTACACTAGACGTCCCACAAGGAATATAGTGTGCATCGTTAGACGTCCCATAGGGAATATAATAAAATTCATCATTGCTAGATGTTTTATAGGAACTATAGCAAATTTCAATTCATCTACACTAGATGTCCCACAGGGAATATAATAAAATTCATCATTACTAGACGTTCCACAGGAATTATAGCAAGTTTTCAAATCAACTACACTAGATGTTCCACAGAGAATATAGTGTGCATCGTTAGATGTCCCACAAGGAATATAACGAAATTCAATTCAACTACACTAGACGTCCCACAGGGAATATAGTGTGCATCGTTAGACGTCCCACAAGGAATATAAAGAAATTCATCATTGCTAGACGTTCCACAGGAACTATAGCAAATTTCAATTCATCTACACTAGACGTCCCACAGGGAATATAGTGTGCATCATTAAACATCCCACAGGGAATATAATGAAATTCATCATTACTAGATGTTCCACAGGAACTATAGCAAGTTTTCAATTTATCATCGCTAAACGTCCCACAAGGAATATAGCGAAACTCATTTGCACAAAGTCCACTAGACGTTCAACAGGAAATATAGTGAGACTTATCAAACACTACACCTTGCTCAACAATTTGAGCATCAATCTATCACTTAGGATACAATCGGGTGTCCTAATTTTTTTCTTTTAAAATTATGTGCTTCTATTGCTTTGTCGTAATTTTTCAAGCAAACAGTGATAAAAGGGGGCAACTGTAAGCATCCAATTTCGGGATGCAATTGCGCACAATTGCGACGTAAGCCCTTATGATGAAATTCATTCAAAAATTGAACTTGGTTGTCGATTTTCTGGACTTTAAGAACTAAATTGCAACTTTTTTTAGGGTTTAATTGCAAATAAGTCATTAGACAATATCGATCAGCATTATACAATACCAATCGGCATTGCACAATGCCGACACGTTAAAATCCAATTTTTTTATTTTTTTGCGTATTTTTATCAATTTTTTAATGTTTTGATTGGTTGAAAATTTAATTTAATTATTATTATTATTTGATGAAAATTTTGACACATTCAAAAGCACGTAAATAAATTTTAAAAATCAAATCTTATCAAGACGCTACCTAATCAGATAGGTCTGTTCCTCCTTTGGAGGAAGTTCAATACGTGCAGACTCTGCATTTAAAAGTAGAGTCTACATGCGTGCATAGGGGGGTTTTTTTCTTCTTTGATGCAAAAACTTGACTGCACAACAACCCTAAAAAAAACTAAGACATCACTGAGAACGCTGGGGCATCAGAAAACTTCAATTTGTCAAAGCTCTTTTCTATACAGTTCTTTCAACAAGAACGGTCCAGCACTATTTTTTAAGCCTGAGTCCAGAATCGGCAACAGTTTTAACAGTGAAAATCCTAATCTGAGGGGCCAAAGCATATGCAAAGCTTTTTTTCTTTCTTCTCTTCTCTTCTTGTAAACTTTTTTTATTTTTTATTTCGTTATTGTTTTCTTATTTCATTACTAATATAATTTTTTTTGTGTTTTTGTTTGATGCTCGATTGTGGATTGAGGAAGAAACAGTCTAAAATCTAAGAATTGAATAAAAGATCCATGAAATGTCATGGATGAACCTGTATTATTTTTTCAATAGTTCTTAGGATTTTATTTTTATTTTTTATTATTCTTCATTTTGGTATCTTGTGTAGTTTATTTTAATTCATGGGTGTGTAATTTTAATTTTGTACGTAGTTTATAATAGCTCCAGTAGTGGGAATAGCGAAAGATTTAAATTTTTTGCATTTTAAAATTAATTAGTAATTAGGTTCAATCGGGTAAAAATTAATTAAAATTAATGATGGCAATAGCTTAAATTAGGGTTTGCATGTAATTAATTTAGGGTTTTCTAGAAAATCACTATAATGTTTGTTTGATCCATTTTTTGTATTTTATTTATTTTGGGCTTGTTTTTATGTTTTTATGTTTTTGGACCCCAAGCATGTTTAGGTCTAACCCACTTAATAAATAGTTTTAAAAAAATGGTTTAGGACTTTAAATAATTAAAATCAATTTAGACCCATGAAGTTAATTAGATTTTAGGCCCACTTAGTTAATTAAAACTTGTTTAAACTTAGCTCAGCTCACTTAATTTCATTTCTTTTAAAATAAATAGACCTAAGCTCACATTTCACTTAAAATAAAACTAATTTAAACTTAGGCCCACTAATTTAATTTTCCTTTAAAATTAAATATACTTAAGCTCATTTCTTAGACAAACTAAAATAAATAGATTTAGGTTTACTAATTAATAAAAATGTAGGCCTACCTTTAAAGTCCACTTCACTTGTAAATAAAATATGTAGATTTAGCTAACTTATAAAATAAAATTAACATAGTTTAGACATAGGGACATTATCTTTTTATGCATTTTTTACTTATAATTTTATTGATTTGTTGTCTTTTGGGTTAGATAGATGTTAATTAGGGTTTAATAAAATTGCATGTAATTAGAGGATGAAATAATCATTTATAAAATTATTCTAAAAAAGTACAAAACTAAGAGAAATTAATATTCCGTATCCAGAATCTTCTGGTTATGATGCTAGCTTTCTTTTAGAGAATCGAGTACCACCTTTTCGAATTGTCCCAATTATTACCCTGAGTGGCGACTCCTCATCTCTACGTCATATTTTTGTGACAGTGATTAGTATGTTCTTTAAAGCCCTAAATTTAAACAGTGTCGTAATTACTAAAATTTTTAACGCGCGTTAAATATCGCCGTATACACAAACCAACCAGCATCACCATTCTTAAATTCACATACATTTTTTCCACTTAAACACAAGATGTCAACGAAGTACATCAATGATAAAGCAATGGTCAAATTGAGGATATTTTAGGAAATATTCGTCTTTGTAAGACGATTGCATCCTAGGGACTTCTCTCTAATGTTTCATGATAATGCCCACGCCAGTGGGTTGCTAACCACTACATGAAGCAATCATGCATCAGCACTACATTGTATGGCAGTTTTTTATGTGAATGTACTAACTAGTGCCAAGGGGTCTTAGACAGTCCAACAGAATTTCATATGTGCACCTGACCAGCTGTAACTGCTGAAGAGTTTATGACTCAAAGGAAGGTGCCCGACCAGCTTTAACAGCCAAAAAAATTACGACTCAAAGAAACCTAAACTATCATTTGCCACTTGCCAGTTCTAAGACAATGTTGCAATAAAAACAGAATGAATGTTGCACTTTAATTAAAGTTACCATATAATAAATGGCTACCAAATTAACAATACAGCAACGCAATAGCTATAATACAGAGACTTCCACCTTCAAGAGCATGTCAATTCTTACCTGCTGCACTGCTGACAAAAGCGTTGCTCCTGGCCTCTAATAAAAACCTTAGGAGTCTTGGAATGAAGCTCACATACTTTATGTCGTCGATGATAATCCCTGGATTTGCTAATGTCTGAAGTACATCCATCAACCAAGCATGAAGGAACTTGTGTCCCATTGGCAGATGTCCGAACCCTTTTTGATGATCCAGATGATGATGACTCCATTAAAGAGTCCTTTGATTTTGAAGTAGGCAATGAACACTAACTTCACTGGATCCCCAGATAAATTTGCTAATCGCACAGTAACTTGTGCTAATTATTAACCATTATTTATATATATAATAATTCACTTAATTACACCCTCTCATATTTAATTTTTCCAGAGTCTAAAATTTCATGCGCATGAAATAAATTAATTATAAGTGGTTTTTCAATGGAATATTGTAAGAAGTTATTATTAATTACTATTGGTACATCCAGCCAACATATATCAAAACATAAAACACATAAGCTGATCCCTAATTAATTCTGAATTAATGGTGATCACTGCTACTACACATTTTTACTATAATATAGTATGCTATATATGATACATATATATAATTTTACCATGCTTCTGTATCAACCTTCTCAAGCGTGAAACGTTGACGAACGTATGAAATGTAGCTTGCAGCTTTCATGTCTACATTTTCATCACCACCACCGTAGTACTCCTGAAAGCTTCCAAGCTGATGATCACAAGTAGTGGACACCTTATGGATTGGTTGTTTAGCGGGAAAATTTGTGGAGTTATAGTTTGGAGTGTATTGACCTAGCCTCGAACTAGGTTGAGCACTAGTAGTGGACATCTTTTGGATTGATGAAGAATTTGAAGTAATGTTTGAGGTATTATAAGGACTAGGGCTAACCTTATTGCTGTTACATTGCACTGGCATAGATGGCTTGGAATTGGGTTTAAGAAATGATTTGGCTTTGGCTAGCTTGCTTTTCATGAACCCTCTTCCCTTGTGGTTTATCTCCATTTTTAAGTGCCTATATCCACTACAAAGAGGCATTAATGCTATATATAGAGGTTGGCCTGCGTTAAACAAAACTATCAAATTTGCCCCAGTTATTTGCAAGTAGTACAATTGACCCTCTTAACGCTACGCGGTGTCTTTTTTATTGAATATGATAGCTAAAAGAATCGTGAATTAGAGGGGCTTTTTTGGCTGTGAAATGTGACATGAAACATCTTGTTTGGTTGGCCCACCGACCCTTTTGATCCTTGCCCAGGTTGCGTTATCTGGTATGGATATATTCTCTATGGGGCTTGATAAGCTTTTTGCTTAGATATGGATTATGGAGAACTTGAAGTTTTGACAGCAACACCACATTAGATATGGGGTCCTCTTTTTCTTCTCTCAGTCTTTGAAAGTTTCTTTGTTAGCTAAAGAGATTTGACCCCTTGTCCATGTTCTGCAAAAGCAAATAAAGCAGTAGGGCATAAATTTTTTTTATGTGAGCATATATAAGTAATTAATTATTATCAATTATAAGTCATTATAATTCTTTAATTTTGAAACATGAAATTGCACTTACTTAGTTCAGCTCACCAAGCTGCGTTCAGTAGCATTCTCTTCACTCACCATTGTATATAGTTGTTTTTAATAAGAATTCTAAAGACATTTGCAAAGAAAACAGTAGTGTTTAGTTGGACAGCAAGTGTTATATTTATGAATGGAGTGCCTTTAAACATTGGATTCCACCCAATAATACCATAAAAATTATATTCTTGATGAATGTAGTTGCATTAAAATAATTGTTAAAAAAAATTTTCTGTCATTATAATTTTATATGAGTCGAATTAAATTAATTAAAATCTAGTAGATTCTAAATATCAATATTTTATAAAAAAAAAAATTAATTACCATGGTATTAAATTTTTCTTTAATGAAATTCAACAAATTCTTATCTACCTAGATTCATAAATGTGGTGGGAAGCTTACTTGAAACTACACTTTTATAGACATTTCAAACCCATACTCAAATTAGTAAGATTGTTATTTATGTTCTATATATGAACCTAACTTAGATTTATGAATCTAATCATTTCAAGAAAACTAATCTATTAGATTTATAGTATATTGTATTATGATACATTCAGATCTCTTTTTCTTTTAAAGAAACTTTATGTTCAGTCATTTGCAAGCCAAAGACTTGGAAAAGATGGTGAACTTACAAATAGAATTGTTAACCCAATATAAAGGATTAAACCTAAAAGAAAAGAAAAGGTCTGGTAACCTCTGCATGCTTAACCGAAAGAGGCCGTCCATTTTAAGTTAATATTCTTGATGATTATAGGCAATCTTATGTGTTCACTCTGTGTTTTCTAGGGACCTTCTTCTTCATTAGACACAAAAAAAAATAATAATAATAGCGTAAGAATAATAATTTCTTGCCTATGATGCGAGCGAATATGCTTTTTATGAGATCATCATATCAATATCAATATATGGGTATTTAACAAAAGATTATTTTCAGCTAGTTTTTGTTTGATTTTCTTTTGTGGGTCATAGACAAATTAAATCAACACATTAACATGCACCCACCAATATCACAAGTAGAATAATTAGGCAGAACAATAATGTATAGATATTCAGTTTGATATCTACTTCTACATCAAAACCAGCCATGACATATATAACTTCTCATTTTTTTTCATTAATAAAAAAATTAATCTCATTGTTTTCTTTCTATTATTGAACGTCTCCCAGTTGAGACATCAAATCTGAAACTTAATTATAATTAACAATTATTGAGATCAACTGATATATGTTGTTTTTGTTTAAACAATAGAGTTCAAGTTATAATATATGCAGTTATATTAAATGATTGTTGAGAGATTTTTATCACTCTTATAAGTTTATCTGGGTTGAACTGATTAATCAGAATTTAATAAACTTTAGACATTAATAGTTAAAAAAAATATCTCCAATCGTTTTACTTAGAACTTGTTAATTAATTTGCATAAAAAGGGTTATACTATGTACAATTGTATTTTCTATATAAATAGAAAGAAATGAATTATGATTTCAAACGAACCCCCATATCCAAACTCAAACTAATGGATTTTTTTTTTTTATAACACCTTTAGCATTTTATTTTGTTAATCTATAAATCTTGCTGATAATGATTGATGCATGATAACTTTTCTTGGTCGATATGATAAATAATTGGTGTCATTTTGATGATTAGAGGTACGTTTTTGTCTAGGGTCTCTCCTACCAAGTATTGATGCCCATGTTCTTGTAACCATAGAATTGATTCTATGGTAGAAATCAAATGTCAGGCATACAAATTGTAATATGCGATCACTGAGATGATGCATGTACTTTGTTCATGTTCATGGACTCCTCTACTTCTTTTCAAGATCAGATATATACCCAATTCATGAATTCTTGTTATCTTGATTACTGAAATGAAAACTCATAACCTTTTGGAAAGAAATGTCATCCACGTCAAATTAATAGAGCAAGGGAATTCAACACCTTGAGCAATTTCAATTGATTGCACAACAGGGCAATCTTTCCTTTTAAATCAATTACGGTAAAAATAAAATTTTATACTTCATGATATTTTTAAAAAGAAGTTAGTAATTGACTACTCTTTCACTGATTAATTTTTTTTTTTCAAGTCAATTGATTATTCAAGTTGATATATGGATGTACAGTGTCTTAATTCTTTATATTAAATTATTATTTTTCTGAAGAAAATGTGTCACATCTTATATATATCTTTGTGACTTCAGGTAATCTTATCCAGGATGTCTAAATAAATAAGCTAAAAGGTGACACATGTGATCTTTCACGAATAAAATCTATCATGTTCTGATAAAATAGTTAAATGCCATGTTGATCTTCTTATCAAAACCTAAATTATCAAGAAGTCATTTTGTTCAAAAAAAAAATTATCAAGAAGTCACACGGCAGATGAAGACAGATATCTATGTGGCTCTCAGATGTCACATTTGAGTTTCTGAATTTTAGCAGGCATTACTACTGGCAATTAGCTAGCTGTTGTCTTCTGCTCTAGACAAACAAGATATTGTGAGGAAAAGCAGATGTAGTAAACTCGAGCAACTATCTCATTGCTTCAGAAGTTTTTTTGACCTCTTCAGTTGAGTGACACTGTCAGAGCTATTATTGCATATGAAAATGAATAATGCATTCGATGCAGAAATGTAAGATACATTTGTAGGAAGATAAATCTGCAATTCTGTAGAATGCCCTTTTACCTTACCTCCAAGTTCTAATCTCTCCATCTATTGAAGTGATGTTCAACCCTACATCCGCTACAAATTGAACCCAAGATCCATTAATGTTATGAAAAAAATATTATTATTTGACTATTTAATCACGAGATATCAAAGTATTATAAATACAACAAATTATGCTTGATGTGTGTCATTTATGCATATAAATTTAGAAGCATTTTTATTAAGTTTTACGATGTTTTTATCTTAGTCATCATTATTTCACTTGCATTTGGCATTATATTATTAAACTGCAATCCAAAATCATATTTGCATTTTTGTTTAATAATTAATTGCATTAAATTATCTAATCTAATTATTTATTGTAATTTTGTGAACTGAAACTAGTGCACGCCCGCGTCTGGAACCATGTTTGGAAAGTCCCTCTGCACAATCGCGCACACAAGCTAGCACATGCTTGTGTGTTCGTCAAGAATCCTACACAATTTAGCACATGCCTATGCCCGTGACCATGTACAAACCTGGAGAAGATTAAGCCTGATGAAAGAAGCCATGCACACTCCACTGCATCGCCATGCAATAAAGTGTGTGTTGAAAATCGCCCCACACAACCTTGTACACACCTTTCTACAAGGCCATGTACTAGGCCATGCACTAATCGAATGCTTGTACACTCATGTTCACACCCCATGCAAGCCACCGTGTACTCCTCACACCCTTTTGTATGACCATGTGCTGGGGTGTGCCAACACAAAAATCTTCCTGCTTCATCTTGGTTTACTGATTTGGAATATTTCTAATATGGAACGTTACAAAATTGGAAAATTGGAAATTCATAGGCAGGAGACAAGTATAAAAAGGAAGAGATGTTTAACCCTAGGGGGTGGTGGATTCGTTAATTCAATCTACATTAAGAGGCTTAGGAGTAGGAAGAAGAAAAAGATTCAAGGTAGTCCAAGTTCATACAAGGATTATTCTCATTATTTTTATTATTTCTTTTTTTGAACTCTTTCATGATGTGTAACTAAACTATTCAGAGTTCGGATTCATGTAGCTAGAACTACGGCTTGTTAGGAGTTTTACTTCATGCAATATATTAATATTCAGTCAATTTTTCAGGTTGTTTTTTATTTGTTCTTGTATTTAATTTTAGGCCTGATTAAATGCATGATTATGGATAGGTTATAGACAACGAAAGTTGCATAGTCTACTAGCTCATAAACCTATGAAACTAAGGACCTTTGATCACGAAAGTAGACAAGCCCTTCGAGGAGCACTAAATTACTAAAGAGCTTAATGAGCCTTAGTTAATTATTTTGACCATGAAAATAGGTTGTAATTGACTATGGTATGCTTGAATGATCTTGAGAGAGACTTCAGGTAACTTAAGTAATTTACCCTTAACTGTATTGATAAATTAAATCAAATTTAATCTTGTAATTCGAGTAAATGTCTAGTGAATCGAATTCGGGCTCTAGTTCTTAATTATTGAATTTTTTAGGGAAACTTTAGATCAGACTTTAAATTTTGTTAGTCAATACATTTTTTGTTTCAATTAATCTGTTTTGTTAACTTGTAGAAATAAAATTAGGGATGGTACTTAGTATCAATCTCCTATGGGAATGATATTCAAATATTTGAACTTTACTACTTGTTTATAAACTGTGCACTTACGAAAATTGTTTAACAAGTTTTTGGCACTGTTGCTGAGGAGATCAGCAATATCAATATTGGCGAACTTTTTATTTCTGCTAGACTAACATCTTATTTTTGTTTTTATTTAATTTTTTTTGCTTTTTCTTTTTAGGTGCTTGATTTTTGTTTATACAAATAAGATCAAAACATCCTGAGCTAGAAAGAGTTAATCCATAAATCAAAAAGTCTTGCAAAAATAATAAGAAGGAGAAAAGAGAAAAAGAAATAAGAATGGCTAACCAAGCAGTCAGAGCTTTAGAAGAATATGGGATTCCAAGCCTTACTGAAATCCATAACTACATTATGAAGCAAACTATTGAAGCTAATACCTTCAAAATTAAACCTATATACATCCAAATGGTTTCACAATACTAGTTTGGTGGACTACCATCAGAAGATCCTAATGCTTTTCTAGTTTCTTTCCTTGACATTTATAACACTTTTAAGATCAATGAAGTAAGCACAGATGCTATTAGCCTCAAGCTGTTTCCTTTCACATTGAGGGATAAGGTAAAATTGTGGTTGGGATCATTAGCACCAAATTCCATCACCTCATGGGATACTCTTTTTAAGGCATTCTTGACCAAGTATTAGCCACTTGGAAAGACTGTAAAATATTGCCAAGACCTTGAAAGATTCAAGCAATAACCTGGAGAATCTCTTTACAAAGCTTGGGAAAGATTTAAAGACCTGTAGAGGCACTGCCCTCACCATGGTATTCGAAATTGGTTACTGATGCAGAATTTTTACCAAGGACTATTTGAGTCCTTGTAAATCACCATTGATACTACTACACAATGCTCTTTTATGAGCAAAACCACTGATGATGCTTATGCACTCCTGAAGAAAATGGCTTCAAACAACTACCAGTGGCATAGGGAGAGAAATCAACCTAGAAAAGCAGCTAGAGTGTATGAAATTGACAACCTAAGCATAGTGAATGCTAAATTGGACTCCCTTACCAAGAAGGTAAAGAAGCTCAATTTTGCTGGATTTCCATCTCAGGTGCTATCATGTGAAGGTTAGTGAGGAGGACATTCTATTACAGAGTGTCAATAGAATGATGATTTCTCTCAAGTTGCTCAATTGAACAGTTGAATGCCTTGAACAATTACAATGGCAAACCCCAATGGAACCCTTACTCCAATACATACAACCCCGGATGAAGAAATCACCCAAACTTCTCATGGTCTAATCAAAGTGGAAACTAAGCCTCAAATTCACATCAAGTATACAAAGCTCCACCGCCACCAGGATTTCTATAAAATTCAGCCTAAACCTAAGTCAAATCTTGAGCTAATTATGGAAAAAAAATTTCAGTCATAAAATAAAATAATCCAAAGACTTGAAGAGAATCTTAAGCAATATGAGGACAATTTCAAACAATTCAACTAAAAAATAAAGCAATTAACCACTCACAAAAAAATTACTAAAGAACCAAATAGCCTTACAAACCAACTCCTCAAGTTTTTGCCCTATAGGCCATTTCCCAAGTCAGTCCTAAAATCCAAGAGAGTAAACACAAGCAATGTCTTTAAGGAGCAGAAAGTAATTACCTGAGGTTAAATATAAAGATAAGGAATCAAGAGTTGAATCTAAGCAAATTCAAGAGGAAGTAGAGAAGCCAAAGAACAAAGAAGATTATCAATTACCTGAGTAGAAGAAAATGCCTTGCATACCCTTCCCTTAAAAGATGAATAATTCAACACTTGACAAATAATTTCAAAAGTTTTTAAAGGTATTTAAGCAGCTGGATATCACTATTCCCTTTTTAAAGGCAGTCACCCAAAGCCAAAATATGCCAAATGCCTTAAGGATATTATATCTGACAAGAGGAAGTGGGATGATCAAGAGACTAGTCCAATAAATAAAGAGTGTAGTGTTGTTATCAGAAATAAGCTCCCTCCAAAGCTTAAAGATCCAAGGAGTATTACTATATCATGCGTTGTTGGTATATTTTCCATTAGTAGAGCTTTTTGTGATCTTGGAGCTTGTGTAACTATTATGCCTTTATCTTTATGCAAAAATTTGAATAAAAGTAAGCCTAAGCCTACAAATATCTCTTTATAATTAGTCGATAGATCTATAGTTTACCCTAAAGGAATTTTAGAAGACATACCAGTAAAATTTGAGGAATTCTATATGCTTTGTGATTTCGTTATTCTAAAGATGAAAGAAGATCTTCACATTCCCATCACCCTAGGATGACCTTTCCTTGCTACTACTGGAGCTATTATTAATGTGAAGCAGGGGAAGATTAAATTAAAAGTTAGCGAAGAGATTATGGAGCTTGATGTATTCAAAATGACAAAAGACCATTCCATGGTAAAGACATGCTTCAGAGTTAATATGATCCAAAGCTGTATAAATGAGGTTTTCCAGCAACAACATCCTCAAGATCAACTAGAAGCAATTCTAGTATAAGAGGTAGACTCTGACGAAGAGGATAGTAAGGTAGTGGCTTTCACTAATACTTTGAATGCACAACATATACTATCATGAAGTAAGTCCCTAAGGTATGAACTTTTGCCTCATGATATATGTCCTATTTACTTATTAAAAGAGAAAGATGCACCAAAAGTTAAACTTAAACAACTTCCTCCTAAGTTGAGGTATGCTTTTCTAGGACCTAATTCTATTTATCCTATTATTGTTAATGCACAGTTAAAAAGTGAACAAATGGATAAGTTTCTTAGACGAGTTAGGGATCATAAAAGGATTATAGGACATACTATTGATGATTTGAAAGGGATTAGCCCTTCTTTTTACATGCATAAGATTCATTTAGAAGAAGGATATAGCCTTTATATTGAAAATCAACGTACACTAAATCTTAACATGAAAGAAGTAGTTAAAAGAAAATTATGAAATTATTAGATGTTGGTATAATATATCCACTATCATATAGTAATTGGGTTAGCCCAATTCATGTGGTTCCCAAGAAAGGTGGGATGACAATAATAAAAAATGAGAATAATGAATTGATTTCCACTAGAACTATCACAGGAAGGAGGATGTGCATTGACTATAGGAAGCCGAATAAGGCTACGAGGAAAGATCACTTTCCTCTTCCCTTTATTGATCAATTGTTAGAGAGGTTAGCTCAGCATTCATTTTTCTATTATTTAGATGGGTATTCAGGATTCTTTCAAATCCCCATTCACCCTGAAGACTAAGAAAAAACCACTTTCACTTGTCCTTATAGAACTTATACCTATAGGCGCATGCGCTTTGGGTTAGGTAATGCCCTTACTACTTTACAAAGGTGCATGATGGCAATTTTCTCTAAATTCATAGAAAACATTATAGAAGTGTTTATGGATGACTTTTCTATTTATGGTACCTCATTTGATGATTGCCTTAACAATTTTTCTAAAGTTTTGCAGAGATGTAAAGAAGCTAATCTAGTTATAAATTGGGAAAAGTGACATTTTATGGTAACTAGAGGAGTTTTCTTAGGTCATTTAGTGTCAGATAAAGGAATAGAAGTTGATAAAGCCAAGATTGAAGTAATTAAAAAGCTGCCACCACTATAAGTGTGAAGGGGATTTGTAGTTTCTTAAACATGCTAGTTTTTATAGGAGATTTATTAAAGACTTCTTAAAAATTGCTAAGCCTCTTACTAACCTGTTAGCTAAGGATGCTATATTTGTGTTTGATAAAGAATGCCTTAATACTTTTTATAGGTTAAAAGTAGTACTGATTTCTGCACCAATTTTACAACCTCTTGACTGGAGTTTGCCTTCTAAAATCATGTGTGACACTAGTGATTATGTTGTAGGTGTTGTTTTAGGATAAAGAAAAGACAAGCAAGCTTATGTTATTTACTATGCTAGTCACACAATGGATGAGGCTCAATTAAATTATGCTACTAATAAAAAAGAACTTTTAGTTATTGTATTTACTATTAATAAATTTTGTTCTTACTTAATAAGTAGCAAAGTGATTGTCTTCATTGATCATGATGCTCTGAAGTATAAATGTAAAACCATGCCTCATTAAATAGATTCTCTTGCTCCACGAATTTAACATGGAGATCAGAGATAAAAGTGGAGCTGAGAACATTTTCGCAGACCATCTATCAAGACTAGAGTTACCAAATAATAAACTACTAATTTATGACTATTTTAAAGGTGAACATTTGATGCAAGTATAGACCTCAGCACCATGGTATGCAAACTTTGTCAATTATCTAGTATGCAGAGTGTTACCTCCTAACCTCTCATACCAACAAAAAAAGAAATTCTTTTCGAATGTAAAGTACTATTATTAGGGGGAACCTCTGCTTTATAAGAGGTGTGGAGATGGGTTAATTAGAAAATGCTTACTTGAAGATGAAATCCAAGATGTACTGACACACTGTCACTCCTTGGAATGTGGTGGCCATTTTAGCTTGACCAAGATTGCAGCCAAAGTACTCCAATGTGGATTCTACTGGCCAACCCCTTTCTAAGATTCCAAAAAATTTGTTTTTGAATGCGACAGATGCCAAAGAACAAGAAATATGGAGACATAATGAGATGCCTCTGAATAGAATCTTTGAGATTGAAATCTTTAATGTATAGGGATTGGATTTCATAGGCCCTTGCGTTCATTTGGCAATAAATACATCTTGGTAGGTATGGATTATGTATCCAAGTGGGTGGAAGCAAAAGTACCCCCTACCAATGATGCTAGAGTAGTAACAAAATTTTTATGGAAGCATACATTCTCAAGGTTTAAAACACCTAAAGCAATTATAAGTGATGGTGGTACACACTTTTGCAACCACCAATGTGAGAGCTTATTGAAGAAATACAGTGTCACTCACAAGGTTACAACTCCTTACTATCCCCAGACTAGTGGTTATATTGAGATTTCAAATAAAGCAATCAAGTATATATTGGAGAAAATAGTCAATGCTTCAAGAAAGATTGGTCTTCTACACTGGATGATGCTTTATGTGCTTATAGGACTGCATTTAAGACCCTAATTGGTGCCTCTCCTTTCAGACTCCTTTATGGGAAATCGTGTCACCTACCTATAAAATTAAAATGCAAAGCTTTCTAGGCCACTAAATTTTTAAATTTTTATTTACAAAAAAACTAGTGAAAAATGATTACTTCAACTAGATAAGCTTAAAGAATTTTGACTTAATTCATATGAAAATGCTAAGGTTTATAAAGAAAAAGCTAAAAAATGGCATGACAAGCATATTCTGAAGAAAGAATTCAAAGAAGGGGATCATGTGCTTCTGTTTAATTCAAGACTCAAATTATTCCCTGGGAAACTTAAGTCTAGATGGTCAGGTCCTTTCATTATCAAGCAAGTATTTCCATATGGAGCAGTTGAGGTTTGGAGCAAGGATACTGGTGTGTTCAAAGTTAACGGTCAAAAACTGAAACTTTACTTTCACACAGAAGTAGTTCTAGCTAGTGCATCATGTGCACTTATCAACTCAGTCTGACATAGTAATTACATATAGTTAAGCTAATGACTTTAAACAAGCGCTCAATAGGAGGTAACTCATTATATTTTAATTTATTCAGTAAATTTCCCTTTATTTCCTTTGTTTGAGTGTTTTAATTTTCTATTATTACATATGTCTTCTGTTATTTTTATAGCGTAATTATAAAGGGCAATTGTAGGGTGATAAGGTTACAGGTGTTACATGGGTACATGCATGATCATATGACTGACCATGCCCAAGTATGTCCTTTACATATAGATAAGTGCATAATCATATCTTCGCTTATGCTTTTATTTTTTTTATTGCATTAGTATGCACACAGGTGAGTACACAACCATGTATATTTCCTTTCAATAATACATAGCTAAACATATTATCGTGTATTCAACCGTGTACTCATATATGCCCCACATGGTTTCACACATAGTTTGATACATGACTGTGTGGCTTCATCTACCCTACACATGCCTTTACATAATGTGCACTTACCCATTACACACGGGAACATACACGGTCTGTGCACTGCACTATGTACACCCTCCCCTTAAAGCCCTCTCCTCTTTTCAACAATTCCATCAGTTACTCTTTTTTCCCATTTTAATTTTAATCTTTCTTTCTTTATAACTCCCTACTCTCAATTAACCTATTCAATCACTTTCATTCTATTCCATCTGTTACTTTTTTTCCCTATTTTTCCATTTTATTTTCTCTTCCTATCATCATCACTCTTGTCATTTTTTCTAAAAAAAAATGGTACGCAAAAAAAAATGCGTCTTCATCTGATCATACAAAGCGATAACACATAGACCAACACCCACTTTCTCCATGTTGTAGTACACATGTCTTGGGTCCAGAGTCCTCATCAACATATGTACATCCCCTTCTTTGATTTAGGTCCATTACTCACTAGGCAAGACTTAGCAATCTCTCTACTTTACTTATTCATCCCAATTATTCTTTTATATTAGGAGAATTAAATGAGATTGGGTTGGGTGATACTATTAAGAGTATGATTGACACCTCTAAGTGGGATCTTTTTATCCAAATCCATGAACATGTATACTAAGAGCTTTTACTTGAATTTTTGTCTACATTCTCTTTTGAAAAAAAATTAGTTTCCTTTACTAGACTCAATTCTGTGCAATTTAGTTTGGGTGGACAGCGTTTTTCCCTTTCACTTTTAAAGCTTGCTCTCCACTGTGGGTTTTATTACCGGACCTTTCTCCCCAGTCTTGACTATCAACACTTTGTTATTGATATTGGCAATGATAACCCAACAGCCCATTGGACAGAAGTCGGCACCTTAGATGCCAACCCCTACGACTTTAGAATAATTAAGAGCTCAGGAATAAGAAATCCCATACTACGATACTTGCATAAGCTTATTGCCCTTACCATTTGTGGGCGTCGAGAGATTATATGAGTAATAGCTAATAGAGATCTCTTTTACCTTTGTTGTTTTCATAAGGGATTGATACCATACTTGGGCTATGGATTTGCATTGTATATAAAGGGAATGGCTAGGAAAAAGAAAGTTGCTTTATGTGGGGGGTGTTATATGACTCAATTAGCTAAGGGCCTTAATGTATTTTCTTCCTTGACTGGACTCACTAAGATTTGTTCCATGTTACCTTTTAACTTGAAAATCATAAAAAATATTGGAATAGTCAAGAAACAAGAAAGAAGATATGTCTTGCTTGGCCGCCTACCCATTATTCCTGATACTCAATCACTCCTCCTGCCGATTTTCCTCCATAGGGTTCTAATGCCACAACAGCTGGCCCTTTCACCTTTATACCTTCTTCATTTGGTGCTCTTCTTAGTGATTTAGAGCTTACTATTATTGAGATGTAGCACACCCAGTGTTTTCATACTGCCACCTTTTCTTAGCTCTATGATGGACTCCACCAACTCTATCAAGCTAAAGGCATTGAGTTAGCCCCTCGATCCCACTTTAAGGATTTTTATAACACCAAGGAGGATGTCGGTTCACCAAATGATGCCCCACTAGATGCTACCCTTACCGATGATATTGACGTCACCATTATGGACAAGGAGGACAAGCATGCCCATGATGACTAGCTTTATTATTTCTCTTATTTATTTTTATTTTATTTTATATTCTTACTACTTTTCTCTTTCTTTTATTTTCTTGCACTAGTCTTTCTTTATTCTTTATGTACTACACCTCTTATTTATATTTGTTCCTATTACTTCTAATGTTGTTTCTTTTTCTTTATCTTGGAGTTTTTTTTTAGCTCATTATGTTCTCTATGTGTTTAAAGAAGTCACTTTCCTTTCTTCTTAATTACTTTCTCTTTTATTTTTGTCATTGAGGACACTGACTCATTTAAATGTAGGGGAGGATATATACATATATGTTATTTGCATGTTCCATACTACATTCAGTACACCACATCGTACTCACACACACTAAATTTTTATAATTTATCAGTGCAATGAGCATAGCACATCAAATGTGATTTCAATGAAAATGCTCCATAATCTTTTGTTAATGCTTGATTTTTTTTTAAGTTAGGCTAATAATTTGAAATTAAGGATTTCTAAAATTTTAATCAATTTAATGCATACTTGCTTTTGAATGACTAAATTTTTTAATTAATAGTTTAAGAAAAGTGCTTGTAAATGATACTTAGGTGTCGACTCTCAATCAACCCTTGATACAAACACGTGCTAGATAGTAGTAAAAAAGCCTCTCTTTTTCCTCTAGAGCTCTACTTAATTTTTTTAATGTTTATGCTCTAAAATCAGCTCTAATGCTCTATTTGAGTATAAGTATCCAAAGGACTCACTTGACAGTGTCCACGCTTAGTAATATGGGAATGATAGGGGATTACTTAAATTGAGAAGAAAGAGATGAAAGAGTTAAAAGGCGAGATGGGGCGTAAAATGCATTCGCTAGTAAATAAAAATATATACTATTGTCTTATATGTGATGAAATTGAGAGGTTGTCTGAGGTTACAGTATCATTTGCTTTCAATTTTCTTAATTATCAACTTATATACTTTCAAGTATTCAATAGTTAAGTTAGCTCTTCACTCGGTAAAACTTATGTCTTTATCTCTAAATTATCTGTCTAATTTTAACTTACAACTCTTGTATTAACCTAAGATTATAGCGGATCATCACTTTGAAGTCTGTCAATGTGTTAGGTTTATTGTATTAATGAATGTTCTTATATATTTTGTTTGAGGACAAGCAAAGGTTTAGTGCGAGGGAATTTGATGTGTGTCATTTATGCATATAAATTTAGAAGCATTTTTATTAAGTTTTATGATGCTTTTATCGTAGTCATCATTATTTCACTTGCATTTAGCATAATATTATTAAATTGCAACCCAAAATCATATTTACATGTTTCTTTAATAATTAAATGCATTATAGTATCTAATTAAATTATTTATTATAGTTTTGTGAATTGAAGCTAGTGCATGCCCATGTTTGGAACCGTGTCTGGAAAGTCCCTCTGCACAATCACGCACGCATGCTAGCATATGCATGTGTGTTCATCAAGAATCTTGCACAATTCAGCACATGCTTGTGTCAGTGACTGTGTACGGAGATCAAGCCCGATGAAAGAAACCATGCACACTCCACCGCATGGCCATGCAACAGAGTATGTGTTGAAAATTGCCCTACACCAATGCACACACCCTTCTGCATAGCCATGTATTAGGTCGTGCACTAATGGAATGCTTGCACATCCACATACACACCCTATGCAAGCCGCTATGTACTCCGCACACCCTTCTGCATGGCCATGTGATGGGGTGCACCAACATAAAAATCTTCCTATTTCATCTTGGTTTACTGATTTGGAAGATTTCTAATATGGAAGGTTATAGAATTGGAAAATTGGAAATTGCTAGGTAGGAGACAAGTATAAAAAGGAAGAGATGTTTAACCATAGGGGGTGGTGGATTTGTTAATTCATTCTACACTGAGAGGCTTGGGAGCAAGAAGGAGAAAAAGATTCAAGCTAATCCAAGTTCATATAAGGATTATTCTCATTGTTTTTATTATTTTTGTTTTTGAACTCTTTGATGGTGTAACTAAACTATTTAGAGTTCGGATTCGTGTAGCTAGAATTATTGCTCTGTTGGGATTTTTATTTGATGCAATATATTAATATTCAGTCAATTTTTCAAGTTGTTTTCTATTTGTTCTTCTATTTGTTCTTGTGTTTAATTTTAGGCTTGATTAAATGCATGATTGTGGATAGGTTATAGACACCGAAAGTTGCATAGTCTATTAGCTTATAAACCTGTGAAACTAAGGACCTTTGATCACAAAAGTAGACAAACCCTTCGGAGAGCACTAAATTACTAAAGAGTTTAATGAGCCTTAATTAATTATTTTGACCATGAAAATCGGCTGTAATTGACTATGGTATGCTTGAATTATCTTGAGAGAGATTTCAAGTAACTTAAGTAATTTACCCTTAACTATATTGAAAAATTAAATCAAATTTAATCCTATAATTCGAGTAAATGTACAGTGAATCAAATCTGCACTCTAGTTCTTAATTATTGAATTTTTAAGAAAAACTTTATATCAAACTTTAAATTTTATTAGTAAGTACATTTTGTATTTCAATTAATCTGTTTTGTTAACTCATGAAAATAAAATTACAGCTGATACTTAGTATTACTCTCCTAATAAAAACAGTACTCAAATATTCAAACTTTACTCTTTATTTACGAACCATACATTTGATTTATGAACCATACGCTTGCAAAAATTGTCTAACAATACTCCTGTCAACACTAACATACGGCGAATAAAAGAAAAAGACAAATTAGACATGTTAGTGAATCTCAATAAATTGCAAAACTTTTGAGTGATTTATCGATAGTTGCGTATTGATTTCAAATGAAGAGTTAATGAGACATTACTGGTTAGGACGGCTTCGATACCCATGTTGACTGTTTGTAGGCCATAAACAAAGAACTGCAAATGCATGTGGACGAATTAAAGAAGAAAAGAAATTAGCCGCAACATATGAGGCTGCAAGTTCATTTCATGCTGCAAAAGTACGCATAGTTCAAGAAGCACTCTTGACCCACAGACGCTGAAAAGTGAAAACTATATAATTTCTTTGCTGTTGCATTGCTCATGGCTTCTGTCAATTGTTAGATGCAAGCAGTCGGTGAAAAAAGGATCCATGCATTTTCATTAGTAAATAAAATGGAACTAATGCTTCTTCAGTTTCTTGGTAATTTGGTGAAAATATCAGCTTTTACCACATTGAATTAAACAACATTTCTACTTTCAATATATAGAGGATCAAGAAGGGAACAAATTTAGATTTTCACCCAGAAAGGGTCTGCTGCTATCAATTATAGTGTCAAAATATAATAATCTAAACACAGATTAGGTGTATCAACTACAGGTTCTATGCAAGGGGGAAATCAAGTACAAATATAATCAATTGTTTCAGAGCAAATGTGCCCACAATTTGCATAATCACACCAGATAGAGACTCATGAAAATATTTCATCAGATGTTGCATGTGCATGTTTACAGTTAAAATCCATCCAAAAGAAAAGAACAATGAAATACACATCAGACAAGCGTAACTACTATACCTCTCCCTATGCTTCATGTTCTTTCCAATTCATTTGACTATTTTCATTCATATACTGAGTTTTGACCCTTTGAGCACACTTTGCATTATCAAAGAATTTTCCTTGTAATTCTTTTCTGACAGCAACAATGGTTTGAATTGAATGCGTTTATCATCTTCAAGCCTAAGTCCTTGTAGCCCTCAACTTGCATGGATAGCAGAAGAAAAACAATGCCAAGAAATATCTAAAAAAATTCCATTCCAAGATAAGTTTTATAAGAAGCTAACAGCACTTAGTTAACACTTCGGACAAGCTACAATGCAGTTATTTTCTTCACAGAATGCATTTGTCTAACAACATCAATGGAAACTCCATGGATTAAATATAAAAAAGAGGAACGAAAAAAACAAAGAAAATGCAAGCATGTAGCATTATAGCATGATCCCCTCCTGCTGCTTTCCTGAGAGAAGGGATTCATAAAATTCAGCAGCACAATAATGATTTCGCACAATCTTGTAATTTAGGATGATAAATCCCCTTTATTTTTCACACAATTTAGAGCATCTGATCGCAAAGGAAGAGTCAGAATGGTACATACTACTACTCCCAAGAGAAGGAAAGTGTCTGGTGAGAACCACTTGCAGATGATCCATCAGGCATAATCTGAAACATATCCTGGCTATGGAGATTGGAATTGCTGCTTCCATCAGAGACAAGAACAGATTCTACTGGTCCACTTTCCATTCCAAGATTGCTAAAGTTCAGGCTTGGATTCATCGACTGAGCTGGGGGGTTCGGGGTAGGCTGCACCATATGGCTCAAGCCAATCTCCCGAGTCTCAGATTGTGGCGATGACAGAAGAGAGAGAGCACGATTCGAGTCAATGACTTGGTTTGCTCCATCAGAAAACATTTTATGGTTGCTGCCACTACTGCCTAATGTGGAACCAGTGTCAAGAATAGTTTGACATACAGATTCTCCAGGGAGTGCAGAACTAGTGCATTGTGAGAAATGAAACTGCTTTCCTCCTCTATAGCTGTGAGACACTGGTCCAGGAAAAAGGTTTTTTCCACTGCTGAAGTTAAGAGAGGATTGATTTGAGTAAAGCATGGGATCATTCTCAGGTTTGATAGCCCCAGCCCAAACAGAGCTTGCAGCACTAGTCGAAAATATTTGGGAACCTCCAAATTGCAGATATCTAGTACCTGCAATATAGCTTAGATACTTCAGCAATGCTCCACAGTCAACAACTTATCTTCTTACTCACTTGTTATATAGTGAAATGGTTAAAAAAATAATTCTCCACCGAACAAGGAAAAGGAGATGATTACTGCCTACGGAAATTTCTTAAAGTTGAAAATCGAACCTTGGTGATTGGAAAACAACCTTGCAGAATTTACAGACAAAGAATCAGGCTGAGGCTTCCTTCGGCGGCGGTTATGTCCATCAAGACGTTTTCTGCAGCTTCGTTTTCCCTCATCAAACTCCACCAAAGAATGGAACCTATTATAGTCACATCAAGAGCAAAAATATTTACCATATCTAAAGAAAACTTGCAATAAAAATGGAGATGGCAGTTATTTCTCAATCCACCAAAAAGGAAAAAAGCATGCATGGGTCAAGGAAACCTATAGCTGCAACATCATATCCAAAAGAATTTTTATTAGACAGGATGGTCATTATGCCCCCAAATATGGTATGTTGAATAATAAACAGTCAGAGATAAGATCCTTCTCCAACACCTAGTTCCAAACCACTTTAATAAGCAACATCCATTAAATTATCATTTGACACCACAAGTGTCCCTTTGATGCATTACACACATTTTTACCCAAAAGAGGGAGAGAAATATGCAAACAAACCAGTATCACAATTCTTAAACTCATACATTTTTCCCACTGAAACACAAGATGCCAACAAAGTACATGCATGACAAAGCGGTGGTCAAATTGAGGATATTTCAGGACTTGTTCCTCTTTGTAAGACGATTGCATCCTAAGGGCTTCTCTCTAATGTTTCTTGATCATGCCAATACTAGTGGGTTGCTAACCACTTCATGAAGCAATCATGTATCAGCTCTACATTGTATGGCAGTTTTTTTTATGTGAATGTACTAACTAGTGCCAGGGGGTCTTAGACAGCCAGCCCAAAAGAATTTTATATGTGCACCCGACCAAGTGTAACTGCTGAAGAGTTTATGACTCAAAGGAAGGTGCCCTACCAGCTTTAACAGCCAAAAAATTAATGACTCAAAGAAACGTAAACAATCATGTTGCCACTTGCCAGTCCCAGGACTATGTTGCCATAAAAACAGAATGAACGTTGTACTTTAATTAAAGTCCTGTTAACGATATAATAAAGGGCTACCAAATCAACAATATAGCAGAGCAATAGCTATAATACAGAGACTTCCACCTTCAAGAGCATGTCAATTCTTACCTGCTGCACTGCTGACAAAAGCGTTGCTCCTGACCTTTAATAAAAACCTTAGGAGTCTTAGAATGAAGTTCACATACTTTATGCCGTCGATGATAATCCCTGCATTTGCTAAGGTCTGAAGTACATCCATCAACCAAGCATGAAGGAACTTGTGTTCCATTAGCAGGTGTCCGAACCCTTTTTGATGATCCAGATGATGATGACTCCATTAAAGAGTCCCCTGGACCTGAAAATTTCTCCACCAAATTGTCCTCCAAATCACCAGAATGTCCTAGTTTCAAGTCAACAGAGCACTGCTCCGTAGCTTGATTCAATCCTAAGCTACTTGACACAGCAGTTTGAGCAATATGAGGAATACTTTGGTTTTCCAATTCAGCTAATCTCCAGGGTGTCTTGAGATTATAGCCCATAGGACATCCTTCTCTTGCAAAAATTATTCTCTCCTTTGCCTCCCGGCCGCCAAATTCTTCTCCAAAGGATCCACCTAGTCAGTCATTGCACTAATCATTGACAATCCCAATAAACAATAATAAATTTTCATAGACGGCAAAGAAACATTCGTGGTTTTCCTGAACATCAACTTGAAGAGATTTGCTTCCATGTTACAGGACAAGAAACCTATCCAAAACAATTTGGCGGGTTTAACTTGTTAAAGCAAATTACAGAAGAATTTTCCAAGAAGTCTGGTAAAACACAGGAACAAGGGCCACATTTGTCATTGCATTTTAACAATAAAGTGAAAATGTAATGCTACTCTTACACTAGATGCCTGTCACATCATGCAAGTCAGCACTCTCATCCCAACCACAAGCTGCCTTGGAGATATTTCTTTTCATGAACAAACAATTCACAATTCATTTTGATTCGAAGCACCAAAAAAAAAAAAAAAAGTTCATTTATAGACAAAAATGACATTTTTGAATGTTTTAAACCTTCAGGGAAACTGATAATAGGCCAGCATGATTCCATCTAAAGATTATAAATTTTATAACAAGCATGTAAAAACTTGTTTATTAATTAAAGGAGAGGATTTTTTTTTTTTTTTTTTTTGTGGTTTTTCCCACGGCAAAAAGTTGGCAATACAACTTTATTCTGGCAACAAGCAGAACCACATGTATCACTAACTGTTACTGTTTGAGATTACTTTTGTAGTATGTGTTCTTTTAAAAAAAAAAATTTAAATAAAGAGAAACAAATTCTTAGTTCAAATAACTCAGAAATTTACACGATGGAATTTATAATCCATGACTATTGCAAAGTACACAACAAAAAGAAAAAAGGCATAAACAGCAAGAATTTAATGATGGGTACCTGAAAATACCCAATAGATCAGACCCAGAAGAGGTAAAAATCCAGTCTTTAAGTAACTTCCTGGATGGCTTTCAAAATTGCAGAAAAATCTTGAAAAATGAGGCGGGAAAAGGAAAAAGAAACATCCGCAGATTGAAGTATAAACAACCAAGAAGTGGAATCTGTTAAACAGGAATTACAAAGGAAAAATGGCAATACGAAGAAGAAGAAGAAGAAGCCATTAGAAACCGGACAAAGTTTTCATTCATCAATAGCTTAGCTTTATGTGTCAAGCTTTGATAGAAGACAGAAAGAAGGCCAAAAGATTGGATTTTTATTGTGAAAATAATTGCAAGTGACAAGGAAAGTGGATAATGTAATAAAAGTTGGAAGCTTTTGCGTAAGTGAAAGAGGGGAGGCTGAGACTGAGAGTGAGAGAGGGATTGAATATGGAAAGGAGATGACCGTGAAAAGAGTAAGGAAGTGATCTTTCCAAGTCCTTCTCCCTTCCCCTTTTAGGCTTGTGAGCTCGTGGAAATTAGTAAAATAATGTAAAAAGAAGAGATGATTAATTAAAAAAAAAAAAAAAAACTCAAAAATTAATTCAAAAAATAAAAAAATAAAACGAGTGGCAAAGAAAGCGACAGGGTGTAGTTGCTTTCAACTTTTTTGACAGAGAAGAGGAAGAGAGAAAAAAAAAAAAAGTACATAGGTAGGGGTGGGTTTGGGGGAGTGAGGGGCAAAGAAAAGGGCCTATTCTATGTGCATATGAGTTTCTTGTGTTTCACATCCCATGATGTTTTTTTCTTTCTTTCTTTCTTTGTTGGAGTCTTCTGTAAAGACTCTATTGAGTTTTGAGCTTATGGTAATGTTACTCTGGATTTAGCTTCCCACATTTAAGGGTAGCCATTTTTACAAGCAAAACCAAGCACCCCCTCATTAAAAGTTGATAACTTTATAATATTTCATATTCATAGCTACTAGGTACTTTTAATTTATTATTTAAATTGAACTATAATAGAAATAAAATTCCTTTCATATTAAAGAAAATTTAATTTTTATTGTCACTTGAATTTATATAAATTTATAATTTTTTAATATTATAAAATATTTTTATCATTTTTATTTAATTTATTTTCTTTTAGTTTAATTGATGATGGTTGTATATATTTAGGTTAATTTGAATAATCAAAATTTTTTAACTCCAATTAAATTTCAGCACAATTAGTCATCATTTATATAATAAATTTAGTAGAAATAGATAGATAGTGATTTTTTAAGTAACGTGATGGTAGCTTCTTATGAGTGTGAATATTCACATAACATGATAGCAATTAACAGTTCTGGATGGCAAAATATCAAGATGAAAATATTTAATTGCGAGTATAATTCAATCTTTTAAGTCTTTTTTTTATTTATAGCCTTAAACTTAATTCTATTAATAAAACATGATAGTAATTAATATATTTTTTTAAAAAAAAAGTTATGTTGAATAAATAATAATCATTGTTAGGTATTAAAATTTTCAAGCCATGTTGAATAATTTTTTGCGCATTCATAATTATTTTTGAATAATGATTGTTAGGTTTTTAAATTTTGCAAGTAATGTTGAATAAAATTGCTAATAATTTATTGCATTCGTAATTCTTAATGCTCGACCAAACGGCTATTAAATGCTAGCGTGGAAAGAAAAATAAGCAATTAAGTATATGATTAGGATCAATTTTGTCCTAGTTTTTTTTTTTCCTTTTCTCTTAGCCAATCTCTGTTCACTTTTTTTTCGTATTCATAAATTAACTTTTTTAAATTATGAAAAAATTCCCCAAAATTTGTTTAAAAAAATTCATCAACACAAATAGGAGTATAAATAAAATCTATTACCTCTATATGCTACGAATCAAAAATTTTACAATTTACATACTACAATTGTGATTGTTTTGAACTGTACCATCAATATTATTGAGTTAATTTTACATTACAATTCGATCCCTAAAAATATATGTTTTCAATATTTTTCAAATCACCATCAATATTATTGGGTTAAAGTTTTGTTTTCTTTTTTCTTACTATAATAGTTACGGAGAATTAGGAGTTGAATACACTCAAAAAGTTTTGAAAACTAAAAATTCTCAAATTTGCTATTTTAATTTTGTTAATAATTTTCAATTATTATTAAAAATTTGCTATATGAATTGTTAAATATAGACAATATATATTGATTGTTTGGCGTGATAAATATGCTAATGTTAGCCAATAGCCTTACATTGCTGACTCATTGGTGGAAATTGGCAAAAGAAAAGAATTTTTCATCATCTAACAAAATACATGCTGCCACTTCTGAGCTTTGATGTGGTTTTTGCTTTCACCTTCAAACACAATGCGAGGTTTTTGGGGCCAAACTGAAATAAAATCAATTAATTTTGTCTTTTTTAAACGTGACAATTGAATTGAATTTAATTTCAGGACCAAAATTAGCATCTGATTATTTTGTCAGTATTTGAAAGTGTTTAGGCTAAGCTATAGCCTATAACGTGGGGGATGTACTTATTCCAATAACTACGTTACAACTGGCCCATTCACCTCTTTACTCTTTAGGACAGGGTTTAGCTCTACTATATATAATACACTAGAGCTTTTTTCATAAATATCCAAAATAAAAGTAAAATAATAAAAATATTTCAAGTTTTTCAAATTTATACAAATGTTTTCGTTCTTAATTTTATTTACACGTCTGCCTACTATTCTCTTTCAGCTCAAAAATGCGGCCTTCAACTCTATAACAGATGTTTCCGTTCAAAAATATTTCTCTCACCTACAATCATTTTATGTCACATTAAAATTAAATTTTTTTCTAAAAAATTAAATTAAATCATTCTCTATCATATCAAAGCTGATTTTTTTCAATGATGGTCAAAGTTGATTTTCGATCTTAATTGTTTTTATTTTTCTTTTTCATTTGCTTGATTTTTTATTTGCATAAATGACTTTTTTTCACTGATTTTAGCAACCTAAAAAAGAAAAAGAAATTTAATAGCAATTACAAATCAAAGGTAAATATGTTCATTCATATTCATAATTTTATTAAATCATTCAATGCATGCAAATCAATTTTTTAATGTTTAGCCTATTTGAAATTTTGATTCTTTGATCATTGTTTTGTATAATGTTGGTTTGGCTTTGTTGGATTTTTTTTTTTTTTTTTAAGTGAGTTTTAGAAAGATTGCTCATATGGGTATGTTTATATCTTACTTGAGTGATTAATATCATTTGGGCTTTTTCAATTTCTGTAAAAAATCAAAGTGGATTATATTACTTAACAAAGGTCCATTGATCTTTATGTCTTTTGCATACATTTGGGGATTTTTCATCCCTTATTATTTTGCAATTTATTAGGATTTTTTCATGCTCATTTAGCCTTGATTATGCTTTAATCTACTTGTTATCCAAGTTCATCTTTGTTTTGATATTCACTCTAAGCTTTGTCCATTAAATCCTTACTCTTTGTATGTAAAAGAGGTCTAACACTTTTTCTTTGCTATCAATATAGCTTGATGATTAATAACCATATGCAGTATAAGCACATTTTACAATCCTTTCAATTTACGTTTAATTTCTGAAACAAATCAATGACATCTATTTTAAGTTCTTTGGGAAATCAATAAATAATGTATATACCTGCTACATTTTAGAATCCTTTCAATTTACGTTTGATTTCTAAAACAATTTAATGATATATGTTTAAAGTTCTCTGAAAAATAAAAAAATAATGTATATGCCTTCTTCATTTTAGAATCCTTTTAGTTTATGTTTGGTTTCTAAAACAATTCAATGACATTTGTTTCAAGCTCATTTTAAAATATGTTTGGTTTACTTTTAGTTGTTGATACATATTTCACTTGCAGGAAATGCAACAACTGCTTGTTTTCATTCACTACAATGGCAAAGGGACCAACAGCTTCATTTTCCAAAATTTCTAAGTCATCAGAATTCAAATACCAATATAATTCTTTGGCTGCTTTGCTTTGAATTTGTCTTCCTCTATGATTATAATTGATTGATTCATTGAGGCTTCCAATTTCAATTACTCACATTGAAAAGTGGTTTCTTCTGATGATTGTAATTGATTGATTCATTGGGCTAAACTTTCACCCATAGCTAATTTATAATCGTTATCTATTTAATTTAACTGGATCAATTCATGTGTGGATTTAGTCAAATCATCTCTTATATATTATGTACTAAATATATAATATTATATAACAGAATCAAAATTTTCATATACTTTCTTCAAAACCAAAGAAAAAAATTAAAATAAAAAAAATTAATCGGAAACCAAAAGTTAATCAAAAGGATACAAAAAAAAAAAGAATTAGAAACCAAAAATAAACCAAAAGGACACAAAAAATGAATCGGAAGCCAAAAAAAAAAATAAAACCAACATAAATTAATATAATAAAAAAAAGAACACACTAAATTACTTCATCACTATTAACATTATCTTTAACAAAACTATCTTTAATACTGAAACTAAAACCAATATCCTCAGACAATTTTTTATCACCTTTAACACAAAAACACAAAACAAAGTATCAGAAATCAAACATAAACTAAAAAAATACAAAAATAATAAAACAAAACATACTCCAATAAAATCCTTTAGCTCATCACCACTACCAACAGTTTTAACAAGTTGTGAATCATAAACACTCTTTTCACAACCAGCAACATCTCTTAAATTAGAACTAAAAACACTAAAAACACTTATACCTTTCACTTCAATTTTAAAACAAGATCAAAAATTAAAAGTAAACCAAAAAATAATAAAATTAAATACATGCTACCTAATAAAAGAATGAAGATGTGGGGTATCGATTCTTATATCTTTCACACGCTAAACAAGTGCTCTACCATCTGAGATACACTCATCTTCATTTTTCATTTATTGATACATTATTAAATTAGGTTATTATCTATTTCGGGATTGGTTTTTTAATTTGAAATTATAAGGCATTATTTGTATTTTATAAATACATTATACTACTTCAAATCTTACAAATATTAAAATTATATTTTTCATACTTGAAAGATATTGATAAAATTGATTTTATTTTAGAATCATTAGAAATTTAAATTATGATCTTATTTTTCTTATCTAAAGCTCTATCATAACTTTTTAGAAATAATCATGTTAGTTCAATTGTTATAAATATTACATCTTTACACATTAAGAACTTAAATAATCAATTATGTACAGAAAATTTGATACATATGAGTTGCTTATACTTTTACCATAATATTTTGTATATTCTTATAACCTACTTGAAAAATTCATGAAATAAAATTCCCAAAAAATCTATTAGCTAATACTTCACTAATAAAAAAAGAAAAAATTAATGAAAATAATTTTTTTTAAACATGAGAAAATAAAGAGAGAAATAAAAATAAAAAATAAAAAGAAGGAAAGTACAAAAATAAAGAAGGGAAAAATAAAAAATAAAATAAAAATTTATAAAAAAGGAAAAGGAAAAAAGAAAGAAGAATAAAAAGAATAAAAGAAAAAAGAAGGGTATGAGAAAAAATAAAAAAAAGAAAAATATAAGAATAAAGAATAAAATAAAGATTTATAAAAAGGGTAAAAAAAGAGAAAAATAAAAATAAAAAAGGAAACTGCTAAGAAATTAATAAAAAAAAAGTAGAAAAATGAAAGAAAAATTAAAAAAAAAAATATGGATGCATTTTTAAAAATGGAAAAAACAATCTTGTAATTATGATAGGGTAGATTTATAAAAATTGAAAACTTAAAGCATTTTTATTAACAACATTTAAAAATGAGATATTTTTATAAATATTTCAATATAATATGGAAAAACTATATATATATAGAAACCATAACTTCTTACTCTTTACATCGCTATTTATAATATTTTACAATATACCCTCACCCTTTTTATAATTATATACATAAATAAATAAATTTATTAATTATAAATTATAAATATTTAAATTATATTATGACCTATTCATTTTGTTCGTTTTAAGTTTTAGATTCTATTATTTTAATTAATTATTAAACAATTAAAATTTTTTAAAAAATAATTTTAATTAACATTATAATATAGTAGCTGCTCTAAAAAGTTTTATTCTCTTGCGAACCACAATATCACGGCCGAGTTCATGTATTTGTGTCTTATATATATATATATATATATATATATATATATATATATATATCTAAACTTGCACAATTCACTTAAAATAGATAATAAAATATTTTATTACGAAATTATAATAAAGTTTGGTCTTTCAACTTTTTTAGCTCTTTCATTTCAAATTAAAAAATTTAGCTATGTAAACTAGCTATTGAAAAAGAAGCTCGACGTTACCTTTATTTTTTTTATTAAAATAAAAGCTTACATGTGTACGCAATATATTGAAGATGAAACATTATTGGACTGAGAAATGTGAACACTTCGCAAGCATAATGTCTAAGATGGTCCCAATCAGATTAGGCTTTCTACCGTCTTTTGGTATATAAAGCTTGCGGGTTTCCAAGCTTTTGCCTTATTATCCAGCACTGCCACAGCCACCAGGTAGTTAAGAGTGACTAGATAATAATGTTAATTTTTTCTTTACAAATACATTCTACAAGATGCTTGTTGGTTATAAACTAAGAAATGAATGTTTGTTTTCCATGCATTACATTAAATTATTAGATAAGTGATATATTTTTAATTTTTTTTTTTTGAGAAAAAATATTTTATATTTTAAAGTACAAACAAATGACAATTGTACTTTGATGTTATGGATATTCATATTAACCACTTTTTTATTTTTATAAAGTATAATAAATTTCAAATGAATAAGGAAACTTTTAAAAAGGTACAAGTCTAAGACTCCCAGTCCGTACAAATGTTATTTTCGTGAATAATAAAAAAAATCAACTAAATTATTTAATGACGATACCAATCATTTAAGGCCTATAAGTTATATAAGTTATATAAGTTATATCCAATGTTCAATTAAGGCATATATATTCTATTTTTTTACAATTAACTTCAATATAAATTTAAAAAATTATCCATTAGTTTTAGTCTATCATCTCTAAAGGAATTAGTATACATGACAGTTATTTTTCTACGTGTCATCGTAGTTATCTCTATATGGACTGACACCATCCACATAGTCTGTCTATGTCATTCTAGTCATCATCTTCTTCTTCTCTTCTTTCTTTCTTTCTTCTTCTCCTTCCACATCACTAGACTTCTTCTTTCTTTTTTTCCTCCTTTCTTTCTTCTTCTTCTTCTTCTTCTTCTTCTTCTCCTCCATCACCAAATTCATCTCTTCTCCAAATTCTCTTAAAAAAAAAAATTATGCAAAACCATATTCAATATCCTAGTCAATCAACATGAGAAAATTTTTTTCTCTTAGTATGCGTCAACACCTGTGCCAGTAGAGAATCACTGTAAGGGTCAACTCATATTTGGGTTATGTCTTGTTTCATGTACAAGAAGTCTAAAGAACCATGTGTACTAGCCATAGTACAACTCTCAAACCACAATCGCCCAAAAACGACATATAACTAACTCGTTGATAAAGATAATCTACTGAGCAACAGATAAACAATATAGATAAATTTTCAGTAGAAATTATAGAGCATCATATGAAGTTAAAAGGCATACCATATGCATTGTTCCTGCAAAACTTGAACGGAATCCTAAAGGAACATTTCCATTGCTATTCAATCGTCTTGTCCAAGTTAAGCAAGAAGGTTTAGATGGATCAACCTACCAATTGAAAACGGTAAAAAATTAAAAAAACTACTGCTAATAGATCACCTGGTAAAGAAAACCAAAAGGATGCACCAGAAGTAAGGATCCAACTCTACAACTCGACCATCATTGTTCTTTCATGATTTTTTTTTTTTGCCGCCACCACCACAACTATTGTTATCAACATCCCCATCAAAATCAACCCCAATTATGCTTAACACCACCATCTAACACCATCACCAATAACATTAACATTAATGGTATAGAAAATCAACATCATTAACATCAACATTAACAGTAAGGATCCAACATTAACACTAATGTAAAAAAGAAGAGTACAATGAAAGCAAAAAAAATTAACTACTATAAGTTGTTATAGAAACAAGAATAACAATGAAAAGAAGAAAGTGAATCTAAAGAAAGACTTCAGAACCCACGATTGTCACAGTCATAGCACTTGAAGGAGACCCTTGTGCCTTAATAAATATGCAAAGATACCAAGAAGCCACTGACCTATACGACCTTCATTTCTCACAGAATTGATCCATTTAAGAGGGTGAGGTAGCTCCTTCAAATTATAAAGCAACTATACTCCTTTCCTCACACCAAGAACATTAATAAGCAAAACATATAGTCTATGCAAAGGAAAAATCTTAAACATATGCACACACTAAGAACCAATCTCATTAACCATAATGAGCATTGTAAAAAGCAACTTACTATCCATATTTAAAATTGTTGAATTTGATAATACCCCAAAGATAGCGAATCGCATTCTCTAACTCACCTTCGTAGGAAAGTGATCTTGTGGTGACCCAAGGAGGCGCTACTGCCAATGGTCGCGATGGTGTTGTTTAATTAGGAGGAATTGGAGTTAGTGGTAATGGATTCTAGTGAGAGTTTACGGACTTTACAAGGACAGGATGGAGGAATTTTGGCTAGAGGAGTGGCGGTTGGCTGAGGAACATTGATTAATTAAGTGCTAGAGATAATGGTTGTGGCAGATTCATGCGCACGTTTTGCAGAATTTTTTTTTTTTTTTAAGAGAATTTGGAAAAGAAATGGGTTTGGTGATGTAAGGGAAGAAGAAGAAGAAAGAAAGAAGAGAAGATGATGATGATGACTAGGATAACACTTAAGCAGGTTATGTTGATGGTGTTAGTCCATATAGAGATGACTAGGATGACATGTAAGCAAATAAACTGCCACGTGTGCTAATTCTATTAGAAATAACATGCTAGGACTAATGGTAATTTTTTAAATTCATACTAAAATCAATTGTAAAAAATAAAATATATAGGTCTTAATTGAAAATTAGGTATAACTTATATGCCTTAAATTGTTGTTATCCCTTATTTAATGTATTGTTGTTAGGGGTGAGTAGGAATTTCGAATTGAGTTCAATTTTTTTTGGTTTGATTTGATTTGCTTACTTTATATTTTTAATTGTATGAATCAAACTTAAAATTTGATTTGGTCCAATTTGATTTTATACTTACCAAACAAACCAAAATTGTTTTTTTTTTAGAATAGTATAATAATTTAATAGAAAAATATTAAAATAATTAATATTTGTAAAAATTTTGTTTGATTAGTTTTATTTTGATTTGATTCAGTTAAATTTTTATACGGTTCGTTTCGGTTGATTTGATTTGGTTAAAAAATTGCTCAAAACCGATCAAATGCATGGCTATAGCTACTATACTTGCAATGAAATAAATCTTGTAAAATAAAAATTAACACTATACATAAACCGGCTAAATTGAATTTTTTTTTTGTGCATAAATATACCCAGAAAATTTATAAATAAATTATTTACTTTCAATTTTTAAGAAATATAATTAAATTGTTAATTTATTAATAAACCCTTATTTAATATATAGTTTTATGAGAGTCAATTGATTTCAGTGAAATAAAATGAGTTATTTATTATTAATGAATGGACTTATAGTTTGTAAAAAAATTCTAGCCCCCTTGTCTTTTTTTTTTAAATATTTTTATTTTTACTAGATCAACAATGGTACCTAATTTTTAATTATTATTTTTTTTTTACATTCAATAAATATAAATATATGATCTGTTTATTTTTTTGGGATTTGAATATTTCTATGTGGAATTGTTAATTCTTTTATGAGATTTTAATAGTTTTACTTCATGGAGTTTATAGTTCTATCCGATGTGAAATTTTTGTTAATATTTTTACAATCAGATTCAATTAAAAATTAGAGTTAATTTATAACTATTCAATATTGTCATGATGTGGAATATGAAGATCATTGAATAGATCGTCGAATTACAAATTAAATTAATACTTTATTTATATTATTTGTTCATTAAGATTTTTTTTATCTTTAATCAACGATAATTTTATTTTTTCTCTAAAAAATTGAACATAAAAAAAAATAATTTTCAACTATATTTTTTAATTTATATAAAAAATTAATATATATCTAAAATTTTAAAACCGACAAATATTCAATTTCTAACTTTTTGTATTGCAAAATATATTTTTCATAGAATATTTTAACGACATCCATCCACTCTGTTAAAATTAGTTGATTAATTGGTCCATAATATGTTTTATTGACATCCATCCACTCTCTGATGAAGTTAGTTAATTAATTGGTCCTAAAGTTGCTTTACATGCATTATAGCGCCGCGCTTTTTAAAGTATAGGTGATTAAACATCATAGTATTATGTTCAAAAAAGAAAACATCATAGGATTATGCACAAAGTATGGTCTTCTACCACATTCTAGACATGACAAGACTCGAGGCCTAACCAAAAAGCAATAATGTTCAGTTTGAAAAAAAAATGGCAATAATGCAACTCGTGTCTTTGCTTACCACTGCCACTGCCACAATAACAAGCAACTAAGGAACAATATTTTAGTTATTAAAGGATACCTATATCATTTATTTGAATTTTTTTAATGAGATTCCACTCTTAATATAAAAACTAAAAAGATAACTTTCAGTAACGAGCACCTAATGAACAATATTTTAATTCTTAGAAGACACCCTATATGATTTATGTTTGAACTATTTTTCTAAAGAAATTCTCTTTTTTTATCTGACACATTATATTACAAACTTTAACTATCACTCTATATATCATATATATAAAAAACCAAAATATATATAAGCCTAGTTGTATCCATTAGTTCTCTCTAACTCTTTAGCTCTTGTTTCATGTTATGAAATTTAGATACACCTTTTATAGCCTAATAATTTAGAGAATAAATATTATAAAGTGATATCATAGATTTTTTACTCTTCTTAATCTTTCAATTGTTTAAAAAAAATACTGTTAAAAAAAAAAAGCAAAATACATAAAAGAGACATGTTTGTTAGAAATAAAGTGGACTGCACCTCGATAGGCACATGTGATGTGCATATGAAAGTCCCGGCACCAATGCTCGCCTGAACAGGAGAATCACGAGGTAAATGAATAAATTATCTTTCACCAATATAAATTCCATCTTTTTAACTCAATACAAACATTATTAGAAGAAAAGGAGACGAGCCCGAATCTTCCATCATACTATAAGTAATTAAGTTAAGACCTCACATCACAGATAGAATAATAGACTTCCATTTACAGCAAATACCACTACTTCCTTATTCAGTCTCAAATTATAGTATTAAGTTATATTTAAGACTAACGGCTCCCATGTTATGAATAGAGAGAGGACCATTTACATAAAACCAATAACTTCAAAATATTGAATTTTTCAACCAATAATTTACAGATTTTGGCCTTCCAATGGTCCCACATCTGCAAAAAAGTCATGTAAAACGACAGAGTCAATCATCTTGGTAGAGCTGTAAAGAAAGCAAAAAGAAAAGTGAAAACATAAATCATTCAAACTGAATTAATCCATAATTTAAAAAAAAAATTGATTGCATTGATTTTGAAAAATTAGCAAACTTATTTTTTAATTTGATTTATAGTTTGAACCAACCCTATCTGAAATTTATAATCATTAAACATCATTTTAAAATTTTTCATTTTATTCGTATCACATTTTTACATTATCTTGCATTACAAAATGGGTAAAGAGACGTAGCCTAACAGGGAATAGCTCCTTTTTTTTTTTTTTAACAAAACGTGATAGCTCTTTATATACACATCAAATAAACTATTAAATGATTGACACACATTTATTAGTTTAACATATAATAAACATTTAATGTTAAATGCACAATATTTAAAATAAATTTAAATTATTTGTTGTACTATATACGGGAGTGTAGGCAATATCAAAACAAAATTTGAGGATATTTTCTAGCCAACCAACCAAATTCAAAGGATGAAATGAGCCTAGGCAATAACAAAATAAATTTAGAGGACATTTCCTAGCCAACCAGCCAAATATATATCTCTATAATTTGTAATAGAAAAATATTTATTTTTTTTTACTAATTAAATGTAAAACAATTTAATAATATATAACAAATTTTAGCGTCCATCAGTGTGGATAAAAATTTCCCTATTTAATGTACCAAAGGTCTGTCTTTTCAGTTATCTTTTCAGATACAAAACAAAAAAACCCAACTGGATATGTCAAAGAATGGGACAATCTAAATGCGGTACTGGAATGAAGGCTGTTTCAGCTACTTCAACTAGTGGACAAGCGCACAAGTTTGCATCCTTTGGCCCAGATGTAAAAAGGCACAATGTTGGTCGTGTGGAAAATCTGGATACGTAATACTAATATTGTATTAGTTGACTTTTGACTTGTTAATGCTCTATTAGTTGGCGTTTTGTACGGCCATCATTCCATTGATAAAAACTACAGTACACGTGATAATAAAAAAGTTCTGATTTCTGAAGAAGCTAAGCTATTGAGGAGGGAGGGGTCTCGTGTCAGAAAATGACAAACCTGAGAAGGAGATAAACATCAACAGTCGCCAATAGATCCTCTCCTTCACTCTGAGGAATTGTTCTGCAATAGATAAACACATCGACTAAATTGCATTGCTTGGTATAGTAAAGCGACAAAGACTTAATTAAAGCTTTCATGACTTGACACGCAATCTCATATCACCAGGCTTGGGGACAAAATTCCTCACAGGAACAAGGTAGAGCAGTCAACATAATAACAGGTCAGGTTTCCTTACCACTAAAACAAAAGGTGTTAAAAAAAAATTATTTGGTATATCCTCATGGAACATAATGAAGATAAAATGAACTTTTAATTCATTATTCTATCTCTTCTTCATTTTATCTTGCTTCATTATAATCTTTCAAACATCCATTGGCTTTTTCATTACGCGGCTTAAGTGAGTTGAAACAGGACCACAAAGACTATATAAATACCTCAAGGCAAGAGGCAGGATGACAACACTAATTAACTAATGAATTTAATGATCATCCATATACACATCAAACTTCGAAATTCATAGGTTACATAAAGCTTTAACCCTGTTAGATCTCATAATCATAATAATTATGACTTTACTTCTCAACTGGGGGAATCGAATTATCAAATTCATTACTGTATAATGATTAAACGACTCATTTAATAACAGGATTCTAGTTGACAAGGAAAAAGAAGCTCAACAAATGCCAGACTTGGATTTCCTGACCAAAGTAGTCCTGCACATTAGGACTTCAAATTATGAGGTTAATTTTAGTTTATCAGTATCTACCTTGGATTTCAGGATCTTTTGGCTGTCACTGAAATACTGATTAGGATGGTTAATCCCAGCATCACATGATACACCGTGAATAGCTTCAAATGTTAATGTGCATGCCAACTGCATATTACGAAGTTAGTTCTTTGAATCCACATGTTAACATGACAGTAAGCAACTGGAAGCAGAGTCATAGCTACTTGGCAATCTCATAACCTGATAATGTCTATTTCGCACTTTATCCATTACATCATCCGCTGCACCACTGGTTACACCCATTCTACTCAGTGCTGCCCTCAAGTTTTCTTCACTGTCATGCCAAAACCATAATTTGAACATGCACAAAGCAATCAAGTAAACATATCAAGCAATGCCAATATATATAAAAACAACCTCAAACACATGAAATTAGTTAGAGAATTGACCTAAAATGTCGGTAAGGACATCCATGATGGTCTCCAACGCTAGGAGTTGAAGAGATGATCTTTTGACAAGCATAAGGTGTATAATCCTACAATAAAAAATTACAATGTCTACTATATTAGTCAAATGAGCATACCTTCATACACAGGCACTGCAAACCAAGAGTCGAAAGAGTTGATGCAAAAAATTTAGCTACCAAGGACATACCACTTGGGAAAAAATAAATTATCCATGTTTCCAACAAATTAATTTATGCAGTTCATCATATTTATTTTTCATATCAGAAACTCCTACTATTCCTGCTAAGAACCAATACCTGATCCCATATGCAGTCTATATTGACAACGGAGATACGTTCAACATCCAAATAACAAATTACTGCTGATAGGTTCAATATCTTACTGTTCTCTTTCCTTCTCTTCCATAATTATGGCGTATGCCGTAGGCATATTCTTTGTCAAACCTCTCTGCCCCGACCTAAAGAAAAGAAAAAGGAAGCAATTAATGGCTGTTGGTTAGTATGTGATTTACAGGCTTCAAGATACTATACTCCCAAAGTTATCAATCCAAAGAAAAAATGCTGTGCACATGCAGAATGAATGTAGAGAGGGAAAGAACAATAAAGTCAGAGAAGCCACTGCAGAATCAGTATCCCTTAAATGATATTAATCACAATTGGCAAACATGGTTCAGTAGTATCTAGCAGAGACCTAGAGATAAGAACACATTTCTGGAGAAGCAATAAATGATTTAGATTAGAAAAATAAAAGAATAATAAGATGAAGCAAGTGTATGGCTTGCACCTCACCTTTTGAGCGAACTCTGCTTTCCAGAATGCAAGAGCATCATCCAACTTCAAACCAACTCCCTAAATTGTAGATATAAGAAATGCTTAGAAAAACGTGAAAGCATTACTAAAGAGGGATCAAGAAAGCATATTAATGATTGTCATTTTGAAGTTTTTCTCTAACTTGCAGAATGTATCAGAACTGAATATAATCAGTATAAAGTCAAGTATGAGTACAGAAATCAGGGTGTATGCTTTAAACAGTAATAACAGTGTGATCAATGCAGACAACTTATAATGAAAATAGGGGATGGAAAAGAGAGAGCAGCACAAGTAGTAATTCTAAAGAGTAGAACATGCATAAATTATCGAGAAAAAGCAGCAACTTCCTGATAGTTTAGGAAATTATAACCTTGAGAAATAGACCTAATTGCATCCTTCCCCCATGCTTCAAATGATGATCATCTTTGAGCTGTAAAATATGGAAAAAAATAACAATTAGATGAAAAAAAAAAAAAACAGCAGATGAGCAGAAAGGTAACACTAAAATTGTTCAAACAATGAATTTCTTACTTTTTCAAACAGATGGCGCATGCAGAGTGGGAATGAACTCTTAGCTACCATGTTAATGTCTTTCAGTGATATCTCACCAAGTTCTTTGGGCTGTAAAGACAGTCAAACAAATTTGTGCTGTTTAATTTGAACCTATGACCTAAAAGCAAAAGAACTGAGCACAAACATAGGTATTGAAGTACCAGAGAATAGTCAGGACCCAGATAGCTGGAGCATAGGGCTTCCACAATCTAAAGGCATCCATAAACTATGTCAAACACCATATATGAAAAAATAGCAGGACCAATTTAATTTATAGCATTCAAAACTCAGTAGTCACTACTGACGGGAGTTAAGCGATCCTTCTCTTGTTCTCTAATCATTGATGTCCATTTCCTGCAAACGAATAAAATTATTATCAAATTTTTGCACATGCAAGGCATCAAAACATCGTGCCTCATGCAGCTAGGCAAAGATTTTGCTACATGCAGCATCACAGCCTAGGACATATAGTTCTCCACGTAAAACCTTTGTATGCATCATTTTCTCAAATGTATTCACCGCATGGACTGAGCAGATGTTCATACTTAAAGAATATATGGAGATTTTGAAAAATGAAATCTACAGTGATAACCTGTTTGTAAGAGTGAGTGCCTTGGATAGGATACTGCGAAATTGAGTAACTACAAGGGAAACAACCTAAAACACAAAAGTTACCAAACATCTATAAGGACTTTGATAACCACTACTTTCAAGGATTAAGTGCAAAATTAAAATAGCACAGTAGAAATTACCTGACTTGAAGCAACATAGGCATAGCCTTTACAAAGAAAAACCCTACGACCAGCAACAAGTTCTGGGACTTCTTCAAACGGCACCTGCAGTGGAGCAAAATCATGAAAATCTCCTCAGACATGTAACTCCTTTTATTTGAAATAGTAATGGAACCCTTGATAAGGTTTTCAAATTGTATATCCACCAAAACAAGCAATAGCAAGAGTTGAGGCAAATATTTTTCATCCATCCATCAAGTAACTTAGCGTTCAAGATTCAACATGCCCCATAATTTGGTCCAAGGAATTACATCATCCAACATGATGATGACAGAACACTCTGACTAAAACCAAAAAATATATGGCTGCTAGAGTGTTATTGAATGATTTTGGTAAATACTAATACTCATTTACTCGTAAGTAAATAACCAAAACTACAAAACTTGCATTGACTTTCATTGAGAGAATGACATGATCAAGCAAAGATAAACAAACCTTGTAGTATATGGTATCAGCTGCAAAAAAGAAAAAAGAACAACAAAGCTTATCAGAGATGCAGTGAGAAAAGAAAACAAATTTCTCAGTACCAAGCAGAAGTATTATGACAAAAAAAGGAAGAACCTAATGCTCCTCTCACCATGTTCAACATACAAATTTTGCCTTGTAAAACAAAATTTCAAAGCACTTTATGAAATTTTATAATGCATCCAAAATAAAACTGGAAGCACAAGGGAAATAACTGAGGACTTTAAGGGCCGATTTAACAATTATTAGCAACAAAGGAAATTCAGCAGCGCATCTTTTATTAATTTTTCAATGAAATGTTAGTATCATCAATTTTGAAATTGACATCATGATAAATTATAGCTGATGTTGTAGATGGATACAACATACAAGAAATAAACAGTCTGGGAATGAGTAGAATCAAAATTGAGAACAAAACATAAAAAACCAGAGGCATTTAAACAATTGAAAAATGGAAGTCCAACAAAACCAAATAGTGATTAACACTTACATGAGGACAAAGGCGGAACAAGAGATCGAGCATTTTGAACCAATTTGTCCTTTATGCTCTGCAGCAAGTTAAATTAGGATAGTAAAACGACAAAATCCAACATTAGACATACTGTATATGTGCTTCATGTAGGGGGAAAAATGTATCTTCAATTTGTATGAAATTTGCAAAAGGCAATGAATTCAGAAGTGTATGAGAACATGTAGAAACCTCAAATTCTGCCATGGGAACTGCCTTGTATGGAAGTCCAAACTCTACCAACAGAGCCCTCTAGTAAACTCAGATTATAAAGCATGATTAATCAGCATCTCACTTGAATAATAATAATAACATATAATAAATCAATCTCACCCGAGCTTCAGCAGTCAAAAGGCGAAAACGATAGCGAAAAAGGGTAGTCTCATTGGAAAGAAACCATTTCCTAAGGTCTTCCCTAAATGATAAAGAGGCAACAATCAAACATTCATAAAATTAAATACACAAATATCGAAGAAATGATAGTTATAGCTTAGTTAATCAACAGTAATTAAAATGATAATTAACTAAAAACTCCTACGTTCGACAATAAACAAGCCGCAGAACAAAGTGAGATATGATATCCTTGTTAAGAATTTCTGATGCTTGTGGATGCCTCATATTTACTTTCCACAGCTCCTTTACCTGTTCAAAAAGCCAAAATAATACAAGATTCAAAGACAAATTTACGTATTATCAAAGCAAGAATCACGTTAAGTAACAAAACTGTTACCAATTCTTCCATTTCCTCAGGCTTCTTTCCGCGAGACAATGCATCGGAGATGCCTTTAAGAACTGTGATTTCAAGCAATAATGAAATTGATATGTGTAAGTACATAGTTAACTTAACCCTAGAAATCGATGATTTTTACATATAAAAAATGAACCTCGAAGGCGATCCATGGCGTAGAGCTCGAAATCTTCGAGTCTAACTTCAAGAGCAGGGGCAGATCGGTAAAGAGGGAGAGGTGGAACGGCGTCGCTTGATTGAGGTGGCTTCCTTTGAGGTTTTACTATCTCCATTTTCTCTGTTTGTGAGCCTTTCTCTTCTCCGGCGGTGTCTGTAGACTCGAGCTTTTTTTCTCTCTCTCTCTCCCTCGTCTTCTTCGCGCCAATAAAATGGCGGGAGAAAGATCGATATAGTGAAGTGTAATAATTGGTGGGGTTCGGACTTTCAATTTGGGCTATGATCAGCTCTTATGGGCCAAGTTGTGGGTTTTTGGATTTTGCACTTTATTATAGTTTAGATGTATTTATGTACATTATTATTGTTGGGAATTTAGACAAATTTAATTTGAAGTGAAAAAAAAAAAAAAAGTTCTGTTAAAATGGGCGAAGGACTTGATTATACTCAAATTCAATTAGATCATAAGACATATGAATCCGACATCTTATTTGATATCCTATTCATTATTAGTTAGAAACATTATCATAATAACGGTTCACATGTTAAAGATTTTTCTTACACTAACATTATCATTACGGGTTCAATTATTAAAGAAAATTTTGCAAACTTAGCAACGATAAGATGATTATTCACTTCTCTATTTAGCAAATTCATGTTTTCTGATTATTTTCGAACTTTTAATCTTAAAATATTTTCAATTAAAATTTCAAAGTCAAAAAATATAAACAGCCATTGATCCAGCGCCAGTGCAGTTTTTTTTTTTTCCCTCCTGTAATAACTCCGACCAGTAATCTATCTGAGAAGAAGACGAGCAATTACTCTCATACAAGTGTTGTGCAGCTGTTGAAAACGCTAAAATTAGAAAGCGCACAACATTAGGCAGCTAAATCATAAATTGAGGCGCATCTGCTTTCCTCTTTATCTCCTCTGCTGAATCTCTATTAACCATATTTATACATATAACAACAATATGATGTTGAGCAACCTCATATCATAAACATCTCTACAAAATTTAGTACCGGTGTGGTGGGTAATCTATTTTCATGGGAAGAGACAAAAGACCAGTAAGAAGAAGCCTTTGAAGACCTTCCGAAGTAACAACTAATTACCGCAATAAAATAAAGTGTTTTGAAGAAAAATTTCTCATCAAGATTGTTGTCTGCTGGAACTTGTACGATGCAATACAGCAGCATTTGTTGCACTCCTGGTTCTAGAAAGAAACGCTGGTCTGAACCAACTAGAAGAACCATTATTTGTTTCTTCTGGAGTACGGATACCATTAGAAATCTCAGGACTGTTTGGAACTTTAATTGCTTCTGAGATCCCATTACTCCTCTGCAAACAGATTTTAAGCCATTGAGATGTCCTGAAATGATACGCCTTAAACAAGAATATATAATGCAAAATAAAATTCAAGTTCAACCTGCTGGACTGTGGCCAATGCAGCACTGTAGAACGGACTTTGAACCTAGAAAAGGTCAAAATTCAAGAAGGAAATAAGAGTTGATAATAATTCTAAAGATGCAGGTAAAAATTTCAGATAAAGGAGGTATCCTCCCATCTGCAGAATAATATTCCTAAGGGAAAAAGCCAGTGACAGAAATATTGCTTTAAACATGAGCCAAAATAAAACAGGTGAATTGTTTGGAAGTCAACCAACCTCAAGAGGTCCACTGGAGGGAGAAGTTGGTTCACTTGATGGAGGAGGCAAAGCATTCTGAGAAAGAACAAACACTGGTGAGAATACAATAGTAAACAAACAACACAGCAAGCACCAGTCAAAACATGGTAAAGCACAATATTTCAGTTGAGCTGGGCAAGACAAGTCACAGGTGCATTCAGTTACATATTACAATTTACCAGTTCCGAGCAGATCTCTGACCAATCCCACACCCTCAACAAAGAAAAACTATTATTATACATGAAGAACAGTTTAATGCATCATAATTGAGAGGAAAATACTACCTTTGATGGTAATGTAATCCTTGAACTGGATGATGTAACCTACAGAATTTGCCAATTAAACATAATTAGTGGAAGGAAGTCATGGAGTAGAAGCAAAACAAAAAAAAAAAAAGAAAAAGAAAAAAAAAACTACACATACAATGCAGCAACAAAAGCTAGGAAAAAGGTGAACATACATTCAAATTTTCTAGGAAGCAATTGAAAAAACTGACATAAAACTGATCTAAAATTCAAATCAAGTTTTGTAGATATGGATAGTAGCATCATTCAATGACAAAAACTTGGCACTTGCCTGAGTATTCTCTTGAAGCAAGTTATTTTCCCACTTGTAAGTATAGTCAACCAACTCCTTTACTCCATGCAGTGTGAAATTCTACACAGATAATCCAAATCATTAGCCGATGTCTTAACAGAACTCTATGTGATACTACTGACAAAAACATTACCTGCTTCCCTTCCAGTCTACTGATTTTTAGTCCCTACAACATCAAGGAAAGAAACAAATTCAAAAGTAATATATCTAAAAAAAGTGTAGATGAAATTGGATAAAGAAAAACTAATCATAAAGATTGTTTACCAGTGTATGAACAGTTTGACGGACATTTTGAACATCATTTCCATACCTTGCTGAATGTTCTAAAAGTTCAGAAACCTAGATGGCAAATTTTGATAAAGTCAGACCACTACACCAAAAAAGCAATTTTAGTATATAACATTTGGATAGGACGTACCTTCTCTTGTGTGTTAGTAGTGACCGCAACAACCTCATCCAAATTAGAATCTATTTGTTCGATCTTTGAAGACAATTCCCTCTTAGTAGTCTATAAAAAAAAATTAAAAAAGAACGATGAGAAAGCATAATTCAATCAAACATATCTTCCATTGATATCTGTAAATTACTGATCCAAAACATAGGATTGTAAGCAAAATTGAACATTTGGTGAAAGGAACATGGCAAGAAAGTAGGGGAAAAGAATAATCAAACACGAGATAAATAAGAAAGAACTTCATAAAAGAGATAGAAATGATGCATGATGTAACTTTGTGTGGCAGCAGGGCATGTGATTCAAGTGTTATACTATTCATTCAATATAAAGTAGAATATATAAACCCTCACCTTAACTGATCCATAAACATTCTCAAGCCGTTGGGCTACAGATGTGCAAGCATCAGATAAACTACGTCGTGTTGCAAACATCAAGTCAGGAAGTTTCCAGCCCTGAAATTACAGAATGATTCACAGCATAAGCAAACTACAAAGAACATTATGCTCCTGAAACACACAAATAAAGAAAATCATAATCTAATCTTTCACCAGCCAAAAAAAATATGACAGTCATAGCAACAAGAAACTCTGAAATCTTTATGGGTGCCATAATTGCAATCGCTATCAATTACCAGAAAACCAAAGCCCACCCAAACTATAAAATTAGCCACTTTTCCATAGGCTTCAGCAAAGAAATCAAACAAAAAGCAATGGTTGTCATGATGACATTGATTGAAGTATGCTAAAGCCTTACGTAACTAAATCTTTAAATTGATTCAACACCAAATAATTAAAATCTTGTCATAAACCAGATATTCTAAACAGGCCACAAAGGAATGAAAAATCAGGTGGCCAATTCCCAATATATGATCAAAATTTTTGCAACCTCATCAGTAATTGCAGTAATGGAGATGCCTTGGGTTGTATGAATAATTCATCAACACGTAAGTATTATCTTGTCAATTATTCCACAACACTATCTTGGAATGAGAACAACAAAATTACCTTCCACCAAACATAGCCATATCCAACTACAACCACTAGAACAATTGTGCCATATTTACCTGCACCTGCACATTATAAGCATGTGCATGAATATCCCAGAAAAAGTGCAAAATCAAAATCCAATATCTAATGAGAACATTAGTGAAGTAAGAAGAGAATTATTGCTGCTGTTCAACAAAGTAATGCAATAATTGTAATTAAAAAAATGCATGATCTAAGACTTCTCAAAAAATGAAATATCATGAATTTTGCACTTCTTTCAAAGCATTAACATGCTTTCCCCCTTCACGCATATGAGAAGAGGCAAAACCGAACCTGTGCCACTTGCAGTTACAATTGTAATTGGTCTGTTTGATGCTAACATTTGCAGCTCTTGACGAAGACTGTCGACCTATATATGTCAAGACCCATATCAAAATTCATAATTTCGAGCAGAAATACTCAAGCAACTGCCAAGCATCATTACCACCTAATCTACCCTTCCTCTTCTAAAATGGTTGATATACAAACCTGAGCCATCAAAGAGTCATTAAGTGGTTTCCTAGCTGATGAAGTAGATTCCTCCCCTTTCATTTGCTTAAAAGCAATCTGCAATAGACGGAAAATCATTAACAGTGAACATTCAAAAGAGTATTTCACATATTTCGGGAAAAAAAAAAAAAGATTTTTGCCACTGGATTGAAAGCTGTAACACAGAAAATCAACTGCAAATTTTATTTTTAGAATATAATTAGAACTGCTAGAGTTGAAAATTGAAGTACCTTGAATGCACCCGAAACAAAATCAGAAACACTCGGTAATGCCCCTTCTTTGGCAAGAACCGAGCCAAGTAAACCTAAAAAAAAAAAAGCATAAAACAGCCAAATTATTTGAAATTTAACACAAAAAAAAGAACTCTTGAGTCATTGCTGAGCTAAAACAACAGCTGAAAAAACGAAGCTTATCGCATCCAATAACTTTTATTGAAAACAATCGAACCTAGGGTTTAAGATACAGCTATATTTCACTGAAAAAAACGAATTCAAATTTACAATTATAAATATGAGAAAATTAACAAACCTGCTCCGACGAGAATGGTTAACTTGCCGAGAGGAAGAGCCATGGCGAGTCCAGTGTAAGTGAGTGAGTGAGTGAACAAGCGAGTGATGATAACAACAAAAATAATAATGAAATAAATACAAAAGCTATTTATATCTATATAGCGATTCTGGACTATCCGCCATAGTTTTTGGCTAAAACAGCAAAATTAACGATGATGATGATGATGATGATGATGAAGAAGAAGATTAAAAACAAAAAAAAAAAAAAAAGGGATCGCCGTAGAGAGATTGCTGCTACTTGCTACGAACGCAAAAACCCTATTTGCTGGTTACATTCGCTACTGTATTGTTTGTTATTGCTATTTGCTATACCCATACGACTTCGATTTTCATTCTTAATTACCCTGCTTACGTGATTGTATTCCCGAATATACCCTTTTTTGCAAATTTTTTAATCAAAAAAATTAAAACAACTAAACTCCAACTAATTTTATTTAATTTAAATAAAAAAAATAAAAATAATTTAATAATTTATTTAATACAATCGTATGCATAGTAACTCAAATTCAAAATATTAATTTTTATGGTACTTTTTGAAGAATATTTTTGTCATGTGGGTGTGGCAATATTTTTGCCACGTTTCTGTTTATATATATTTGTTGATTGTTTTTACATTTTTGTTAATTATTATTTTGTAATTGTTACAAATGGTAATGAGGATGTTTAAGTTTAAACAATAATATTATCACTTAATTATAAATAATTCACTATAAAAAAAACTTTCATGAAATGCTGTTGAATTTTTCTTACATTATGAACAAATAACTTGAAAATAATAATGCTACTTACTGAAAATATTATCCAATCGGAATGGTTGACAGATATAATTATTTTTCATTTATTATTCTTTTAAAAGAAGGAATATTTTAATTATTCTTTTTTTGATATATATTCTAATTATTCTTAAGTAATATTTTTAAAAAGTAAATAACCGTGTTGCCATTAACGCACCTTAATGGGCTAACTTTTCTGGAACACTTCAAATAAACCAAGCCGAAGATTCCTCCGAGCCCAATCTAGCGTATTCATTTTTTGTATTTAAAAATATTATTTTATATAAATATTTACATTTTATTGTATCAAAATTTACCTGTATTCCCAATAAAAGAAATATTATATATATTCATTATATTTTTTTGCTAATGCTAATGAATTGTTCACAATATTATAAAATTTGAATTTGAAAAGTAAATCAGATTACAAAATAAGATCTATAAAGTAATGATCAATAAAGCTAAATTAATTTATCTGCATTTTTTATAGTATAAAAATTAATTATCATCAAGTAATAATAGAGTTGTTTATTTTACAATATGGAGATGATTTTGCTTGCAGAGATTTCTAGTTGTGTTTGTGATGTTGTGTATGATGAGGATATTTCCCTCTAGTTTCTTTTAATAATAATTTTTTCCTAAAAAAAACACCTCTTATCTTTAGCTCTATATATATATATATTAGCAAATTTTCTAAACTCAAATTCATCCAGTTTATTAAAGTTGAGTAGGCCAATGAGTCGGTCGATATTTTATCCTATAATAACTTCTTAGTTGGTTGAATTTTATCAAAAAATTCATTTAATTTTTAAATGAATTTTAAATTTATTTAAATCAAATATACTTTAATAACATTAATAAGAATTGATTTAGTTTTAAATAATTCTACAAAATTAAAAAGTTGGAATTTAAAATGAATTTTATAATATTTTCATTTAAATCAAACATATTTACTTGGATTTGCAAATAAATTTTATAAAATTTTATGAAATTCATTTGAACCAAATAAACTCTAACTCCTTATTTGATTCAATTTCATTAAGAAATTTATTTTATTTTTAAATAAATTTAAATAGAATTTATTTTCAAATAAATTTTAAATTTATTTAAATAAAAAAAATTCCATTAGTAGAAATTAATTTAGTTTCAAACAATTTCACAAAATTAAAAAGTTAGAATTCAAAATAAATAATACAAAACTTTCATTTAAAACCAAATATACTTACTTACATTTACAAATAAATTTTACAAAATTTTATAAAATTCATTGAACTGCAGAAAGTCGAAATACCAATTGAATTCCACGATACAAATAAATGAATCATTTGTGATATATGATTTGATAGAGATAATTAATTTTAATAATGTGGATTAAATACGACATGAACATCTATTCAGTTTGTCTATACACCATATATAACGCACTCAATATATATAATAAATAAGGAGATAAAAAAATAAAAATACTTGACGAGTCTCACTCTCATTAACTACATCGAGCTACATTCATGTATGTTTCTAACTTGGCATATCACAAATACTAAGTTCTAAGTACTTAAACATTAATGTACATAAAATTCAATGTTAATGTGTCCTAATAAATAAATATAATAAAACTTATATTCTCACTTTATAATTTAGTAACTCATATGAATTCAATTCTTCACTTATCTTAACTTTCTATAAATTAACTATAAATTAAAAGGAAGAATAGATTTGCATTTGGTTCAAAATGTGCTCAAAGTTATCAGTAGATTTTTCTATTGCATGAGAGTGCATCCCTTCATAAGTTGTCACAACAACTCCTTCGTCTCTTGTCAATCTTTGAACTTGCTTTTTCACATTGCATCCTTGATGAGTACACCTATAGTAGCTTCTAAATATTCAAAAAAACACATGTTAATATTTAATAATGCAAAAAAAAAATTCACCCACAAAATTAAATATTTAAATCTATCGTATATATAATACAAACATGATTAACCTATCTAAACCCACATTCAATACTTAAGTGAATCATCATACTTAGTTGTTTGGTTTGCATCAACATATACACATTTGAAGCAATTTATTGGTCATGCAATTATTTACAAAAGCATCAAATTGAGACAGGGAAGAAACATTTTGAAGAGAGTTGATTCTTTAATTTTTTTGATATTGAAGTGTATGTTTCTGTTGTTGAACTTCATTAATTATGCAGATCAGAATCATATAGAGTTCCATTTCAGTAGACTAAGACTCTTCAGGAATTTATTCTAACCATTTGCAAGCCACTTTCATATGCAGATTCCGAAAATACGCTGCAATTATTCATTTAACTATGAACATTTTTGTTATGCATATAAATTTGTCATATGATTACAAAAGTTTAAAATTGTCACTAGAAGAAAATTTAGTTTCATGATGAATTTTATTTTTGCCAACACAAACATGGGTGTTGTCATCAATTTTTTATATATATTTAACGATAATAGCAAAAATTTATTGCAATCGAATTTAAATATAAAATTTTGCAATAAAATCCGAGAGAAAATTCATTAATGACAAAATAATAACAATGTTGTAAATTGTAGTTATTTAATTGAAAAAATAATAAATAACAAAAAGCATTTCATCGCCAATAATATTATCCATTAAAAATTAAATGAAAATTCTTTTTTTTTTTCCTTAGTAACATTCTTCCCATGATATTCTCTCTTTTTTTTTTTCTTTCTTTTTTTCAGTAGTTAGCTGCAGAAAGGCCTTTCCTAGGATTATTCTTAAAATTCCATCAAACATTAATATACAATAAGTAATCTTACAATTGCATTAAGATTAATCTTTACAATTTATGCTCTATATTGCAATAATATTGACTCAATTATCAAAATAGTGTACATAAGTTTGTGATATTAACATTTATCATTTTGATTCAAGAATAATCATCCGGATAGATTATATGAAATTATTGTACATATATTACTATAATTAATTGAAATCTGATAATATGTAAGAGATAATAAAAGGTTATATGTATGTATAAGTACAGACCTGGGAAATTTATTGTTCTTAACAGCTTTCTGGCCATACTTTCTCCATCTATAACCATCATCAAGGATATCAACTTGACTCCTTGTTTGAAAGGCAAATCTTGGCTTTTTAATCTTCTTCTCTCCCTTAATCTTCTTCTCTTCATTATTTTGAGACCCAACACCAAAATTTTTATTATTCTGTTTATGCACTAGGTCACTATTATTGCTGCTGTTGCCATTGAAACTGATTGGCACTTCCATTTCTTGCATCAAACCCAAGAACCCAATTTCCTTATTAGCCTGAAAGTAGTCAGTGAAACCAGAACTGCCCATGTTCAATATGGTCGACATTGAAGAACTAGTAGCTGCTGCTGCTGATGATGCTGATGCTGATACTGTTTTTGAAGAAGAAGAAAGTGGAAAAAATGGTGGGTAGGTTTCCATTATGTGAAGAAAATGGAAGGTATATATAAAGAAGATGAAGATGGATTATGAGTGGCTGCGCTGCTATGGATTCAACACTATGACAATGGCTGCTTTCAGCAACCCAAAATATGGAAAATGTTTAAGGCGGCTGTGTGATTGCTAGACAAGTTATAATTATATAGAGCTAATTATTCTTTATCCTGTGTGGGTTGTTGTCGTAAACGGCACGTAATTAAAATATTCATGTATAGTGAAGGAGATTTCTTATTGGGTTATTAGATTAAAATTTTTTTTTATCATGAAATGTATATTGCAGTTGGCTTAATGATCAAGATTTAGAGAATAATTATATTATATAATTTTATAGCATAAATATATATATGCTTTTTTGGTTGTTTTTTGACCAAACTTTTAGTAATTTCCTTTATATATATTAAGGAAAAAGAAAAAAATGAGGTTAAATAATTGACCATTTAATTTTTTTATTTAAACCATTTATATTTAATTTTAATTTATAATTCAGTTCAAGTAAAATCATTAAAACGGTAATATTTTTTTAATAATTAATTTAATACAAGTATATATAATACGACTTGAATAAAATATATCATTTAATCAAAAACAGTTCCTATGAGTTGATTTCAATTGTCACTTTTTCAGTACCATAAAATTTACATTCTAATTTCATGAATAGTTTTAGTATGATGTGAATATTTTAAAATTGATTTGGTAGGTATGCAAAGTATACATTTCGTTTGAGAAAAATGTATATGTATACTTTGGAAGTATAATCAATCTCAATATTTTAATTAATCAGCTCATGTTAATCATATCTTTTAAAATTAATTAGCTCACATATATAAAGTTTCTACAAGTGATACGTGTATGATGGGTTTGTAGTGTAAAACCAAATGTTCATGACCAAGACATGGAGATATTTCAGTATAATAATTGGTCAAAGCAGCGTTTTCTGATTATTATTCTGTTGTAATTTTCCTTTCATTTTCTGCTGAACTGTTTTAAGGATAAATAGAAATGAAATGATAGCACCGAAGTAGACATTTTTTTTATTTTTATTTTTATTTTTTTATATCCATAATATTTAAACACTTCAATTTAAAAAATAAATATTTTAATTAAAAACTATTAATGTGTTTATATTCTTATTTTCTGCATTCTCATATCTAATAATAACTATAAATTAAAAAAAAAATTAAATCTAATCTCACGTATGAAAAAAACTACTTACACGCATAGCTATATATAGGATATAGTTCAATAATTCACTTCAACAAAAGAATATTTATAAATGCTTATGGTCAAAGGATTTGTCCACACAAAGGAAAATGACAGATTTAAAATAACATAAATAATTGAAACTCCTTTGCCCAAAATATACATCTATTCATTAATTAACTTTAATTTTATCACTCTTTGCATGTATGGTATGCAAATAATTAATTGCGTGTTGATATATTTCGTATTTTCAACATATAAATTCCACTGCAAAAAGCCAATACAATCTTATTCAATAATACAAAAGTTGGACACACTGAATTTATTAGCATTTAGTGAAGTGAAAATCATCTTAAAAGCAAAGTGTTACAATTTAAATTTTAGCAATGTATATATATTTTTAAAAATAAAAAGTATTTTACGCTTAGAAGTCTTATATTTAAATTTTCACCTTGTCAAATTTTCTTGTGTCAAACATAAATTGAAATTTATCTTATATCTAATATGGTGTGGAGATATTTCGTAATTACTAATAAGAAATAAAAAAATAAAAAAAATTATTAGGATTTTAATTATATTTAATACTTTTTGAATTTAATATCCAATGCAACTTAAAAATTGAACCAAACTTTTACTGTTTTTATAATTCTGTATGAGTTGAAATAGATTAATTAGGATTAAGTAAATTTTAAATATCAACAATTCAAAAAAAGAGTTAGGTTAATATAAGAAATTGTTTCTACATGCAATGATTAAAAGGAAAATTATATCTAAAATCGTAAGCATAAATTGGGATTTTCTCAAGTTAGGTACAAAAAATATATTAAAGGTCAAATAAGATCATGAAAAATAATCAAAGGCTAATCTAAAATAAGTTTGGTGAGGAAATTTTCCTCATCACTTTGAGTGTGTAGATAGGTATAATTGAGCACAAAAAATTACTCTTTGTATATCCCATTTTTTTTTTTAAAAAAAAAAATCTAGAAATTAAGCGCACCAAATAGAAGTTAAAGCAAGCAATTCACCATTATTTTTAATTGATATATAGGAAGCATATAAATCTACACATGTTTGTGGAACTATTCATAGTCCTTGCCTCTTTGACTACATCCATATGGCACAAAAGAGAGGAGATGGAGTTGGTCCATGCTCAACTAATTAAGAGATTAACAAAGATTAGTAGTTTATTCCTACCCATCTAAAAGCGACGGTTTTTTTTTAATTTTTATTTGAATTTTTTTAGCTTGAATTTTTGAATTGGAAGTACATACACGCATATTAGTCATTGTCATCTTGCCAAGTAAAAAAACAAAAATTAATTTTAATTTATCAAAATTAAGTGTTTTCCTAATAAATTTATTTTTTATATACATTTGAGTGAATATTATAAGTTAAATTTGAATGGATTTGACTATTAAATTTGACATAAATAATTTAAAATTTTAAAGAATATATAAATAAAAACATGTCAAATATATCTACCTTAAAGAGTCGTTGATAATTTATCTATTTATTTAAATATTTTGAAAGAAATATCCATATTTATCGATAAAAAAGTTAAATTCTTTTAAATAAAATTTCAATTTAACTTTTATATATAAAAAAAAAAATTATTTCTCATATAGATTCATTGGATTTAAGCTCCGAACTAATCAAAATTAATAGCTTTTTACTATTTTTATGGTGTGCTATTAGAAAGAATAACTTAACTCTATTAAAAAAAAAAAAGAATACAAAAATGGAAATTTTTTTTTTTTTTTTGAAAAGAGGAAATATAAGTTTTTTAATAATCTGTAATTATATATATTATTACAAGGGGCACGTGGTTTTGAATGACAATTACAAGTACGGACTAGAGGAGGAGGCTCACGGCTGCGATGGCGCCTGTGGCTTCAATATGTTTGTTGACTCAACACAACAGCTCTTGACGGCGCAGCCTCCGTTGCTCATTTTGAATCCACTAATTTTACGGTAATATATGGATTTTAAATATTTTTTTGAAATATTAATATACATGAAAAAGTTGCTTAATTTAATATGTGTTTGTAGAGATAATAAATGTAAAGAAATATAATAAAAAAGGATATTATTGACTGGTTTATTATTATAATTATGAATAGTATTAATGTGTATCATAAGTATAAACTAGTTGAAAGTTTTGACTAGCGTAAACTTAATTTATTTAAAGTCACGTTGAATTTGATATGGTGTTTAATGTTTATAAATTTAAAAGAACCTAAATGGATTTAAAAAAAATTTAAAAAGTATAAATTAAAAATTTTTCATTAAAATTTTATAATTATTATTAATAAAATAAAATTATAATTTTACTCTATAATGTATTTTTAAATATATTTTTACATTTATTATAAATATATTTTATAACAAATTAATAATATATTAAAATTATAAGCGAGCTCATAAGTATTTGTTTAAATTTATTCATATGTTTCATGAACCGAATTTTACGTAACTTAAATTTGATTTCTTTATTAAATGAATTTTAATATACAACTTAAAAAAAAAACTTTTTATCGAGTTGAATTTTAAACTTCGGCTCATTTATAATTTATACAATATATAAAAAATAAAAAACATATAATAGAGAATTATAAAATCCAATAACATCTTCCCTAGTAGATGAGCAAATAATTGATAATTAATTAATTAATTAATTTGTTGACTAAATACACTATATATGTTTGTTATCCATAGGAGCATGGACGAACCTACTGAATTTTACTGCCTCCACCTTGAAAATAGTGGGCTGGAATTTTTGATACTAAAAGTAAGTAGTATCTTAACTATAAAATGTTGGACCAAAAAAAAAAACTATAAAATGGTCTCCACTTGATTTATCTCTAGCTAGGTTATCCCTTTATGCTAAAAACGAAATTAAGTAATTAATATTTATTGCTTCATTTGATGAATACAATAATTTTATTTTGTTTAGAGTCCATTCCATCCAATTTGAATTAATTATAATTTTTATTAATATCATAAATTATTATATAAGAAACATAAATTAGTAAATAAAAATTGAATAAATAATTATTTCCACTTTTTAATATTTTCAAAGCTAAAAAAAGGAAAAACTAGAAAAACATCAAAATTATGTTTTGAAAATTTAGATATTCAATATTTTAAGCTGCAAAAAAATCATTAAACACGGTAAATACTAGTAAAAGCATTTTTTTTTTCCACCTAACTAGAAATTAAATTAAGATAAATGCAGAAATTTATGACAAATGTTTAAGTTATTATCTTTCCAATATTATTTGAATTTTCTTAGTAAATTAAAAAAGATCAAGTTTAACCAACATCTATTAATTTAAATGGTAAAAAGTTTACATTTTTTTTAGTAATGTTTCAATTTATAATAGAAAATGTTGAAATATGAAGCTCAATTTACCGATCTATAACTGCTTTGTTTATACACAACTTGGATAGCTATTTAATTCTAGAAGCCGCTCATACTCAAAACTAATAAAAAATCAATGAGTTAATGCCACATCATAATAAATTAATTACAAGTAAAATAACTATTGTATATACAAAAGAAGAAAAATGAGTTGATGTCCACCACTTAATCTTTGTAAAACATGATCATGATTTAATTAGTAACCAGTCAGTGATGATAATCAGTAATTTATCTTGTTAGCCCTCTGCAAGATGGAGCATATAGGTTATGTATGCCTAGTTTGAATATGTTAGCTTGAAAACAAAAAGGAGGCAAAGTTTTGGTGAAGCAATCAGCGACTTGGTGATTCATGGTCACTAGAAGTAGAGTGATGCAACCTTGTTGAACTTTCTCACAAATAAGATGACAATTAAGTTCTATATGCTTCGTGCATTCATGAAAGACAGGATTTTTAGCAATTTTAATAGCTGATAAATTGTCATAAAACAATAGAACTGATTGAGTGAAAATTATAAGATCTTAAAGAAGGTAATGTATCCATTGGAGTTCACAAGTGACAAAGCCAAAGCACGATACTCGGCTTTAGAAAATGACCGAGAAACTGTGGTTTGTTTCATAAATTTCCAAGAGACAAGAGTAGGTCCTAAGAACACATAATAACCAATGATATAACATCTGGTGTTAGGGCAAACAACCCAATCAAAATAAAAAAAGGCTTAAAGCTTAAGATTATTAGTATAAGGGAAAAAAGACATTGACTTGGAGTAGCTTTTAAGTATCGCAAAACACAATGAGCAGCAACAAGATGTGCGTCAGTAAGAGCATCAAGAAATTATGAAAGTTGCTGAATTGCAAATGAGAGATTGGGTCTGGAATTAATAAGGTACAAGAGCTTGCTTACAAGTTGATGATAGACGATAATGTTAACTAAAAAAGGACTACCAGTGCATGTGAACTTCTAATTTGGAGTAAGAGGTATACGGACAGGTTTGGAAGAAAGAAAACCAATATCATATAATAAATCTAAAGTATATTTACGTTGGCAAAGGTTAATGCCAAATTGAGAACGAGCTACCTCAAAACCCAAAAAGAATTTTAATAACTAAGATCTTTAATGCGAAACTTAGCATGAAGAAATTATTTAATAGCATTAACTTGATCAATGTCATTACTGGTAAAAATGACATCATTTACATAGACCAAGAGAATAATAAAGGTGGAGCTAATAGCTTTAACAAATAATGAAGAATCAAAGGCTGCTTGCTTGAAACCTCATGTAAGTAAAGCATTAGTGAGTTTGGCATTCCATTGCTGACTCACTTATTTTAATCCATATAAGCTTATAAATTGCATTAGGAACATCCGTATGAAAGCCTTGAGGGAGATCCATGTATACCTCCTCATGTTAATCCCCATGAAGGAATGCATTATTAATGTCAAGCTGAGATAGTAGCTAAGATAACAAGTAATGTGTGTATGGTTATCATCTTTGTAACGAGAGAGAAAGTATTAGTATAATCAATCCAGATTGTTGCATGTACCCTTTGTTAACAATACGAGCTTTGTAACGCTCGATAAAACCATCAACCTTATATTTAACCTTGTATACCCACTTACAACTAATGTCTTTTTTAGAATCCGGAAGCTGAGTTAATTCTCAAGTGTTGTTGGATTACAAAGCTTAAAGTTCAACTTGCATTGCTTATTGCCAATGAACATTATTTATTGCTTCATAATAAAAAGTAGGTTCCTTTATAACACTAGTTTGACAAAGAAAATATTGGTAAGAATGGGTGAGATGATCATAGTTTAAGACATAAGAGAGATGATAGGGACTGGTTCTATTTTCAAAAGGGTGATGATAATCTTAAAGGTAATGTAGAAATTTAGGTATTTGAGTTGAGTGACATGTAGGTTAAGTAGAACCATTAGTATGAGAAGATAACAAAGGAATGATAGTAGGATGCAAAGAAGTAGTACTTGAATCAAAATATGAATTGTTAATATCAAATATATCAGTTATAATATCATATTGAAACAAATGGTATTAGAACCATGAACAAAAGGAAAAATATGTTCAAAACTAACATGTCTGAAAATAAAAACTCATTTAGAGTTTAATCATAGAGACAAAAACCTTTCATACTAGTTGGATACCCTAAGAAAACACACTTAATGGCTCTAGAATTAAACTTGCATCGATGAGGAACAATATTAGTGGCAAAGCATTGACAACCGAAGACTCTAAGCTGATCAAAAGTTGGTAAGTGAGTGAATAAAACTTGATAAGGACTATGATTATCAAGAATAGGAGAAGGAAGTTAGTTAATCAAGAAAACAATATATAAGATACAATCTGTCTAAAAAACAAGTGGAAGATTAGATTGAAACCTAAGTGCTCTTGTCATATTAATAATATGCTGATGTTTTTACTTAACAATGCTATTTTTGCTATGGTGTATAAACACATGAAATCTGATGTATCATGCCTTTAGAAGGAAAAAAAAGTTGGCATGTCAAATTCTTTACCTTAATCAGTTTGAATTATTTTTATTTTGGTTGAAAATTATGTATTGACATAAGCACAAAAATTTTCAACCAAACACCGACTTTCAAACTTATTTTTCATAGGAAAAACCCATGTATAGCGACTCTTATCATTAACCATAGTTAAGAAATATTTGTGACCATATATGGAAGAAACAGACATAGGTCCTTAAATATCCATGTCAATAAGATTGAAACAATTATTTGACACATACGAACTAATAGGAAAAGAAAGCTTTCGCTATTTACTAACATGACACACATCACAAACAGACTTATCAAAAGTGATAGATGAATACAATTATTTTAAAACATGCAGTCTTGAAAGAGAAGGATGTCCAAGCCTGAAATGCCACAAAGAACCAGAATTAACACTATTGACAACTACTGATGCAATAGTTGATATATGTCATTTCAAGCATTCAAATTCTTGAATCCAATACAAACCACTTTGCTCCTTAGCTATACCAATCATCCTTAAACTCTGAAGGTCCTAAATATAACAATTTTTTTTTAAGAAAATAAGGAAACAATGAGAAGTTTTCATTAATTTTTTGGTTGAAATGAGATTAAAATTGAAGTTGGGTATATATAAAACATTATACAAAATTAGACCAGAGGATAAATGAATATCGCCCATATGTGAAGCCTAGCCTACTGTAATATCCCGTAATTTTAAAAATATTTTTACACTGTACCGGGATATGCAGTGTCAGTGATTTTTGTATTTTATATGATATTTTTATGAGTTAATATGTATTTTAAACCTATTTTAATTACTGTCTATTATTTTCAGTATTTTACGTAAAATTTTCCCGGGACTTTCATTTTCGGGGAAATTTCCACGTAAACAATGTATTATTAATTATTTTAAATGTATTTACGGGTTTGCATGAACTCATACATATTTTTAAATTATTAAATAAAGCCTGTGTGTGTATATTTAATTAGGGTTTATTATTACCCTAATATTTTATTATTTATTTATTATTATTTGATTATTTTATTTATTATTAAATTATTAAAATTTATTTTTTTTCTTTTTTCTTTTTTTTTTTTTTTCTTTTTTTTTTCTTTTTCTTTTCCTTTTTCTTTCTTTTTCTTTTCTTTTCTCTTTCCTTTTCTTTCTTTTTCTTTTTCTTCTTCTTCTTCTTTCTTCTCCCGTGGGTGCCGCCGGACCACCATTTTTGCCACCGTGGTTTCTCCCTCCTCCGGCCACCGTTTTCGACACCGCCGGTCTCTATCTTCTCCTTGAGCTCCGGTGAGTGTTATTCTAGCTTTTGTTTGAGCTAAAACGGTCTAGAATTGCTTAGGTTTTGAGTTGAATATTTCGGCCACTTTTGGTTTTCGATTTTTTTGAGCTTCAATTTGGATGATTCATGGAAACTTCCTTCACAAATGTTGTTCCTGGTAGCTTAATCTTCATGCATGAATTTTTGCAGAATTTTTGGAGATTGTTTGGATTTTTGGGTATTTTTGAATATTTTAATATTATTTTCGAATTTTCGGAAATTAATTATTTAAATTATGAAATTGGAGTTTATGGTTGAATTAGGTGTTGAAATGAATTATAGGAATTTATTTGGAATTTTTATGAATTTCTAAGTATTTATTTTTAATTATTGAAGTTTATGTGATTTTGTAAAATTAAGTTAATTGTGTTTTTATTTGAATTTAATTGGTTAATTGGGTTTAATTATTGATATTATTGATAAATATGTTGAGAAAATTAATTTTGGATAATTGTATGATTTTTGGTGAATTTTTGAAGTAATTTAGGTATATATATATATATAGGGGTATTTTGGTAATTTTACCCTAAATTGTCTAAAAATGTAATTTAATTGGTTTTAATATTTATTTAAGGTATAAAAATATTTCTACAAAATATTTGGTATTTTTAACTAATTAAAACTATTTTCCGGGAATTATTTTCAATTATATATATAATATACGGTTTTTCAAATAAAATGAGTTTTAATCGATTTTTATAGTGTTTCAAGGTCAATTATGTAATTTTTATTTATAAAATGTATTTTTATGATTTAAGGATATTTTTGGTATATTTGAATATATTTTCTGTGTTTGTGGACCCCGGTCGACAGATTGTAGTCTGGAGTCCGACCGAGGGGTTGTGATTGATTGTGGTGTTATTTTCGAAGTGTATTTTCTTTGCAGGGTCGGCTCTACTCTTTTGAGTAGAGAGATGTCTGTTTTACAGGGGAGGTTCTGCCGAATTTCCGGTAGAATTCTCGTAAAACGTGATATCCAGTCGAACCCTAATTTTCGATTCTGTGTTGAATACTCTAGATTTAATTCTAGGATTTCTGTTAGGGTTATTCTGATGTCGAGTAATTATTTCTTGTTTAGTTGCGCCGAGACCGAGGGTTAGTGGACCAGGCCCGTCGGACCTGTCTCGTGGAGCGCATTAGGTGAGTTACTATATTATATATATATGCTTAGGATGCATGATTTAGAAAATGCATGTTTTATTTTGACTAATTATGCATAAATAACATGATTTATATTCAAGTATATTTTTGGTATATTTCTGGTATATAATAAATTATATACATGTTTTATTAATAAAATATATTTAAAATGTTTTTAAATATATTTTTAGTTTAATTCATGATTTGATTGGATTTATTTGACATATATATACTCAAAATATACCTGGTTTATGTTTGGTATATTTTCGGTATATATATGGTTTATATTGTTGATTTATTTAAATTCATGCATCATGTATTTGTGAATGAATGTTTTATTATTTATCACTGAAGGATATCAATAGAACGTGCTACCTAGTGGGCAGCACTAGGACCGAGTACGTACCGGTACGCCTATAGTATTTAGGCTTTATTACTGACTATTTGTGGATATCGATTTGATTATGATTATTGGATGTGTGAGATGTGGTTTGTGGGTGTGATTGCTGGAGCTCGGTTGACCAAGTGTCTCGGGGCCAATCACACTGGCAGTCAGACTGCTGGAGCTCGGTTGACTTAGTGTCTCGGGGCCAGTCTACTGTCCATATGGATTAAGTGGATATATTTGGAATCAGTGAGCCTGTATGGCTAGAGTGTTGTTTAACATTATTTTCTGAGGTTGCGATATTCTAGGGTTCTATATGATCCTTCATAAACTGAGATTTTTCAGTAAAATATATAAAATGATTTTTCTGCATCTGTATGAACTTGCCTGTATATATACATATTACTCATATACTGTTGACTGTATGCATTATCACTTAGAGTGTATGTATATATATTATAGTAATTCACTCAGTGAGGTCTGACTCCCCTCCGTTGACTATTTTTCAGGAGAGTCAACTTCCTCAGACCTCAGTAGCAGGTCGATACGCCGGATTTCTTCCGCCCCGGCTTCTTTATGTAAATTGTCTACTTGAGTCTTATTTATTTTATCTAGACACTGCAGTAGCTGTAAATTACAGTATTGGATTTTATGTACTTTATTTTAAAGAGATGTATTATGTTAAAACTGGATTTGTATAAAGATTATACATTTATGAGATTATATATGCGATGTGATGAGTTTTGAATTATATCCAGTTGAGATGGATGATATTGTAATATTTATGATATTTATGATTTTATTTTCCGCTGCACATATATATATTATATGGTTATTGTTATTGCATGATTTTTTATTTTATTTTTAGGCTTGCTACGGGTTCCGGATTCGAAAGAATTCCCGTTCCCTAGCGCCGGCCATGGCCCCTGTTTTGGGTCGTGACAAAGTTGGTATCAGAGCGAAGTTCGTTTCAGAGTGGAGTTCTGTGTCAGGGCTTAGTTATGTGAGTTGTGGCCCTAGTTTTAAAGTTGTGTTTTCTGTTGGACTACTGCAGTGTATTAGGTTCGAGTATGTCTTGATAAGTATTCCTTGCTGTAGTTTTCAGCGTTATTCCTCCGTTGTCTGTTTTGTCTGAATCTTTCCGTTTGTCTTTTCAGAATGAGGAGGCGAGCGCGTGTCGCTCCACCGGTCGTTGAGGCCGAGGATGATGAGTCTTTTCAGGACGAGGTTTTACCTCCTGAGCAGCCAGTTAGGCGTAGAGGTCGTGGCAGGGGTAGACCTCGAGGAGCGGCAGGTCGCCGTAGGCAGAGAGAGTTACAGGACGAGGAGCCTGTTGAGCCTGATTTTGATGTTCCTGTTCCTCCAGTTGTTCAGCCTGTTCAGCCTGCCTATCAGCAGGGTATGTCTGACCCTGAGGCAGCTTTGTTCTATGCCAGAGTTGGCAGGATTGCTTTTGATGGTACTTCTGATCCTTTAGATTTTCTGCATGCGATTGAGACTAGGACTCGGACTGCTCATACCGAGTACCAGAGGATCATGATTGTTGAGTTGTCTATCGAGGGACCAGCCTTGGATTGGTTTATTCAGATGATCCAGCCTTATATGATGACGATGACATGGGCTCAGTTTCGAGAGCGATTCATGAGGAGATTTTGTCCAGAGCCTCTTCGTTTGAGCTATCGTCTTCGTCTGACTAGTATTTCTCGTGGAGATCGATCTGTAGAGGAGTATACCCGAGAGTTTCTTCGTCTGGGTAGATATGCTGAGGATCTGATGCGAGATCAGTATTTCGCTGTTACTACGTATGTTACTGGTTTGGGTTCAGCTTTTGCTGGTATGCCTACAGCAGGTCTTACTCTGGAGTCTGTGATTGAGCTAGCTAAGGAGATCGAGCTGAGGTTAGTTAGGCAGGGAGCGATGCCTGATTATTACCAGTTGGGAGTTCAGTCGAGTGGATTGCAGGCTACTCCGTATCCGAGTTTTCATGTTGGTTCGAGTAGTCAGCAGTGAGGTTCGACTCAGCAGAGTCAGAGACAGCAGCAGCGAGTGCATCGGAGCAGTAGACATGGTCGTGGAGGTCAGCGTAGATCATTCAGATTTGGGTCAGGTGCTTCGAGTAGCAGCAGTGGTCGTAGTTCTGGATCAGCGGCCAGAGTTTTTCATCTGACTCAGCAGGATGCTCAGGCATCTAATGCAGTCGTGGCAGGTATTCTTTCTGTTTGTTACCTGGATGCTTTGGTTTTGTTTGATCCGGGTGCCACGCATTCGTTTGTTTCTCCTATTTTTGCTTCTAAATCTTGTTGGCAAGCTTCGAGGATGGCTTTTCCTTTGTCTGTTGCCACTCCTCTGAGTGATTCTTTGGACACCGATATTGTTCTTTCTGGTTGTCCAGTTCTCGTGGGAGATAGAGAATTACCCGCTGATTTGATCTTGTTGGATGTGATGGAGTTTGATGTTATTTTGGGAATGGATTGGTTGTCTCAGTATTATGCCGTGGTTGATTGCAGGAATAAGGAGGTGATTTTCAGAATTCCTGGTGAAGTAGAATTTAAGTTTGTTGGTGACAGGAGTTCAGCACCTCAGAATCTTATTTCTGTTATTTCAGCTAGGAAGTTGTTGAAGAAAGGTTGTCAGGGGTTTTTGGCATTGGTTAGGGATACGTCAGTGGAGAAGTTGTCACTCACAGATGTTCCTGTTGCTTATGAGTTTCCTGATGTTTTTCCCGAGGAGTTGCCAGGTTTACCACCTCATAGAGAGATTGAGTTCTGTATTGATGTGGTTCCAGGTATTACTCCTATATCTATGACACCCTATCGTATGGCTCCTGCAGAGTTGAGAGAGTTGAAGGAGCAATTGCAAGAGTTGTTGGATAAGGGTTTTATCAGACCTAGTGTTTCTCCTTGGGGTGCACCAGTCCTGTTTGTGAAGAAGAAGGATGGTACCCTGAGACTGTGCATTGACTACAGAGAGTTGAATAAGGTGACAGTGAAGAACAAGTATCCTCTCCCGAGGATAGATGATTTGTTTGATCAACTCCAGGGTGCACAATTCTTTTCTAAGGTTGACTTGAGGTCGGGTTATCATCAGCTGCGGATCAGTGAAGCTGATATTCCTAAGACAGCTTTCCGTACTCGATATGGTCATTATGAATTTCTGGTGATGTCTTTTGGTTTGACTAATGCACCAGCAGCTTTTATGGACCTGATGAACAGAGTATTCCGACCGTATGTGGATCAGTTTGTGGTAGTCTTCATTGATGATATACTGGTATATTCAAGGAGTATGGAAGAGCACGTATATCATTTGAGGATTGTACTACAGACACTGAGAGATCATCAGCTTTATGCTAAATTCTCGAAGTGTGATTTCTGGATGGAGAGTGTTTCTTTTCTTGGACACGTAGTGTCTAAAGAAGGTATTCAGGTTGATCCACAGAAGGTTGAAGCAGTATCTGAGTGGCCTAGACCTACTTCAGTTATTGAGATTCGGAGTTTTCTGGGTTTAGCCGGGTATTATAGGCGGTTTGTGCAGGATTTTTCCAGGATAGCAGCCCCTATGACTCGCTTGACTCAGAAGAATGTTAGATTCGAGTGGTCAGAAGCTTGTGAGAATAGTTTTCAGTTGTTGAAGGAGAAGTTGACCACAGCGCCAGTATTAGCTTTGCCTAATAGTGTGGATAAGTTCACAGTTTACTGTGATGCCTCTAGAATTGGTCTTGGTTGTGTGTTGATGCAGAATGGAAGGGTGATAGCCTATGCTTCGAGGCAGTTGAAGAAGCATGAGCAGAACTATCCCACACATGATCTTGAGATGGCTGCAGTGATCTTTGCTTTGAAGATTTGGAGACATTATTTGTACGGGGTGACTTGTGAGATATTTACTGATCACAAGAGCCTTAAGTACATTTTTCAGCAGCGAGATTTGAATCTGAGGCAGAGAAGATGGTTGGAACTGTTGAAGGATTATGATTGTGAGATTCTTTACCATCCGGGTAAGGCTAATGTGGTAGCAGATGCCTTGAGTAGGAAGTCCTCAGGTAGTCTTGCTCACATCGGTGTGGAGAGGAGACCATTGATCCAGGAATTGCATCTGATGGTGGATCAAGGTCTGATGATGAAGATCAGTAGATCAGGTGGACTGTTAGCTCAGTTTAAAGTACGATCTGTACTAAGGGATAGGATTAAAGCAGCTCAGAGCCGAGATCCTATTCTAGAAGAGCTTGCAGAGAATGTCAGAGCAGGGAAGTTCACTGATTTCACACTCGATGATGATGGTGTGTTGTGGATCAGTGGTAGATTGTGTGTTCCTGATGTGGATGATTTGAGAGAGGAGATTTTAGAGGAAGCACATTCTACAGCCTACAGCGTTCATCCTGGTGTTACTAAGATGTACCACAGTATCAGAGATCTATACTGGTGGGATGGATTGAAGAAGGATGTTGCTGATTATGTTGCTAAGTGCTTGACGTGTCAGCAAGTGAAAGCCGAACATCAGAAGCCTTCTGGGAAGCTTCAGCCTCTTCCTATTCCCGAGTGGAAGTGGGAAAGGATAGCTATGGATTTTGTAGTCGGTTTACCTCGTTCGAAGGATGGATACGATTCCATCTGGGTGATTGTAGACAGATTGGCGAAGTCTGCACATTTCTTGCCTGTGAAAGCCACATATTCAGTTGCTAGATTGGCGAAGTTGTATGTGAAGCATATTGTGTGCCTTCATGGAGTACCTGTGTCCATTGTGTCAGACAGAGGTTCGGTGTTTACTTCTCGTTTCTGGCAGAAGTTGCAGGAAGCGATGGGCACTAGGTTGGATTTCAGTACTGCTTTTCATCCTCAGACAGATGGTCAGTCTGAGAGGACGATCCAGACACTGAAAGATATGTTGAGGATGTGTGTCTTGGATTTGGGAGGTAGCTGGGATGATCATTTGTCGCTTGTTGAGTTTGCATATAATAACAGCTACCATAGCAGTATTGGCATGGCACCATATGAGGCGTTGTATGGAAGGAAGTGTAGATCCCCGTTGAGTTGGGATGAGATTGGTGAGAGAGCTTTGACTGGACCAGAGATGGTTCAAGATGCTGCAGAGAAAGTCGCCGTGATCAAGCGCAGGTTAGAGACCGCAGTTAGCAGACAGAAGAGTTATGCGGATCCTAGGCGCAGAGATGTGGAGTTTCAGGTTGGAGATTTCGTTTTTCTGAAAGTATCTCCGATGAAGGGTGTGATGAGATTTGGTAGGAAGGGTAAGTTAGCACCGAGATATATTGGACCGTTTGAGATTCTGGAGAGAATTAGCACTGTTGCATATCGGTTGGATTTGCCTCCGAGTATGTCGCAGGTGCATCCAGTATTTCATATCTCGATGTTGAGGAAGTATATCTCAGATCCTTCACATGTGTTGCAACCTGACAGTGTGGAAGTGAGTGAAGATTTGACGTTTGTGGAAGAACCTGTGGCGATCGTTGATTTTCAAGTTTGACAGTTGCGATCGAAGCAGATTCCGATGGTCAAGGTTTTGTGGCGTAGCGACAGAGTTGAAGAACATACGTGGGAGACTGAAGCTGAGATGCGAGCTTCTTACCCGTATCTCTTTCCTTCCTGATTCTGTAATCTTGTTTTTAGAATTCGGGGACGAATTCTTGTAAGGGGGGAAGACTGTAATATCCCGTAATTTTAAAAATATTTTTACACTGTACCGGGATATGCAGTGTCAGTGATTTTTGTATTTTATATGATATTTTTATGAGTTAATATGTATTTTAAACCTATTTTAATTACTGTCTATTATTTTCAGTATTTTACGTAAAATTTTCCCGGGACTTTCATTTTCGGGGAAATTTCCACGTAAACAATGTATTATTAATTATTTTAAATGTATTTACGGGTTTGCATGAACTCATACATATTTTTAAATTATTAAATAAAGCCTGTGTGTGTATATTTAATTAGGGTTTATTATTACCCTAATATTTTATTATTTATTTATTATTATTTTATTATTTTATTTATTATTAAATTATTAAAATTTATTTTTTTTCTTTTTTCTTTTTTTTTTTTTTTTTTCTTTTTTTTTTCTTTTTCTTTTCCTTTTTCTTTCTTTTTCTTTTCTTTTCTCTTTCCTTTTCTTTCTTTTTCTTTTTCTTCTTCTTCTTCTTTCTTCTCCCGTGGGTGCCGCCGGACCACCATTTTTGCCACCGTGGTTTCTCCCTCCTCCGGCCACCGTTTTCGACACCGCCGGTCTCTATCTTCTCCTTGAGCTCCGGTGAGTGTTATTCTAGCTTTTGTTTGAGCTAAAACGGTCTAGAATTGCTTAGGTTTTGAGTTGAATATTTCGGCCACTTTTGGTTTTCGATTTTTTTGAGCTTCAATTTGGATGATTCATGGAAACTTCCTTCACAAATGTTGTTCCTGGTAGCTTAATCTTCATGTATGAATTTTTGCAGAATTTTTGGAGATTGTTTGGATTTTTGGGTATTTTTGAATATTTTAATATTATTTTCGAATTTTCGGAAATTAATTATTTAAATTATGAAATTGGAGTTTATGGTTGAATTAGGTGTTGAAATGAATTATAGGAATTTATTTGGAATTTTTATGAATTTCTAAGTATTTATTTTTAATTATTGAAGTTTATGTGATTTTGTAAAATTAAGTTAATTGTGTTTTTATTTGAATTTAATTGGTTAATTGGGTTTAATTATTGATATTATTGATAAATATGTTGAGAAAATTAATTTTGGATAATTGTATGATTTTTGGTGAATTTTTGAAGTAATTTAGGTATATATATATATATAGGGGTATTTTGGTAATTTTACCCTAAATTGTCTAAAAATGTAATTTAATTGGTTTTAATATTTATTTAAGGTATAAAAATATTTCTACAAAATATTTGGTATTTTTAACTAATTAAAACTATTTTCCGGGAATTATTTTCAATTATATATATAATATACGGTTTTTCAAATAAAATGAGTTTTAATCGATTTTTATAGTGTTTCAAGGTCAATTATGTAATTTTTATTTATAAAATGTATTTTTATGATTTAAGGATATTTTTGGTATATTTGAATATATTTTCTGTGTTTGTGGACCCCGGTCGACAGATTGTAGTCTGGAGTCCGACCGAGGGGTTGTGATTGATTGTGGTGTTATTTTCGAAGTGTATTTTCTTTGCAGGGTCGGCTCTACTCTTTTGAGTAGAGAGATGTCTGTTTTACAGGGGAGGTTCTGCCGAATTTCCGGTAGAATTCTCGTAAAACGTGATATCCAGTCGAACCCTAATTTTCGATTCTGTGTTGAATACTCTAGATTTAATTCTAGGATTTCTGTTAGGGTTATTCTGATGTCGAGTAATTATTTCTTGTTTAGTTGCACCGAGACCGAGGGTTAGTGGACCAGGCCCGTCGGACCTGTCTCGTGGAGCGCATTAGGTGAGTTACTATATTATATATATATGCTTAGGATGCATGATTTAGAAAATGCATGTTTTATTTTGACTAATTATGCATAAATAACATGATTTATATTCAAGTATATTTTTGGTATATTTCTGGTATATAATAAATTATATACATGTTTTATTAATAAAATATATTTAAAATGTTTTTAAATATATTTTTAGTTTAATTCATGATTTGATTGGATTTATTTGACATATATATACTCAAAATATACCTGGTTTATGTTTGGTATATTTTCGGTATATATATGGTTTATATTGTTGATTTATTTAAATTCATGCATCATGTATTTGTGAATGAATGTTTTATTATTTATCACTGAAGGATATCAATAGAACGTGCTACCTAGTGGGCAGCACTAGGACCGAGTACGTACCGGTACGCCTATAGTATTTAGGCTTTATTACTGACTATTTGTGGATATCGATTTGATTATGATTATTGGATGTGTGAGATGTGGTTTGTGGGTGTGATTGCTGGAGCTCGGTTGACCAAGTGTCTCGGGGCCAATCACACTGGCAGTCAGACTGCTGGAGCTCGGTTGACTTAGTGTCTCGGGGCCAGTCTACTGTCCATATGGATTAAGTGGATATATTTGGAATCAGTGAGCCTGTATGGCTAGAGTGTTGTTTAACACTATTTTCTGAGGTTGCGATATTCTAGGGTTCTATATGATCCTTCATAAACTGAGATTTTTCAGTAAAATATATAAAATGATTTTTCTGCATCTGTATGAACTTGCCTGTATATATACATATTACTCATATACTGTTGACTGTATGCATTATCACTTAGAGTGTATGTATATATATTATAGTAATTCACTCAGTGAGGTCTGACTCCCCTCCGTTGACTATTTTTCAGGAGAGTCAACTTCCTCAGACCTCAGTAGCAGGTCGATACGCCGGATTTCTTCCGCCCCGGCTTCTTTATGTAAATTGTCTACTTGAGTCTTATTTATTTTATCTAGACACTGCAGTAGCTGTAAATTACAGTATTGGATTTTATGTACTTTATTTTAAAGAGATGTATTATGTTAAAACTGGATTTGTATAAAGATTATACATTTATGAGATTATATATGCGATGTGATGAGTTTTGAATTATATCCAGTTGAGATGGATGATATTGTAATATTTATGATATTTATGATTTTATTTTCCGCTGCACATATATATATTATATGGTTATTGTTATTGCATGATTTTTTATTTTATTTTTAGGCTTGCTACGGGTTCCGGATTCGAAAGAATTCCCGTTCCCTAGCGCCGGTCATGGCCCCTGTTTTGGGTCGTGACAAAGCCTACCTTCTCAAAATTTGGTAATTGGACAAACACATAAGATATGACGTTATAATGATAAAATTTGTTAAGAGAATTTGTAATGTGATCAATTTCTCCAGTGTTGATAATCCAACAACACTTTGGTATTTGTTTTATTGCTGATAGTATTTTAGGAAGTAAATAAATACCTGTTTTTAGAAATTGGTTATGCTTAATAAGAGCATTGTTGACAGATGTAAAACAACCACTAGATTGATTGTTTGATTGAATAAGAGCAAACAACTTCATATATTGATCCTTATAACTAGGAGGATAACCATGCTTCTTGTAGCACTTATCACTTAAGTGGCCAAGCATACCACAATAAGTACAAATTGATCGTTTTCCTATCCCTGCAGTTGAATATCTCTTCACGAACTAATTTCCTCTAGGAGTGTAGTTCGAAGAGCCTCCTTTTCCAGTAAAAAGTATAGTTGACTTATTAATCTCCTGATTTGGAATCCCTCAGACTTGCCTTTCATGTTGCAATGCAAGTGCAAAAACCTTATTGATTGTTGGCAAGTAATCCATAAGTAAAATTTAAGATCTCACCATAGCAAAATCAGTATTCAAGCCTTTTAAAAATCTAATCACTTGATCTTATTGTTGATATTTCCTCATGATATCCAACACATTGCAATTACAAGGAGGAAAGCAAATGCATATAGGAAATGGTTTTAAATTGAAAAATAAATCCCATAAGGTTTTAAGTTGGGTAAAATAATTTGTAATTGACATAACACCTTGCTTTAAAAAGGCAAGTTCTTCTTGTAAATCTGCAATTCTCACCGCATCTCTTAAGAGAAGCGATCATATAAATCTTGCCACAAATCGCGAGCAGAGTCAATCCATATCACACTTTGTGTAATATCCCGTGTTTTTTTAAAATATTTTTACACTGTACCGGGATATACAGTGTCAATAATTTTTATGCATTATACGATATTTTTATGAGTTGATATGTATTTTAAACCTATTTTAATTACTGTCTATTATTTTCAGTATTTTACGTAAAATTTTCCCGGGACTTTCATTTTCGGGGAAATTTCCACGTAAACAATGTATTATTAATTATTTTAAATGTATTTACGGATTTGCATGAACTCATACATATTTTTAAATTATTAAATAAAGCCTGTGTGTGTATATTTATTTAATTAGGGTTTATTATTACCCTAATATTTTATTATTTATTTATTATTATTTGATTATTTTATTTATTATTAAATTATTAAAATTTATTATTTTATTATTAATTATTTATTAATATTTAATTATTTTAATTTATTTAATTTATTTTTCTTTTTTTTTTCTTTTCCTTTTTCTTTCTTTTTCTTTTTCTTTCTCTTTCCTTTTTCTTTCTTTTTCTTTTTCTTCTTCTTCTTCTTCCTCTCCCACGGGCGCCGACCACCATTTTTCCTCACCGCCGTTTCTCCCTCCTCCGGCCACCGTTTTCGACACCGCCGGTCTCTATCTTCTCCTTGAGCTCCGGTGAGTGTTATTCTAGCTTTGGTTTGAGCTAAAATGGTCTAGAATTGCTTAGGTTTTGATTTGAAGATTTCGGCCTCTTTGAGTTTTCGATTTTTTTGAGCTTCGATTTGGATGATTCATGGAAACTTCCTTCACAAATGTTGTTCCTGGTAGCTTAATCTTCATGTATGAATTTTTACAGAATTTTTGGAGGTTGTTTGGATTTTTGGGTATTTTTGAATATTTTAATATTATTTTCTAATTTTCGGAAATTAATTATTTAAATTATGAAATTGGAGTTTATGGTTGAATTAGGTGTTGAAATGAATTATAGAAATTTATTTGGAATTTTTATGAATTTCTAAGTATTTATTTTTAATTATTGAAGTTTATGTGATTTTGTAAAATTAGGTTAATTGTGTTTTAAATTGAATTTAATTGGTTAATTGAGTTTAATTATTGATATTATTGATAAATATGTTGAGAAAATTAATTTTGGATAATCGTATGATTTTTGGTGAATTTTTGAAGTAATTTAGGTATATATATATATATAGGGGTATTTTGGTAATTTTACCCTAAATTGTCTAAAAATGTAATTTAATTGGTTTTAATATTTATTTAAGGTACAAAAATGATTTCTACAAATATTTAGTATTTTTAACTAATTAAAACTATTTTCCGGGAATTATTTTCAATTATATATATAATATACGGTTTTTCTAATAAAATGAGTTTTTAATCGGCTTTTACAGTGTTTCAAGATTTATTATGTAATTTCTACGTATGAAATGTATTTTTATGATTTAAGGATATTTTTGGTATATTTGAATATATATTCTGTGTTTGTGGACCCCGGTCGACAGACTGTAGTCTGGAGTCCGACCGAGGGGTTGTGATTGATTGTGGTGTTTATTTTTGAAGTGTATTTTCTTTGCAGGGTCGGCTCTACTCTTTTGAGTAGAGAGATGTCCGTTTTACAGGGGAGGTTCTGCCGGATTTCCGGTAGAATTCTCGTAAAACGTGATATCCAGTCGAACCCTAATTTCCGATTCTGTGTTGAATACTCTAGATTTAATTCTAGGATTTCTGTTAGGGTTATTCTGATGTCGATTAATTATTTCTTGTTTAGTTGCGCCGAGACCGAGGGTTAGTGGACCAGGCCCGTCGGACCTGTCTCGTGGAGCGCATTAGGTGAGTTACTATATTATATATATATGCTTAGGATGCATGATTTAGAAAATGCATGTTTTATTTTGACTAAATATGCATAAATAACATGATTTATATTCAAGTATATTTTTGGTATATTTTTGGTATATAATAAATTATATACATGTTTTATTAATAAAATATATTTAAAATGTTTTTAAATATATTTTTAGTTTAATTCATGATTTGATTGGATTTATTTGATATATATATACTCAAAATATACCTGGTTTACGTTTGGTATATTTTCGGTATATATATGGTTTATATTGCTATTTCATTTATATCCATGCATCATTTATTTTTGTGAATGAATATTTTATTATTTATTAATGAAGGATATCAATAGAACGTGCTACCTAGTGGGCAGCACTAGGACCGAGTACGTACCGGTACGCCTATAGCTTTAGGCTATATTACTAACCTATTTGTGGATATCGATTTGATTATGATTATTGATATGTGAGATGTGGTTTGGGGTGTGATTGCCGGAGCTCGGTTGACCAAGTGTCTCGGGGCCAATCACACTGGCAGTCAGACTGCTGGAGCTCGGTTGACTTAGTGTCTCGGGGCCAGTCTACTGTCCATATGGATTAAGTGGATATATTTGGAATCAGTGAGCCTGTATGGCTAGAGTGTTGTTTAACACTATTTTTCTGAGGTTGCGATATTCTAGGGTTCTATGTGATCCTTCATAAAAGTTGATTTTCAGACAAAGTATATAAAAATGATTTTTCTGCATCTGTATGAACTTGCCTGTATATATACATATTACTCATATACTGTTGACTGTATGCATTATCACTTAGAGTGTATGTATATATACTATAGTAATTCACTCAGTGAGGTCTGACTCCCCTCCGTTGACTATTTTTTCAGGAGAGTCAACTTCCTCAGACCTCAGTAGCAGGTCGATACGCCGGATTTCTTCCGCCCCGGCTTCTTTATGTAAATTGTATACTTGAGTCTTATTTATTTTATCTAGACACCGCAGTAGTTGTGATTTTCAGTAGTTGTGAAATAAAGTATTTGTTTTAAAGAGATGTATTATAGTAAAACTGGATTTGTATAAAGATTATACATTTATGAGATTATATATGCGATGTGATGAGTTTTGAATTGAATCCAGTTGATATGGATGATATTGTAATATTTATGATTTTTATTTTCCGCTGCATTTATTATATTTTTACTGTTATTGTGGCATGCTTTATTTTATTTTTAGGCTTGCTACGGGTTCCGGATTCGAAAGAATTCCCGTTCCCTAGCGCCGGTCATGGCCCCTGTTTTGGGTCGTGACAAAGTTGGTATCAGAGCGAAGTTCGTATCAAAATGGAGTTCTGTGTCAGGGCTTAGTTATGTGAGTTGTGGCCCTAGTTTTAAAGTTGTGTTTTCTGTTGGACTACTGCAGTGTATTAGGTTTGAGTATGTCTTGATGAGTATTCCTTGCTGTAGTTTTCAGCGTTATTCCTCCGTTGTCTGTTTTGTCTGAATCTTTCCGTTTGTCTTTTCAGAATGAGGAGGCGAGCGCGTGTCGCTCCACCGGTCGTTGAGGCCGAGGATGATGAGTCTTTTCAGGATGAGGTTTTACCTCCTGAGCCGCCAGTTAGACGTAGAGGTCGTGGCAGGGGTAGACCTCGAGGAGCGGCAGGTCACCGTAGGCAGAGAGAGTTACAGGATGAGGAGCCTGTTGAGCCTAAGTTTGATGTTCCTGTTCCTCCAGTTGTTCAGCCTGTTCAGCCTGCCTATCAGCAGGGTATGTCTGACCCTGAGGCAGCTTTGTTCTATGCCCGAGTTGGCAGGATTGCTTTTGATGGTACTTCTGATCCTTTAGATTTTCTGCATGCGATTGAGACTAGGACTCGAACTGCTCATACCGAGTACCAGCGGATCATGATCGTTGAGTTGTCTGTCGAGGGACCAGCCTTGGATTGGTTTATTCAGATGATCCAGCCCTATATGATGACGATGACATGGGTTCAGTTTCGAGAGCGATTCATGAGGAGATTTTGTCCAGAGCCTCTTCGTTTGAGCTATCGTCTTCGTCTGACTAGTATTTCTCATGGAGATCGATCTGTAGAGGAGTATACCCGAGAGTTTCTTCGTCTGGGTAGATATGCTGAGGATCTGATGCGAGATCAGTATTTCGCTGTTACTACCTATGTTACTGGTTTGGGTTCAGCTTTTGCTGGTATGCCTACAGCAGGTCTTACTCTCGAGTCGGTGATTGAGCTAGCTAAGGAGATCGAGCTGAGGTTAGTTAGGCAGGGAGCGATGCCTGATTATTACCAGTTGGGAGTTCAGTCGAGTGGATTGCAGGCTACTCCGTATTCGAGTTTTCATGTTGGTTCGAGTAGTCAGCAGCGAGGTTCGACTCAGCAGAGTCAGAGACAGCAGCAGCGAGTGCATCGGAGCAGTAGACATGGTCGTGAAGGTCAGCGTAGATTGTTTAGATTTGGGTCAGGTGCTTCGAGCAGCAGCAGTGGTCGTAGTTCTGGATCAGCGGCCAATGTTGTCAGACTTATGGTAGAGTCCATCAGGGACCGTGTTATCTGACACCGTTGACATGTTTCAGATGCGGGCAGACAGGACATTTTGCCAGATCGTGTCCTTACCCCGGATATCAGCAGCAGCAGATTCCGCGATTCCCACAGCAGTCGATTGCTAGTGCAGCACCCGTGCCATTTCAGTTGCCGCCAGCTCAGCATCAGAGTTCTACTCAGTTTGTTCCACAGCAGAGTCGTGGTAGAGGTACGAGAGGAGGTACCCGAGGTGTTGGCCAGGCTTCTACCAGTCAGCAGGGAGGTCGAGGCCAGGCCAGAGTTTTTCATCTGACTCAGCAGGATACTCAGGCATCTAATGCAGTCGTGGCAGGTATTCTTTCTGTTTGTTACCTGGATGCTTTGGTTTTGTTTGATCCGGGTGCCACGCATTCATTTATTTCTCCCATTTTTACTTCTAAATCTTGTTGGCAAGCTTCGAGGATGGCTTTTCCCTTGTCTGTTGCCACTCCTCTGAGCGATTCTTTGGATGCCGATATTGTTCTTTCTAGTTGTCCAGTTCTCGTGGGAGATAGAGAATTACCCGCTGATTTGATTTTGTTGGATGTGATGGAGTTTAATGTTATTTTGGGAATGGATTGGTTATCCCAGCATTATGCCGTGGTTGATTGCAGGAATAAGGAGGTGATTTTCAGAATTCCTGGTGAAGTAGAATTTAAGTTTGTTGGTGACAGGAGTTCAGCACCTCAGAATCTTATTTCTGTTATTTCAGCTAGGAGGTTGTTGAGGAAAGGTTGTCAGGGGTTTTTGGCATTGGTTAGGGATACGTCAGTGGAGAAGTTGTCACTCACAGATGTTCCTGTTGCTTGTGAGTTTCCTGATGTTTTTCCCGAGGAGTTGCCAGGTTTACCACCTCATAGAGAGATTGAGTTCTGTATAGATGTGGTTCCAGGTATTACTCCTATATCTATGCCACCTTATCGTATGGCTCCTGCAGAGTTGAGAGAGTTGAAGGAGCAGTTGCAAGAGTTGTTGGATAAGGCTTCGTTAGACCTAGTGTTTCCCCTTGGGGTGCACCAGTCTTGTTTGTGAAGAAGAAGGATGGTACCCTGAGACTGTGCATTGACTACAGAGAGCTTAATAAGGTGACAGTGAAGAACAAGTATCCTCTCCCGAGGATAGATGATTTGTTTGATCAGCTCCAGGGTGCACAATTCTTTTCTAAGGTTGACTTGAGGTCGGGTTATCATCAGCTGCGGATCAGTGAAGCTGATATTCCTAAGACAGCGTTCCGCACTCGATATGGTCATTATGAGTTTCTGGTGATGTCTTTTGGTTTGACTAATGCACCAGCAGCTTTTATGGACCTGATGAACAGAGTATTCCGACCGTATGTGGATCAGTTTGTGGTAGTCTTCATTGATGATATACTGGTATATTCGAGGAGTATGGAAGAGCACGTATATCACTTGAGGATTGTACTACAGACACTGAGAGATCATCAGCTTTATGCTAAATTCTCGAAGTGTGATTTCTGGATGGAGAGTGTTTCTTTTCTTGGACACGTAGTGTCTAAAAAAGGTATTCAGGTTGATCCACAGAAGGTTGAAGCAGTATCTGAATGGCCTAGACCTACTTCAGTTACTGAGATTCGGAGTTTTCTGGGTTTAGCCGGGTATTATAGGCGGTTTGTGCAGGATTTTTCCAGGATAGCAGCCCCTATGACTCGCTTGACTCAGAAGAATGTTAGATTCGAGTGGTCAGAAGCTTATGAGAATAGTTTTCAGTTGTTGAAGGAGAAGTTGACCACAGCGCCAGTATTAGCTTTGCCTAATAGTGTGGATAAGTTCACAGTTTACTGTGATGCCTCTAGAATTGGTCTTGGTTGTGTGTTGATGCAGAATGGAAGGGTGATAGCCTATGCTTCGAGGCAGTTGAAGAAGCATGAGCAGAACTATCCCACACATGATCTGGAGATGGCTGCAGTGATCTTTGCTTTGAAGATTGGAGACATTATTTGTACGGGGTGACTTGTGAGATATTTACTGATCACAAGAGCCTTAAGTACATTTTTCAGCAGCGAGATTTGAATTTGAGGCAGAGAAGATGGTTGGAACTGTTGAAGGACTATGATTGCGAGATCTTTACCATCCGGGTAAAGCTAATGTGGTAGCAGATGCCTTGAGTAGGAAGTCCTCAGGTAGTCTTGCTCACATTGGTGTTGAGAGGAGACCATTGATCCAGGAATTGCATCAGATGGTGGATCAAGGTCTGATGATGAAGATCAGTAGATCAGGTGGACTGTTAGCTCAGTTTAAAGTACGATCTGTACTAAGGGATAGGATTAAAGCAGCTCAGAGCCGAGATCCTATTCTAGAAGAGCTTGCAGAGAATGTCAGAGCAGGGAAGTTCACTGATTTCACACTCGATGATGATGGTGTGTTGTGGATCAGTGGTAGATTGTGTGTTCCTGATGTGGATGATTTGAGAGAAGAGATCCTAGAGGAAGCACATTCTACAGCCTACAGCGTTCATACCTGGTGTTACTAAGATGTACCACAGTATCAGAGATTTATACTGGTGGGATGGATTGAAGAAGGATGTGCTGATTATGTTGCTAAGATGCTTGACGTGTCAGCAAGTGAAAGCCGAACATCAGAAGCCTTCTGGGAAGCTTCAGCCTCTTCCTATTCCCGAGTGAAGTGGGAAAGGATAGCTATGATTTTGTGGTTGGCTTACCTCGTTCGAAGGATGGATACGATTCCATCTGGGTGATTGTAGACAGATTGACGAAGTCTGCACATTTCTTGCCTGTGAAAGCCACATATTCAGTTGCTAGATTGGCGAAGTTGTACGTGAAGCATATTGTATGCCTTCATGGAGTACCTGTGTCCATTGGGTCAGATAGAGGTTCGGTGTTTACTTCTCGTTTTTGGCAGAAGTTGCAGGAAGCGATGGGCACTAGGTTGGATTTCAGTACTCGCTTTTCATCCTCTGACAGATGGTCAGTCTGAGAGGACGATCCAGACACTGGAAGATATGTTGAGGATGTGTGTCTTGGATTTGAGAGGTAGCTGGGATGATCATTTTGTCGCTTGTTGAGTTTGCATATAATAACAGCTACCATAGCGGTATTGGGCATGGCACCATATGAGGCGTTGTATGGAAGGAAGTGTAAATCCCCGTTATGTTGGGATGAGATTGGTGAGAGAGCTTTGACTGGACCGAGATGGTTCAGATGCTGCAGATAAAGTCACCGTGATCAAGCGCAGGTTAGAGACCGCAGTTAGCAGACAGAAGAGTTATGCGGATCCTAGGCGCAGAGATGTGGAGTTTCAGGTTGGAGATTTCGTTTTTCTGAAAGTATCTCCGATGAAGGGTGTGATGAGATTTGGCAGGAAGGGTAAGTTAGCACCGAGATATATTGGACCGTTTGAGATTCTGGAGAGAGTTGGCACTGTGCATATCGGTTGGATTTGCCTCCGAGTATGTCATAGGTGCATCCAGTATTTCATATCTCGATGTTGAGGAAGTATATCTCAGATCCTTCACACGTGTTGCAACCTGACAGTGTGGAAGTGAGTGAAGATTTGACGTTTGTGGAAGAACCTGTGGCGATCGTAGATTTTCAAGTTCGACAGTTGCGATCGAAGCAGATTCCGATGGTCAAGGTTCTGTGGCGTAGCGACAGAGTTGAAGAGCATACGTGGGAGACTGAAGCTGAGATGCAAGCTTCTTACCCGTATCTCTTTCCTTCCTGATTCTGTAATCTTGTTTTTAGAATTCGGGGACGAATTCTTGTAAGGGGGGAAGACTGTAATATCCCGTGTTTTTTTAAAATATTTTTACACTGTACCGGGATATACAGTGTCAATAATTTTTATGCATTATACGATATTTTTATGAGTTGATATGTATTTTTAAACCTATTTTAATTACTGTCTATTATTTTCAGTATTTTACGTAAAATTTTCCCGGGACTTTCATTTTCGGGAAATTTCCACGTAAACAATATATTATTAATTATTTTAAATGTATTTACGGATTTGCATGAACTCATACATATTTTTAAATTATTAAATAAAGCCCTGTGTGTGTATATTTATTTAATTAGGGTTTATTATTACCCTAATATTTTATTATTTATTTATTATTATTTGATTATTTTATTTATTATTAAATTATTAAAATTTATTATTTTATTATTAATTATTTATTAATATTTAATTATTTTAATTTATTTTATTTTTTTTCTTTTTTTTTTCTTTTCCTTTTTCTTTCTTTTTCTTTTTCTTTCTCTTTCCTTTTTCTTTCTTTTTCTTTTTCTTCTTCTTCTTCTTCCTCTCCCGCGGGCGCCGACCACCATTTTTCCTCACCCGCCGTTTCTCCCTCCTCCGGCCACCGTTTTCGACACCCGCCGGTCTCTATCTTCTCCTGAGCTCCGGTGAGTGTTATTCTAGCTTTGGTTTGAGCTAAAATGGTCTAGAATTGCTTAGGTTTTGATTTGAAGATTTCGGCCTCTTTGAGTTTTCGATTTTTTTGAGCTTCGATTTGGATGATTCATGGAAACTTCCTTCACAAATGTTGTTCCTGGTAGCTTAATCTTCATGTATGAATTTTTACAGAATTTTTGGAGGTTGTTTGGATTTTTGGGTATTTTTGAATATTTTAATATTATTTTCTAATTTTCGGAAATTAATTATTTAAATTATGAAATTGGAGTTTATGGTTGAATTAGGTGTTGAAATGAATTATAGAAATTTATTTGGAATTTTTATGAATTTCTAAGTATTTATTTTTAATTATTGAAGTTTATGTGATTTTGTAAAATTAGGTTAATTGTGTTTTAAATTGAATTTAATTGGTTAATTGAGTTTAATTATTGATATTATTGATAAATATGTTGAGAAAATTAATTTTGGATAATCGTATGATTTTTGGTGAATTTTTGAAGTAATTTAGGTATATATATATATATAGGGGTATTTTGGTAATTTTACCCTAAATTGTCTAAAATGTAATTTAATTGGTTTTAATATTTATTTAAGGTACAAAAATGATTTCTACAAATATTTAGTATTTTTAACTAATAAAACTATTTTCCGGGAATTATTTTCAATTATATATATAATATACGGTTTTTCTAATAAAATGAGTTTTAATCGGCTTTTACAGTGTTTCAAGATTTATTATGTAATTTCTACGTATGAAATGTATTTTATGATTTAAGGATATTTTTGGTATATTTGAATATATATTCTGTGTTTGTGGACCCCGGTCGACAGACTGTAGTCTGGAGTCCGACCGAGGGGTTGTGATTGATTGTGGTGTTTATTTTTGAAGTGTATTTTCTTTGCAGGGTCGGCTCTACTCTTTTGAGTAGAGAGATGTCCGTTTTACAGGGGAGGTTCTGCCGGATTTCCGGTAGAATTCTCGTAAAACGTGATATCCAGTCGAACCCTAATTTCCGATTCTGTGTTGAATACTCTAGATTTAATTCTAGGATTTAATTTCTAGGGTTATTCTGATGTCGATTAATTATTTCTTGTTTAGTTGCGCCGAGACCGAGGGTTAGTGGACCAGGCCCGTCGGACCTGTCTCGTGGAGCGCATTAGGTGAGTTACTATATTATATATATATGCTTAGGATGCATGATTTAGAAAATGCATGTTTTATTTTGACTAAATATGCATAAATAACATGATTTATATTCAAGTATATTTTTGGTATATTTTTGGTATATAATAAATTATATACATGTTTTATTAATAAAATATATTTAAAATGTTTTTAAATATATTTTTAGTTTAATTCATGATTTGATTGGATTTATTTGATATATATATACTCAAAATATACCTGTTTACGTTGGTATATTTTCGGTATATATATGGTTTATATTGCTATTTCATTATATCCATGCATCATTTATTTTGTGAATGAATATTTTATTATTTATTAATGAAGGATATCAATAGAACGTGCTACCTAGTGGGCAGCACTAGGACGAGTACGTACCGGTACGCCTATAGCTTTAGGCTATATTACTAACCTATTGTGGATATCGATTTGATTATGATTATTGATATGTGAGATGTGGTTTGGGGTGTGATTGCCGGAGCTCGGTTGACCAAGTGTCTCGGGGCCAATCACACTGGCAGTCAGACTGCTGGAGCTCGGTTTGACTTAGTGTCTCGGGGCCAGTCTACTGTCCATATGGATTAAGTGGATATATTTGGAATCAGTGAGCCTGTATGGCTAGAGTGTTGTTTAACACTATTTTTCTGAGGTTGCGATATTCTAGGGTTCTATGTGATCCTTCATAAAAGTTGATTTTCAGACAAAGTATATAAAAATGATTTTTCTGCATCTGTATGAACTTGCCTGTATATAACATATTACTCATATACTGTTGACTGTATGCATTATCACTTAGAGTGTATGTATATATACTATAGTAATTCACTCAGTGAGGTCTGACTCCCCTCCGTTGACTATTTTTTCAGGAGAGTCAACTTCCTCAGACCTCAGTAGCAGGTCGATACGCCGGATTTCTTCCGCCCCGGCTTCTTTATGTAAATTGTATACTTGAGTCTTATTTATTTTATCTAGACACCGCAGTAGTTGTGATTTCAGTAGTTGTGAAATAAAGTATTTGTTTTAAAGAGATGTATTATAGTAAAACTGGATTTGTATAAAGATTATACATTTATGAGATTATATATGCGATGTGATGAGTTTTGAATTGAATCCAGTTGATATGGATGATATTGTAATATTTATGATTTTTATTTTCCGCTGCATTTATTATATTTTTACTGTTATTGTGGCATGCTTTATTTTATTTTTAGGCTTGCTACGGGTTCCGGATTCGAAAGAATTCCCGTTCCCTAGCGCCGGTCATGGCCCCTGTTTTGGGTCGTGACAAAGTTGGTATCAGAGCGAAGTTCGTATCAAAATGGAGTTCTGTGTCAGGGCTTAGTTATGTGAGTTGTGGCCCTAGTTTTAAAGTTGTGTTTTCTGTTGGACTACTGCAGTGTATTAGGTTTGAGTATGTCTTGATGAGTATTCCTTGCTGTAGTTTTCAGCGTTATTCCTCCGTTGTCTGTTTTGTCTGAATCTTTCCGTTTGTCTTTTCAGAATGAGGAGGCGAGCGCGTGTCGCTCCACCGGTCGTTGAGGCCGAGGATGATGAGTCTTTTCAGGACGAGGTTTTACCTCCTGAGCCGCCAGTTAGACGTAGAGGTCGTGGCAGGGGTAGACCTCGAGGAGCGGCAGGTCACCGTAGGCAGAGAGAGTTACAGGATGAGGAGCCTGTTGAGCCTAAGTTTGATGTTCCTGTTCCTCCAGTTGTTCAGCCTGTTCAGCCTGCCTATCAGCAGGGTATGTCTGACCCTGAGGCAGCTTTGTTCTATGCCCGAGTTGGCAGGATTGCTTTTGATGGTACTTCTGATCCTTTAGATTTTCTGCATGCGATTGAGACTAGGACTCGAACTGCTCATACCGAGTACCAGCGGATCATGATCGTTGAGTTGTCTGTCGAGGGACCAGCCTTGGATTGGTTTATTCAGATGATCCAGCCCTATATGATGACGATGACATGGGTTCAGTTTCGAGAGCGATTCATGAGGAGATTTTGTCCAGAGCCTCTTCGTTTGAGCTATCGTCTTCGTCTGACTAGTATTTCTCATGGAGATCGATCTGTAGAGGAGTATACCCGAGAGTTTCTTCGTCTGGGTAGATATGCTGAGGATCTGATGCGAGATCAGTATTTCGCTGTTACTACCTATGTTACTGGTTTGGGTTCAGCTTTTGCTGGTATGCCTACAGCAGGTCTTACTCTCGAGTCGGTGATTGAGCTAGCTAAGGAGATCGAGCTGAGGTTAGTTAGGCAGGGAGCGATGCCTGATTATTACCAGTTGGGAGTTCAGTCGAGTGGATTGCAGGCTACTCCGTATTCGAGTTTTCATGTTGGTTCGAGTAGTCAGCAGCGAGGTTCGACTCAGCAGAGTCAGAGACAGCAGCAGCGAGTGCATCGGAGCAGTAGACATGGTCGTGAAGGTCAGCGTAGATTGTTTAGATTTGGGTCAGGTGCTTCGAGCAGCAGCAGTGGTCGTAGTTCTGGATCAGCGGCCAATGTTGTCAGACTTATGGTAGAGTCCATCAGGGACCGTGTTATCTGACACCGTTGACATGTTTCAGATGCGGGCAGACAGGACATTTTGCCAGATCGTGTCCTTACCCCGGATATCAGCAGCAGCAGATTCCGCGATTCCCACAGCAGTCGATTGCTAGTGCAGCACCCGTGCCATTTCAGTTGCCGCCAGCTCAGCATCAGAGTTCTACTCAGTTTGTTCCACAGCAGAGTCGTGGTAGAGGTACGAGAGGAGGTACCCGAGGTGTTGGCCAGGCTTCTACCAGTCAGCAGGGAGGTCGAGGCCAGGCCAGAGTTTTTCATCTGACTCAGCAGGATACTCAGGCATCTAATGCAGTCGTGGCAGGTATTCTTTCTGTTTGTTACCTGGATGCTTTGGTTTTGTTTGATCCGGGTGCCACGCATTCATTTATTTCTCCCATTTTTACTTCTAAATCTTGTTGGCAAGCTTCGAGGATGGCTTTTCCCTTGTCTGTTGCCACTCCTCTGAGCGATTCTTTGGATGCCGATATTGTTCTTTCTAGTTGTCCAGTTCTCGTGGGAGATAGAGAATTACCCGCTGATTTGATTTTGTTGGATGTGATGGAGTTTAATGTTATTTTGGGAATGGATTGGTTATCCCAGCATTATGCCGTGGTTGATTGCAGGAATAAGGAGGTGATTTTCAGAATTCCTGGTGAAGTAGAATTTAAGTTTGTTGGTGACAGGAGTTCAGCACCTCAGAATCTTATTTCTGTTATTTCAGCTAGGAGGTTGTTGAGGAAAGGTTGTCAGGGGTTTTTGGCATTGGTTAGGGATACGTCAGTGGAGAAGTTGTCACTCACAGATGTTCCTGTTGCTTGTGAGTTTCCTGATGTTTTTCCCGAGGAGTTGCCAGGTTTACCACCTCATAGAGAGATTGAGTTCTGTATAGATGTGGTTCCAGGTATTACTCCTATATCTATGCCACCTTATCGTATGGCTCCTGCAGAGTTGAGAGAGTTGAAGGAGCAGTTGCAAGAGTTGTTGGATAAGGCTTCGTTAGACCTAGTGTTTCCCCTTGGGGTGCACCAGTCTTGTTTGTGAAGAAGAAGGATGGTACCCTGAGACTGTGCATTGACTACAGAGAGCTTAATAAGGTGACAGTGAAGAACAAGTATCCTCTCCCGAGGATAGATGATTTGTTTGATCAGCTCCAGGGTGCACAATTCTTTTCTAAGGTTGACTTGAGGTCGGGTTATCATCAGCTGCGGATCAGTGAAGCTGATATTCCTAAGACAGCGTTCCGCACTCGATATGGTCATTATGAGTTTCTGGTGATGTCTTTTGGTTTGACTAATGCACCAGCAGCTTTTATGGACCTGATAAACAGAGTATTCCGACCGTATGTGGATCAGTTTGTGGTAGTCTTCATTGATGATATACTGGTATATTCGAGGAGTATGGAAGAGCACGTATATCACTTGAGGATTGTACTACAGACACTGAGAGATCATCAGCTTTATGCTAAATTCTCGAAGTGTGATTTCTGGATGGAGAGTGTTTCTTTTCTTGGACACGTAGTGTCTAAAAAAGGTATTCAGGTTGATCCACAGAAGGTTGAAGCAGTATCTGAATGGCCTAGACCTACTTCAGTTACTGAGATTCGGAGTTTTCTGGGTTTAGCCGGGTATTATAGGCGGTTTGTGCAGGATTTTTCCAGGATAGCAGCCCCTATGACTCGCTTGACTCAGAAGAATGTTAGATTCGAGTGGTCAGAAGCTTATGAGAATAGTTTTCAGTTGTTGAAGGAGAAGTTGACCACAGCGCCAGTATTAGCTTTGCCTAATAGTGTGGATAAGTTCACAGTTTACTGTGATGCCTCTAGAATTGGTCTTGGTTGTGTGTTGATGCAGAATGGAAGGGTGATAGCCTATGCTTCGAGGCAGTTGAAGAAGCATGAGCAGAACTATCCCACACATGATCTGGAGATGGCTGCAGTGATCTTTGCTTTGAAGATTTGGAGACATTATTTGTACGGGGTGACTTGTGAGATATTTACTGATCACAAGAGCCTTAAGTACATTTTTCAGCAGCGAGATTTGAATTTGAGGCAGAGAAGATGGTTGGAACTGTTGAAGGACTATGATTGCGAGATTCTTTACCATCCGGGTAAAGCTAATGTGGTAGCAGATGCCTTGAGTAGGAAGTCCTCAGGTAGTCTTGCTCACATTGGTGTTGAGAGGAGACCATTGATCCAGGAATTGCATCAGATGGTGGATCAAGGTCTGATGATGAAGATCAGTAGATCAGGTGGACTGTTAGCTCAGTTTAAAGTACGATCTGTACTAAGGGATAGGATTAAAGCAGCTCAGAGCCGAGATCCTATTCTAGAAGAGCTTGCAGAGAATGTCAGAGCAGGGAAGTTCACTGATTTCACACTCGATGATGATGGTGTGTTGTGGATCAGTGGTAGATTGTGTGTTCCTGATGTGGATGATTTGAGAGAAGAGATCCTAGAGGAAGCACATTCTACAGCCTACAGCGTTCATCCTGGTGTTACTAAGATGTACCACAGTATCAGAGATTTATACTGGTGGGATGGATTGAAGAAGGATGTTGCTGATTATGTTGCTAAGTGCTTGACGTGTCAGCAAGTGAAAGCCGAACATCAGAAGCCTTCTGGGAAGCTTCAGCCTCTTCCTATTCCCGAGTGGAAGTGGGAAAGGATAGCTATGGATTTTGTGGTTGGCTTACCTCGTTCGAAGGATGGATACGATTCCATCTGGGTGATTGTAGACAGATTGACGAAGTCTGCACATTTCTTGCCTGTGAAAGCCACATATTCAGTTGCTAGATTGGCGAAGTTGTACGTGAAGCATATTGTATGCCTTCATGGAGTACCTGTGTCCATTGTGTCAGATAGAGGTTCGGTGTTTACTTCTCGTTTTTGGCAGAAGTTGCAGGAAGCGATGGGCACTAGGTTGGATTTCAGTACTGCTTTTCATCCTCTGACAGATGGTCAGTCTGAGAGGACGATCCAGACACTGGAAGATATGTTGAGGATGTGTGTCTTGGATTTGAGAGGTAGCTGGGATGATCATTTGTCGCTTGTTGAGTTTGCATATAATAACAGCTACCATAGCGGTATTGGCATGGCACCATATGAGGCGTTGTATGGAAGGAAGTGTAAATCCCCGTTATGTTGGGATGAGATTGGTGAGAGAGCTTTGACTGGACCAGAGATGGTTCAGGATGCTGCAGATAAAGTCACCGTGATCAAGCGCAGGTTAGAGACCGCAGTTAGCAGACAGAAGAGTTATGCGGATCCTAGGCGCAGAGATGTGGAGTTTCAGGTTGGAGATTTCGTTTTTCTGAAAGTATCTCCGATGAAGGGTGTGATGAGATTTGGCAGGAAGGGTAAGTTAGCACCGAGATATATTGGACCGTTTGAGATTCTGGAGAGAGTTGGCACTGTTGCATATCGGTTGGATTTGCCTCCGAGTATGTCATAGGTGCATCCAGTATTTCATATCTCGATGTTGAGGAAGTATATCTCAGATCCTTCACACGTGTTGCAACCTGACAGTGTGGAAGTGAGTGAAGATTTGACGTTTGTGGAAGAACCTGTGGCGATCGTAGATTTTCAAGTTCGACAGTTGCGATCGAAGCAGATTCCGATGGTCAAGGTTCTGTGGCGTAGCGACAGAGTTGAAGAGCATACGTGGGAGACTGAAGCTGAGATGCAAGCTTCTTACCCGTATCTCTTTCCTTCCTGATTCTGTAATCTTGTTTTTAGAATTCGGGGACGAATTCTTGTAAGGGGGGAAGACTGTAATATCCCGTGTTTTTTTAAAATATTTTTACACTGTACCGGGATATACAGTGTCAATAATTTTTATGCATTATACGATATTTTTATGAGTTGATATGTATTTTAAACCTATTTTAATTACTGTCTATTATTTTCAGTATTTTACGTAAAATTTTCCCGGGACTTTCATTTTCGGGGAAATTTCCACGTAAACAATATATTATTAATTATTTTAAATGTATTTACGGATTTGCATGAACTCATACATATTTTTAAATTATTAAATAAAGCCTGTGTGTGTATATTTATTTAATTAGGGTTTATTATTACCCTAATATTTTATTATTTATTTATTATTATTTGATTATTTTATTTATTATTAAATTATTAAAATTTATTATTTTATTATTAATTATTTATTAATATTTAATTATTTTAATTTATTTTATTTTTTTTTCTTTTTTTTTTCTTTTCCTTTTTCTTTCTTTTTCTTTTTCTTTCTCTTTCCTTTTTCTTTCTTTTTCTTTTTCTTCTTCTTCTTCTTCCTCTCCCGCGGGCGCCGACCACCATTTTTCCTCACCGCCGTTTCTCCCTCCTCCGGCCACCGTTTTCGACACCGCCGGTCTCTATCTTCTCCTTGAGCTCCGGTGAGTGTTATTCTAGCTTTGGTTTGAGCTAAAATGGTCTAGAATTGCTTAGGTTTTGATTTGAAGATTTCGGCCTCTTTGAGTTTTCGATTTTTTTGAGCTTCGATTTGGATGATTCATGGAAACTTCCTTCACAAATGTTGTTCCTGGTAGCTTAATCTTCATGTATGAATTTTTACAGAATTTTTGGAGGTTGTTTGGATTTTTGGGTATTTTTGAATATTTTAATATTATTTTCTAATTTTCGGAAATTAATTATTTAAATTATGAAATTGGAGTTTATGGTTGAATTAGGTGTTGAAATGAATTATAGAAATTTATTTGGAATTTTTATGAATTTCTAAGTATTTATTTTTAATTATTGAAGTTTATGTGATTTTGTAAAATTAGGTTAATTGTGTTTTAAATTGAATTTAATTGGTTAATTGAGTTTAATTATTGATATTATTGATAAATATGTTGAGAAAATTAATTTTGGATAATCGTATGATTTTTGGTGAATTTTTGAAGTAATTTAGGTATATATATATT